>CM064496.1:53262813-53521858 GCA_032716605.1 Paralithodes platypus | reverse complement strand
GTGGAAGTTTGCTTTTCTCATTCAACCTGTCCCAAAGAAGGGTGAATGCTCTCAAACCCTCCAACTATCGTCCAATTGCTCTCATATCGGTATCTCTAAAGTTTTTGAAACTTATTCTTACTTGCCGAATTCCTTAAGCAGTTCTCTTCTCATAATCTAATATAAGATCGCCAGTATGGCTTACTTAAGGGGTCCGCTTCTACTGGTGATCTTCTTTCATCCTTACTAAACTCTTGGTTCATCCTCCTTTCGGGGACTTCGGTGGAGACCTTTTCTGTTTTGCACTAGACTTCTCAAAAGCCTTTAGCTAGAGTCAGGCACAAAATCTCTAATTTCTAAACTACCCCGCCTTCAGGTTTCTATCCCTCAATCTGTTGCCGTTGTCTCTAAGGTTCACTTTCCGGCCGTTTCAAAGCTGCGGGTGTGGACGGTCATCGCTCAATTCCTCATCCTATCAACTCCGGTGTTCCTCAGGGGTCTGTCCTATCTCCTATTCTTTTTTCTAATTTTCATAAATTGATTATTCTCAACTGTAATTCCAGTCCTATCTATTCATATGCAGCATGACTCTACCTTACACTATTCAGTTAGTTTTCCAAAGCGCCCCAGCAAACAATCCCTCGAAAGCAAAATGTAAATAAGCCATGTGAAACACTTCTCTCTTCTGATCGGGACTGCCCATTTTCCAAATTAGGGCAGAAGAAATCTTGCTGCCCTTTTAAGCTTCCAAAATCCGAAGATTTCACCATAGATCGACCCGTCGAGGAACTTCCAGAGGGATAGTCCTTCTACTTCAACAATACACAAATCAAACATTTCATCTGCTCTCAGTATTCTCGGTGTCTCTATCTCTTCTGCTCTCTCTTGGAAGGACCATATGACCATTCTTGCTAAGGCGGCATCCCAGAAGCTGGGAGGTGCTCAACCCTGTCAAGGGGTTCTTTAACCTTGCCACAGCTTCTTTTTCTGTACAGGGGCACAGTGCGTTCTTTGTAGTGGGAGTATTGTTCAGATGTGTGGGAGGACCCTCTCTAAACAGCACTTCTAGAACAAAGTAGAAAGGAAAGTCTTAGTCCATTAAACTCCCGTCCACTCACTCGATTCTCTGCAACCTCTCTCTCTTCTCTGCAAATGTTGCAATCCCCCCTCTCGCTAAACTATCGCTACTACAAACTTGTCAGTGTTCCTCAGAGCTCTCTCAGTGTATACCACCTGCTCTACGTAGGTTACGTAGTACCCGTCTTTGCAACAATAATGTCCACCCCTACTATGTGCAACTCTCCTAACTCAAGAGTGAAACGAGATGCACAATCGTTCTGCTATTAAACAGCTGAGCGCCTGGAATTCTCTCCCTGGAATCCATATTTCCCTCACCTTATGACTTAAATTGCCTCAAACTCTAGGTGGTCCAGGCATTTTGGGCTGTCACTCTTTCAACTTCTGGGGGAGGCACTCGTCGAGGTTAGTGTTTGCCTTTTGTCTCCCTCCATCCACATAGCAAATAAAACACACCTAAATGTCACAAACATGTCATAAAAATAAGAAGGATAGGAATCAAAAAAGTATTAAAACCACCTGAATAATGGGTTCGAACGTCTTAAAAACTCAAAACTAATGGGGCTAAACATAAAGGGAGGGGGGGCGAGGGGAGGGAGGGGTGGGGGAGGGTGCCAGTCAAGGTATATAAGGCAGGGGAACTCACTGACCATCATCACATCTTCACAGCGTCTCCTGCTCACATCACTCCCACTCCTCTCCCTCTCTCTCTCTCTCTCTCTTACGATTATGAGGGTTCTTCTTCTTATCGGTAATTTCATGAGGGGTTTTGAGTTGTAGCATTATCTTTGTGTAGGAACTATATCTAAATTAATAATTAGTATAGGTAAGGGTTCAAATCGTTGCATTATTTATCTCCTAGCTACCTTTGTATGGTCTTCGTATAGGAACTTTATCTAAATTAATAATTAGTATATTTAACTAGGGGTTCAATTCTTAGCATTATCTTTCCACCAGCTATTTAAGTTTTGTCTTCGAATATGGACTTTATATAGAATAAGTATTAGTATATTTAGTTACAAGGGGAGGAGGATTTCTAGCCCCCCGCCCCCAGAAGGAAAAGTAGGACAGCAAAAGCGACAGACAGAAACAGCTAAGGTTGGGTAGAGGATGCCTAAACCTCACTCTGGATAGGACCAGCCGATATACGTGTACTTTATGATCATCTGTACTGATTTCCCCTCTCCATGTCCCCCTCTCCCCCCTTCAACCACCTTCCTATGTCCCCCTCCTCCCAACCCACTTTCCCTCCCCTAAACATTGACTATACTAGCTAACATAATGATATACCTATACACTTCATGATCACCTGTACTGAGTCTCCCCATGTCCTCCTCTCTCCCCAGCCCTGTTGGTTGTCTCCACTAGTATACCTACTTAAAGCTACAACTTATATTATATCTAACATATATACCTATATACGATATATCATAATTATATATCTATACACTTAATGATCACCTACTAACACCCCTCTTTCTCTCTCTCTCTCTACCCAGCCCTGTTGGGTGTCTCCGCGGCCGAACGTCCATCCTCCTCCTACGGGGCTCCCACCAACGGATTCTCTAACGGGTTCACCAACGGTAACGGTAACGGTAACGGTCCCAGTAACGGTTATGGTGCACCGGGCAGGAACGGTAACGGTAACGGTAACGGTGCCCCCAGTAACAGCTACGGGGTACCCAACGGGGGGTATGGTCAAGAAGACCCCCTTGATGTACTGGGAGAAAGTATCCCAGGGGGCGGTATCCCCGGTGAAGACTACCCGGTCTTAGCTTCAGTACCGGATACCGGGTTCTCTTGTGATGACCAAACTGTTCCTGGTTATTATGCCGATGTTGCTCCTGAAGCCGGTTGTCAAGTGTTCCATATCTGTCAAGACAGAGCCCTTAACCGTCAACAAGACTCCTTCCTCTGTCCCAATGGTACCATCTTTAACCAACAGTACCTCGTCTGTGATTGGTGGTACAACTTTGACTGTGGTACCGCTCAAGACTTTTATTCCGTTAACGAACTGATTGGTGTTGATCCCAACGCTGCTGGTGGTTACGGTTATGAAGAGCCATCCAACGGTAACAGTCTAGCTTATGGCGGTAAACGGTAACGGTAAACGGAAAGAACGGTGGCAGCAACGGATATGGAGCCAACGGTAACGGTAATGGCAATGGAAAGAATGGCGGCAGCAACGGATATGGTTCCAACGGCAACGGTCGCAACGGTAATAGCAAGGGAAAGAATGGCAGCAAACAACGGATATGGCTCCAACGGCAACGGTAACGGAAAGAATGGTGGCAGCAACGGATATGGCTCCAACGGCAACGGTCGCAACGGTAATGGCAACGGTAATGGAGGAAACGGATACGGCTCTAACGGCAACGGACGCAACGGCAATGGAGGAAACGGTTTACGGCTCCAACGGCAACGGCAACGGGGCACCCTCACAGTCCTACTCTGCACCATCCGCTCCTTCCAACAGTTATGGTGCTCCCTTCTAAGCTATACAACCCTTCTAGCTGATATACAAATGTTCTCCTTTAATACTTTCTTGATTTATTCTTAATTTCTTCTTTTCTCGTCTTTTATTTATCTTATTTGATGTACGTTTCATTTTTTCGTTGCTAATTTCATATTTTTCGTTTTCTATAACATTTATTTTGTCTTCTCGTATTCATCTGAGCATTATGTCTGCTTAGTTTCATCTTTTTCTCAAACTACATATGCTTATTTCAATTTCCTAAAGTATAATAATTTTCACACGACGCTAAATTGCTCGTTCTTGCGCTCTCGCTTCTCGTGTCTCGTATTGTCTCTAAAAAAAAATCCTGTAATAATTTTCCCAAGGTGCTATATTTATTCTCACTAGGTTACTCTTGAATTTATTCGCTCTTTGTGTGCTCTATATGTAAACAGTTCACTTTTCTCTATATCATATTGTCTCTAAAAAATATTCCTGTATTTTTGTCAAGGCTCTATATTCATTCTCGTTAGGTTACTCTTGAAATGATTCGCTCTTTGTGTGCTCTATATGTAAACAGTCAACTTTTCTCTATCATTATGCTTCACTGAATTCTATATCATTTCGCCACTCTTTGTAAATTCTTTGTAAATAATGCATCTTCTACTTTGCTTACACATCGCTCACTGTAAACTATCACTTAACCTATTAAACAAATTATTTAGAGTAATGTTGTTCTCGCTACCAAAAGACCATATTTATATTTATTCAATCTAACACAATATCAAAAACCGGTTCCATGTCATCTCAACCAGTAGACCATTTCAACCAGTAGCTCTCAACCAGTACCAAATCAACCCAGACCAACCAAACCAGTGCAAAATTTAGTACTAACCTAAACAACCTAACCGAATTGGTTGATTTGGTACTGGTTGAAATGGTCTACTGGTTGAGTTGACCGGTCACCTAAAAAACTGGCTCCGAAAGCTCCTTCCTAATCTGAACATAATCGTAACAATACTCACAAAATTACTTAAATATAACTACCATTTTCTTCTTCAGATTCGAATTTTCGATAACATTTCTAAGGAGTTTCTCTACACAAATATATATAGGTGTCTAATATTGCCTCTTCACTTCATATTGCCACTTCAATTTATGTAAAAAATCTAATGGGTTACTATAAATAAATTATATAGTTTGTAATATTGCATATTCATATTTATCAACATTTTCTATAATTCGCTTTTGCATCTATTTGTTTCGTCTTGGTAAATTGACCACTTGGGAGTTTCGTTCTATAAGGAAGTTGGAGCTGTAAACATCAATATTTAGCAGAATCACCCGCTAAAATACGGTTGTAATACATACAATTAAATTCAACATGTTCTCTATCCATCAAAATTCTACATTATTAATGCATTTCTATTTCAAATCAATGTTTACGGCTCCAACTTCCTTATAGCCTGAAACTCGCAAGCGGTCAAATACGTGCTTCCCTTTGTATTGAATTATGTACCGCTCTCTCTCTCTCTCTCTCTCAGTCACACTGACACATTCACACACACTCTCTCATTCTCACTCACACACACACACACACACTCTCTCTCTCACTCACTCACACTCTCTCTCTCACTCTTGAACGAACAGTCTTATTTTTATGAACTCGTCGACCTAGGATTAAGCCGCTATGTAGTATACACATATATATAAATATATAATTTATATCTATCTATCTATCTATTGCCTGACGCCGTGATCCCCGAAGGGGTGGCCACGAACGAACCGCCCCCATGCACCTCTGTCCCCAGTCAGTCGACAGTATATAATATTTGACCATGTACAAAATATATTTATTATTTTTATTACACGTGGAAATTATTCAATAAAAAGATGCTTACAAGTTTGTGTTTCACTAATAATGAAAACCCACCTCGATATGAATGACCTAACCCCTTCACCACCATTACGTCATTGTCATCATATTCTGGTTACCATTAGACGATTTTCTTTAGCTTGTAACCTACCTATACGACTCAAATGGGTAAATACAATCTCAATATACCCTCTTAGACAAATAGGTCCTTCTTAAACTGCATAAAATCATCTAATGTTAGCCCTATGTTTGTCTCTATGTAATTATAACTATCTAGATTGATGCTTGGATGGAACTTGTTATTAAATAAATAGTATATAATTATAGTCTTGTAGTTGATTTTTAGATAATTATATTCATAAATTCGTTTCTAGAGATAGGCCATACTGCCATAATTAATATTAGGTAAAGTCCACGAATACAGGTGAAGGCATTGAGGGATAAGCCTTTACAACGGCACCTCTTAGCTACTTTCTACTTTCCTATTTTCTGAAGTGTTTAGAGAGGGGAGAAGGGGTGTTGGGGAGAGGGGAAGCTGTTGGAGTGGCTTTGTTGTGTGTGTTATAAAGTATGTGTGAGTGGGCTAGAGACTATGGTATGAGAGTGTACGCTATTCAGTGTGCAGTTGGGGGATGAGTACATGATTAGATTGATATCCAGTATTCGATAAATGGATATAAAATCGTAGTCATGTACTTAACCTTTAACTGTCTTGATGGTGTAATGGTTAGTGTTTAAGATCTGTATGTGGTAACCCAGGTTCGAATCCCGGGAGGATCACACATTTTCACTAATTTCATTGGGAGGTGTTTGGTGTTGGGAGTGAAATAAATAAATTAGATTATTAACCCCTTTACCAACAGGATTTATTTTCACCCTTGATTCTGGCTAAAATTCGACGGTTTTATGGAGTTTCAGAAGGACCTATGTTATTAAGAGGGTTTATTGAGATCGTATTTACCCATTTGAGTCGTAGAGCTAGATTACAAACTAAAGAAAATCGTCTTATGGTAACCAGAATGTTATGAAAACTACGTAATGGTGGTGAAGGGGTTATACCCAACACCAGTATACTGTTCTGTTAGACATACAAACACCTACAGTTTTTCATCATATCCACCCTCTTCATTAAAGGCTTTATATTTATATTTGATATGTGAGTGAGGGAGACAAAAGACAGAACTGCCTGTGACGAGTGCCTCCCCCAGAGTTGATAGTGTGAAAGGGCCAAACTCAAAGGCCTAAACTCGTGACCTCTATCCTCTGTCACTCAAAAAGGGCTGAAGTAAAGGGGCGGTCCACACCTGTTTACTGGCTGCCTCTTCCCAAATGGTGAAGGTACTAGGTCCATTTCCTTATTTTTGTGTTTTAGTTATAAAGTATAGTGGTAGCGCCAGTGAACTTGACAATAATCTTGACCCCTTTAGGGAAGAGTCCACCAGGAAATAGGTGTGGATATGTACAGCCAGTTTGCTCTAGGCCCTTTAGAGTTACAGAGAGGTCAGGGATCAAGATTATTGTCAAGGTCGTTGGCGCTACCTACAGTATAGTGGGAAATATTTTAGGCCTAATAATATAGTAGGCTCTAGTTTGAAGTCACAAGCAGATCATGTTAACCCCTTCAGCACGATGACGTATTGTTCATCTTATTCTGGTTACAATTAGACGATTTCCTCTAGTAGTTTAAAATCTGCCTCTACGACTCAAACGGGTAAATACGATCTCAATAAACCCTCTTAACATAGGTCCTTCATAAACTGGATATAATCGTCTAGTTTTAGCCAGAATACAAATACAAATACAAAGGAATATAAAAGAAGACAAGCAACAACAGAATTTATGGGCCTTACTAGGCTGCTTTTAAAAACAAATATTACCACAGCCATCAACTGAAGGGTTCAGCTGCAGAGACGGTGGTCAGAAAACTAAATTATAGTACGAATCGTACTATAATTTAGTTTTCTGACCACTGTAGCGCCACTATACATCGTACTGTATGATGCACAGTGGCGCTAATAAGTCATGTCTCAGCTGTTTTAACGCTTGGCTCTCTCTGTGCTGTATTAATGTCTGTCAGATGTTGAGTAGGGTGGTTAAGTGTAGGAACATGCTTTTATATCTCACTCGAAACGAATAAATCAAGTTTTAGGCATTGCTGACACCAATTATTGATCGAAACATAATTGGTGCCGAGATATAATTTATTAGCCCGACTGTACGATACTGAAATGGTCACATTACTGGGGCACAAACGCAATCAGTCGGGGGTTCATGGCAAGATATTTATCAAGGCGATATTGGAATGTATGGATGTATGGAATGTATGGAATGTATGAATGGACTGTATGGCACTCTACAAAATTTCTAGGTATTATATTTCATAAGTTGACCACTGTTGAAAGAGAAGTGCTTCGCTTCATGTGAATTATAGGGGGATGGTTCACTTTTTGGGCGATTTTTGCATGTATTCATTATTTTTCTAGTTTCCTCCCTAGACCTCCATCAAATTTAAAAAACATCCAATAGATCCCCCTTCTAGATTAATTTGTAAATTTTTCGGTAGAAAAATGTCCCGGCCGAAGGCCGATTCTTCCAACATTACAGGCTCACTATCGTTCACCAGGGAAAAAATCGACACCTAAATAGCACGAAAGGTCTAAATATTGATGTAGAAATTGGGCAAAAGGTCTTAAAATCAACTAACTAATGGGGCAAACATCTTAACATCTGAAAACTAATGGGGCTAAACATGAAAGTGGTCCAGAAAACCGGGCCATCCCCCCTTAAACGCTTTTCCGACAATTTTGTAACCATTACTTCTTGTGTAATTTGAGTTATCTAGTGTGAAGTATTTACTTGCATTCATGTCATGGCCTTTGCTAACTTTTAAAAACTTGGATTAGGTCCCCTCTTATTCTGCGGTTTTCGTGCCATTTAGGTGTCGATTTTTCCCTGGCGAGCGATAGCGAGCCTGTAATTTTAGGAGAATCGGCCATTGGCTGGGACATTTTTCTACCGAAAAATTTACAAATCTATCTTGAAGGAGGTCTAGGGGGTGTCTTTCTAAGCTTGATGGAGGTCTAGGGAGGAAACTAAACAAATAAATTATTAAATTAATAAATAAATTAAAAAAAACCCCAGCCACTAGCCCCCTAAGGGAGGTTTTTAGTTAGCTCCATCAAACTTTAAAAAATACCCCTAAACCTCCCTTCAAGATAATTTTGTATATTTTTCAGTAGAAAATTCTCCCGGCTTAAGGCCCATTCCTCCTAAATTGCAGGCTTGCTATCATTTGCTAGGAACAAATAACAAAAATGCAAAAAAATCTTGGTTTTTCGCGCTTGTTCTACTGCTGTCCGCAATAAGGAGGAAGCATTCAAACGGTACCGACGCCTTAAAACTCAAGAATCTCATTCTTCCTATGTTTCTGCACGGAATCAAGCCAAATCTGTCCTTTGACTTGCCAAACACTCTTTCATCAATAATAAATGCACTGAACTATCCAACTCGAGGTCTTCTTAAGCTTTATGGCATCTAGCCAAAATCCTCTCAAACAATTTTCTTCCTCGTCTTTCCCTCCCCTTTTCCACTCTGATGGCTCAACCATAACTTCTTCCTCTGACAAAGCTGAACTCTTTTGTCAAACTTTTGCTAAAAACTCCACCTTGGATGATTCTGGTGCTATTCCTCCCTATTCACTCCCCTCTCTTCTACTTATGCCTAATATCCTAATCTCTTCTAAAGATGTACTTTCTACCCTCTCTGGGCTTAATACTAAGAAGGCGTACGGTCCGGATGGTATTCCCCCTGTTGTACTTAATAAACTGTGCTTCCGTGCTGACTCCCTGCCTAGGCAAACTCTTTCGTCTGTCTCTGCTCTACCGCCTTCCTTTCTTGCTGGAAGTTTGCTCTCATTCAACCTGTCCCAAAGAAGGGTGACTGCTCACAACCCTCCAACTATCGTCCAATTGCTCTCATCTCTTGTATCTCTAAAGTTTTTGAAACTATTCTTACTTCCTAATTCCTTAAGCATTTCTCTTCTCATAATATACTCTCAGATCGCCAGTATGGTTTCCTTAACCCGTACAGCCCCAGCGACGCGTCTGACGCATCGGCAATGTATGTAACGCACAGCCCCAGAGACGCGCCTGACGCGTCACCCTAATTGCGCCGACCGTAGCCTTAGGTGTAGCCACTCAAGAGGGCTCAGATTTGTATGGGAACTGTGTACGTATCCCACGCAACCGTGCCGATGGTTGAAAACTCTCAAAGTCCACGTGCGTGCGCACGAGCGCGCAATAACCTGTTTTTTTGGGATAATTGCCTTCAATTTTTTACTCTTGGAAAATCCGTTTTCGGGGCCTCTGTAGGATCATTTTTAAAGCTTTTTGAGCGGTTTTTCGTGGTTTTTCCTTCATTCCTAACCCATTCGCTATTGTTTCTGGAATAAAACCATTTTTTGAAAACCGGCCGGGTTCTGGTGCGCAAACATTACAAAACTAGCCGGGGCTCCACGGGTTAAGGGTCGCTCTACTGGTGATCTTCTTTCATATCTTAGTAACTCTTGGTCATCCTCCTTTCGGGACTTCGGTGAGAGACCTTTTCTGTTGCACTAGACTTATCAAAAGCCTTCGATAGAGTCGGGCACAAATCTCTAATTTCTAAACTACCCTCCTTCAGTTTCTATCCCTCCATCTGTGCCTTTGTCTCTAATTTCCTTTCCGGCCGTTCCATAGCTGCAGTTGTGGACGGTCATCGTTCCCTTCCTCATCCTATCAACTCCGGTGTTCCTCAGGGTTCTGTCCTATCTCTTATTCTCTTTCTAATTTTCATAAATGATCTTCTCAACTGTAATTCCTGTCCTATCTATTCATATGCAGATGACTCTACCTTACACTATTCAGTTAGTTTTCCAAAGCGCCCCAGCAAACAATCCCTCGAAAGCAAATGTAATGAAGCCATGCAACACTTATCTTCTGATCTGACTGCCATTTCCAATTAGGGCAGAGAAAATCTTGCTGCCTTTAATGCTTCCAAAACCCAATTTCACCATCTATCTACCCGTCGAGAACTTCCAGAGGACTATTCCTTATACTTCAACAATACACAAATCAACCTTTCATCTTCTCTCAGTATTCTCGGTGTCTCTTTCTCTTCTGCTCTCTCTTGGAAGGACCATATTACCATTCTTGCTAAGGCGGCCTCCCAGAAGCTGGGAGTGCTCAACCTATTCAAGGGGTTCTTTAACCCTGCACAGCTTCTTGTTCTGTACAGGGGCACAGTGCGTCCTTGTAGTGAGTATTGTTCACATGTGTGGGGACGATCCTCTCACACAGCACTTCTAGACAAAGTAGAAAGGAAAGTCTTTCATATCATTAACTCCCGTCCACTCACCGATTCTCTGCAAACTCTCTCTCTTCTCTGCAATGTTGCATCTCTCTCGCTAAACTCTCGCTACTACAATAATTGTCAGTGTTCCTCAGAGCTCTCTCAGTGTATACCACCTGCTCTACGTAGGATACGTAGTACCCGTCTTGCAACAATAATCCCACCCCTACTATGTGCAACTCTCCAACTCAAGAGTGAAACGATATTCACAATCTTTCTTCTATTCAACAGCTGAGCTCTGGAATTCTCTCCCTGAATCCATCTTTCCCTCACCTTATGACTTAAATTGCCTCAAACTCCATGTGTCCAGGCATTTTGGCTGTCACTCTTTCAACTCTGGGGGAGGCACTCGTTATAGGTAGTTTTGCCTTTTGTCTCCCTCATCCACATAGCAAAAAAACACACCTAAATGTCACAAACATTCATAAAACTAAGAAGGATATGAATCAAAAGATATTAAAATCACCTGAATAATGGGTCGAACGTCTTAAAATATCAAAACTAATGGGGCTAAACATAAGTGAGGTGAGGCGAGGGGAGGGAGGGGTGGGGGAGGGTGCCAGTCAAGGTATATAAGGCCGGGGAACTCACTGGCCATCATCACATCTTCTTCACAGCGTCTCCTGCTCACATCACTCCCACTCCTCTCTCTCCCTCCCTCTCTCTCTTACGATTATGAGGGTTCTTCTTCTTATCGGTAATTTCATGAGGGGTTTTGAGTTGTAGCATTATCTTTGTGTAGGGACTATATCTAAATTAATAATTAATATAGGTAAGGGTTCAAATCGTAGCATTATTTATCTCATAGCTACCTTTGTATGGTCTTCGTATAGGAACTTTATCTAAATTAATAATTAGTATATTTAACTAGGGGTTCAATTCTTAGCATTATCTTTCGACCAGCTATTTAAGTTTTGTCTTCGAATATGGACTTTATATAGAATAAGTATTAGTATATTTAGTTACAAGGGGAGGAGGATTCCTAGCCCCCTGCACCCAGAAGGAAAAGTAGGATAGTAAAAGCGACAGACAGAAACAGCATAAGGTTGGGTAGAGGATGCCTAAACCTCACTCTGGATAGGACCAGCCGATATACGATATACGTGTACTTTATGATCATCTGTACTGATTTCCCCTCTCCATGTCCCCCTCTCCCCCCTTCAACCACCTCCCTATGTCCCCCTCCTCCCCACCCCCTATCCCTCCCCTAAACATTGACTATACTAGCTAACATAATGATATACCTATACACTTCATGATCACCTGTACTGAGTCTCCCATGTCCTCCTCTCCCCCCAGCCCTGTTGGTTGTCTCCACTAGTATACCTACTTAAAGCTACAACTTATATTATATCTAACATATATACCTATATACGATATATCATAATTATATATCTATACACTTAATGATCACCTACTAACACCCCTCTTTCTCTCTCTCTCTCTACCCAGCCCTGTTGGGTGTCTCCGCGGCCGAACGTCCATCCTCCTCCTACGGGGCTCCCACCAACGGATTCTCTAACGGGTTCACCAACGGTAACGGTAACGGTAACGGTAACGGTCCCAGTAACGGTTATGGTGCACCGGGCAGGAACGGTAACGGTAACGGTAACGGTGCCCCCAGTAACAGCTACGGGGTACCCAACGGGGGGTATGGTCAAGAAGACCCCCTTGATGTACTGGGAGAAAGTATCCCAGGGGGCGGTATCCCCGGTGAAGACTACCCGGTCTTAGCTTCAGTACCGGATACCGGGTTCTCTTGTGATGACCAAACTGTTCCTGGTTACTATGCCGATGATGCTCCTGAAGCCGGTTGTCAAGTGTTCCATATCTGTCAAGACAGAGCCCTTAACCGTCAACAAGACTCCTTCCTCTGTCCCAATGGTACCATCTTTAACCAACAGTACCTCGTCTGTGATTGGTGGTACAACTTTGACTGTGGTACCGCTCAAGACTTTTATTCCGTTAACGAACTGATTGGTGTTGATCCCAACGCTGCTGGTGGTTACGGTTATGAAGAGCCATCCAACGGTAACAGTCTAGCTTATAGCGGTAACGGTAACGGTAACGGAAAGAACGGTGGCAGCAGCAACGGATATGGAGCCAACGGTAACGGTAACGGTAATGGCAATGGAAAGAATGGCGGCAGCAACGGATATGGTTCCAACGGCAACGGTCGCAACGGTAATAGCAACGGAAAGAATGGCAGCAACAACGGATATGGCTCCAACGGCAACGGTAACGGAAAGAATGGTGGCAGCAACGGATATGGCTCCAACGGCAACGGTCGCAACGGTAATGGCAACGGTAATGGAGGAAACGGATACGGCTCTAACGGCAACGGACGCAACGGCAATGGAGGAAACGGTTACGGCTCCAACGGCAACGGCAACGGAGCACCCTCACAGTCCTACTCTGCACCATCCGCTCCTTCCAACAGTTATGGTGCTCCCTTCTAAGCTATACAACCCTTCTAGCTGATATACAAAATAATGTTCTCCTTTAATACTTTCTTGATTTATTCTTAATTTCTTCTTTTCTCGTCTTTTATTTATCTTATTTGATGTACGTTTCATTTTTTCGTTGCTAATTTCATATTTTTCGTTTTCTATAAAATTTATTTTGTCTTCTCGTATTCATCTGAGCATTATGTCTGCTTATTTTCATATTTTTCTCAAACTACATATGCTTATTTCAATTTCCTAAAGTATAATAATTTTCACACGACGCTAAATTGCTCGTTCTTGCGCTCTCGCTTCTCGTGTCTCGTATTGTCTCTAAAATGTTTTCCTGTAATCATTTTCCCAAGGTGCAACATTTATTCTCACTAGGCTACTCTTGAAATTATTCGCTCTTTGTGTGCTCTATATGTAAACAGTTCACTTTTCTCTATATCATTTTGTCTCTAAAATTGTTTCCTGTATTTTTTTCAAGGCTCTATATTCATTCTCGTTAGGTTACTCTTGAAATGATTCGCTCTTTGTGTGCTCTATATGTAAACAGTCAACTCTTTTCTATCATTATGCTTCACTGAACTCTATATCATTTCGCCACTCTTTGTAAATTCTTTGTAAATAATGCATCTTCTACTTTGCTTACACATCGCTCACTGTAAACTATCACTTAACCTATTAAACAAATTATTTAGAGTAATGTTGTTCTTGCTACCAAAAGACCATATTTATATTTATTCAATCTAACACAATATCAAAAACCGGTTCCATGTCATCTCAACCAGTAGACCATTTCAAGCAGTAGCTCTCAACCAGTGCCAAATCAACCAAGACCAACCAAACCAGTGTCAAAATATAGTACTAACCTAACCTAACCTAACCGAATTGGTTGATTTGGTACTGGTTGAGAGCTACTGGTTGAAATGGTCTACTGGTTGAGTTGACCGGTCACCTAAAAAACTGGCTCCGAAAGCGCCTTCCTAATCTGAACATAATCGTAACAATACTCACAAAATTACTTAAATATAACTACCATTTTCTTCTTCAGATTCGAATTTTCGATAACATTTCTAAGGAGTTTCTCTACACAAATATATATAGTGTCTAATATTGCCTCTTCACTTCATATTGCCACTTCAATTTATGTAAAAAATCTAATGGGTTACTATAAATAAATTATATAGTTTGTAATATTGCATATTCATATTTATCAACATTTTCTATAATTCGCTTTTGCATCTATTTGTTTCGTCTTCGTAAATTGACCACTTGGGAGTTTCGTTCTATAAGGAAGTTGGAGCTGTAAACATCAATATTTAGCAGAATCACCCGCTAAAATACGGTTGTAATACATACAATTAAATTCAACATGTTCTCTATCCATCAAAATTCTACATTATTAATGCATTTCTATTTCAAATCAATGTTTACGGCTCCAACTTCCTTATAGCCTGAAACTCGCAAGCGGTCAAATACGTGCTTCCCTTTGTATTGAATTATGTACCGCTCTCTCTCTCTCTCTCTCTCTCTCTCTCAGTCACACTGACACATTCACACACACTCTCTCATTCTCACTCACACACACACACACACACACACTCTCTCTCTCACTCACTCAACGTTATAGACTGCATCACCGTTGATTCATTTAAACTCCGCCTAGACAAATATCTCGCATCAAACCCGCGACTGACTGCGTTTGTAAATGAATAACTTTATTTTATCCCCCCCTCAGTTACTAACCCATCTGTCCCCTACTAACTTCCTAATCCTGCCACGGACATTAGTTCCAGGGCAGTAATTCCCTTTCCAATGTTCCCTTACCCACTCTAAACCACTGTTTGGACACTTGATCCTCAGTGTTTTGGAGGACAAGCAACCTAGAAGGGTCACTGGATCTGTTGTTGCTTGATTTCCTTTGTACTCCTTTGTACTCACACTCTCTCTCTCACTCTTGAACGAACAGTCTTATGATATATGAACTCGTCGACCTAGGATTAAGCCGCTATGTAGTATAAACATATATATAAATATATAATTTATATACAGTATATAATATTTGACCATGTACAAAATATATTTATTATTTTTATTACACGTGGAAATTATTCAATAAAAAGATGCTTACAAGTTTGTGTTTCACTAATAATGAAAACCCACCTCGATATGAATGACCTAACCCCTTCACCACCATTACGTCATTGTCATCATATTCTGGTTACCATTAGACGATTTTCTTTAGCTTGTAACCTACCTATACGACTCAAATGGGTAAATACAATCTCAATATAACCTCTTAGACAAATAGGTGCTTCTTAAACTGCATAAAATCATCTAATGTTAGCCCTATGTTTGTCTCTATATAATTATAACTATCTAGATTGATGCTTGGATGGAACTTGTTATTAAATAAATAGTATATATAGTCTTGTAGTTGATTTTTAGATAATTATATTCATAAATTCGTTTCTAGAGATAGGCTATACTGCCATAATTAATATTAGGTAAAGTCCACGAATACAGGTGAAGGCATTGAGCGATAAGCCTGTACAACGGCCCCTCTTAGCTACTTTCTACTTTCCTATTTTCTGAAGTGGTTAGAGAGGGGAGAAGGGGTGTTGGGGAGAGGGGAAGCTGTTGGAGTGGCTTTGTTGTGTGTGTTATAAAGTATGTGTGAGTGGGCTAGAGACTATGGTATGAGAGTGTACGCTATTCAGTGTGCAGTTGGGGGATGAGTACATGATTAGATTGATATCCAGTATTCGATAAATGGATATAAAATCGTAGTCATGTACTTAACCTTTAACTGTCTTGATGGTGTAATGGTTAGTGTTTAAGATCTGTATGTGGTAACCCAGGTTCGAATCCCGGGAGGATCACACATTTTCACTAATTTCATTGGGAGGTGTTTGGTGTTGGGAGTGAAATAAATAAATTAGATTATTAACCCCTTTACCAACAGGATTTATTTTCACCCTTGATTCTGGCTAAAATTCGACGGTTTTATGGAGTTTCAGAAGGACCTATGTTATTAAGAGGGTTTATTGAGATCGTATTTACCCATTTGAGTCGTAGAGCTAGATTACAAACTAAAGAAAATCGTCTTATGGTAACCAGAATGTTATGAAAACTACGTAATGGTGGTGAAGGGGTTAATATACCCAACACCAGTATACTGTTCTGTTAGACTTACAAAACCTACAGTTTTCTCATCATATCCACCCTCTTTATTAAAGGCTTTATATTTATATTTTATATGTGAGTGAGGGAGACAAAAGACAGAACTGCCTGTGACGAGTGCCTCCCCCAGAGTTGATAGTGTGAAAGGGCCAAAATCAAAGGCCTAAACTCGTGACCTCTATCCTCTGTCACTCAAAAAGGGCTGGAGTAAAGGGGCTGTCAATGTCCACACTTGTTTACTGGCTGACTCTTCCCAAATGGTGAAAGTATTACGTCCATTACTTCATTGTTTTTTTAGTTATATAGTCTATTGGTAGCGCCAGTGATCTTGACAAAAATATTGACCCCTTAACTTCTTATAACTCGAAATGAATGAAAGCAATCAGGCTGACGTTTCTATCATTTGGGAAGAGTCCACCAGGAAATAGGTGTGGATATGTACAGCCAGTTTGCTCTAGGCCCTTTTGAGTTACAGAGAGGTCAGGGATCAAGATTATTGTCAAGTTCGTTGGCGCTACCTATAGTGGGAAATATTTTAGGCCTAATAATATAGTAGGTTCTAGTTTGAGGTCACAAGCAGATCATGTTAACGGAGCCCACCTCTCTTTTTTTCTCTTTCTATCCCTCTCTCTTTTGCTTGTATCCATTCGGCCCTATTCAGCCTACTATTTTAAGACGTTTACCCCCATCCAGGTGTCAATATTTTCCTGGCGAGCGGTAGCGAGCCAGCATATATATATATATATATATATATATTTGTTTTGACAGCAAGCTAAATTTGTACATTTTTCGATAGAAAAATTTCTCCGGCGAAGCCGGATTTCTCCATACAATGCTGGCTCGCTATCGCTCCCCAGGAAGAAATCGACACCTGGATGGGGATAAACGTCTTAAAACAGTTGGCTGAATGGGGTCGAATGGATACAAGCGAGAGAAAAAGAGAGAAAGTTAAAAAAAAAAACGGTGACCCCCTTAACCTCTCCAGCACGATGACGTATTGTTCATCTTATTCTGGTTACCAAGGCCGTTATATATGATCTGTGCCCCATGCATATTCTTTCCTTTCACTTAAACATTAGGCTACCATAGTGCGGTGGGAATATGAACATGATTAGATTAATATCCAGTATTCGAGAATGGATAATAAGTCGTAGGCGTGTGCATAAACCTTTAACCGTCTTGGTGGTGTAATGGTTAAGGTGTCTACAAATCTGAGTGTGATAGCCCGGGTTCGAATCCTGGTGGATCACATAATATATGCTTTCAGTAATTTAATTGTAGGTGTTTGGTGTTGTGGTGAAATTAGTAACAAATAGATTAGACGATTTCCTCTAGTAGTTTAAAATCTGCCTCTGCGACTCAAACGGGTAAATACGATCTCAATAAACCCTCTTAGTACCATAGGTCCTTCATAAACTGCATTTAATCGTCTAGTTTTAGCCAGAATACAAATACGAATACAAAGGAATACAAAGGAAGACAAGCAACAACAGAATTAATGGTCCTCACTAGGCTGCTTTTAAGGGGAGGAGGGGGGGGGGTATAAGGGATTTCTGGACCCCCCTTCTCCTCCATGTTTAGCTTCATTAGTTTTGAGATTTTAAGACGTTCGGCCCATTAGTTCGGCGATTTTAACACCTTTCGCCTCATTTCGTTGTCAATTTTAAGACCTTTCGTGTCATTTAGGTGTCGATTTTTTCATGGCGAACGATAGCGAGTCTGTAATTTGAAGAATAATCGGCCTTAGGCCGGGAAATTTTTCTACCGAAAAATTTACAAATTTATCTTGAAGGCAGGTCTATTTTATTTTATTTTTTTTTTAAACTTGATGAAAGTTTAGCGAGGAAACTAAAAACTATATGATTTAATAAATATATAGCTAGAACAATACCTACTACCCCCCTTAAAACCAAATATTACCACAGCCATCAACTGAAGGGCTTCAGCTCCAGAAGAATGTGGTCAGAAAACTAAATTATAGTACGATGTTCAGTGGCGCTACTAAGTCATGTCTCAGCTGTGTTTACGTTTGGCTCTCTCTGTGCTGTATTAATGACAATGACGTAATGGTGGTGAAGGGGTTAGGTCATTCACATCTAGGTGGATTTTCATTATTAGTAATACACAAGAATGGAAGCATCTTTTTATTGAATAATTTCCACGAGTAATAGAAATAATAAATATATATTTTGTACATGGTCAAATATTATATATATAAATTATATATTTATATATATGTTTATATTATATAGCAGCTTAATCCTAGGTCGACGAGTTCATATATCATAAGACTGTTCGTTCAAGAGAGAGAGAGAGTGAGTGAGTGAGTGAGAGTGTGAGTGAGTGAGAGAGAGAGAGAGATAGAGTGTGTGTGTGTGTGTGAGTGAGAATGAGAGCGAATGTGTGAATGTGTCAGTGTGAGAGAGAGAGAGAGAGAGGTACATAATTTAATACAAACTGAAGCCAGCAAGAATGAAAGTAAAAATGGAAGCACGTATTTGACCGCTTGCGAGTTTCAGGCTATAAGGAAGTTGGAGCCGTAACATTCGATTTTAAATAGAAATGCATAAATATTGTAGAATTTTAATGGAAAGAGAGCATGTTGAATTTAATTTTATGTATCTACGAATGTACTACAATCGTATTTTAGCTTTTGATTCGGCTAAATATTGATGTTTGCAGCTCCAACTTCCTCATAGACCGAGACTCCCAAGTGGTCAATTTACGAAGACGAAACAAATAGATGCAGAGGAGAATTATGGAAAACTTTGATAAGTATGAAGAGGTAATATTACAAACTATAATTTTTGGAGACACTCACTAGAAAGTTTAACATATATTGAAGTGGCAATATAAAGTGAAGAGGGAATATTAGACACTACATATTATTTTTGTAGAGAAACTCATTAGAAAGAGTATCAGATTTTCGAATCGTAAGAAGAAAATGGTAGTAAGTTTAAGTAATTTTGTGAGTATTGTTGCTGCATCCAAGCGATTATGTTCAGATTAGGAAGGAACTTTTGGAGCCGTTTTTTGCTAGATTGATTAAATATGAATATAGTCTTTTGGTAGCGAGAATAAAATTAATATAAATAATTTGTTTACAATGAACGGTGGGTAAGCAAAGTAGAAGTTAATTATTAAGTTGATTTCATTATTAAGTTGATTGCATTATTTATAGAGTGGCGAAATTATAAAGAATAAAGCCGGTATCACACGAGAGTTTTTATAGTCAACATTCGATGATCAACATTTTTCTGGCAACATTTCTGGACAATTTTGCACTGGTATCGGAAACTAGACTAGTAGATGAATTTAGGTAACCGAAATATTATATATGTTGACCTCATAAATTGCCTGGTATCGGAAATTAGACTGATGGTAGATGAATTTAGGTAACCGAAATATTATAAACGTTGATCTCATAAGCTGAGCGACCAATGTTGAGGATAAATGTTGAGGACAAAAGCGCTCGTGTGATACCGGCTTAAGAGAAGCATAATAATAGCGAGAAGACTTGTTTACATGTAGAGCACAAAAAGAGCAAATAATTTCAAGAGTAACCTAGCGAGAATAAATATAGAGCCTTGAAAAAATGATTACAGGAAATAATTTTAGAGATAAAAATATATAGAGATAATTTGACTGTTCACATATAGAAAGCACAAAAAGAGCGAATAATTTCAAGAGTAACCTAGTGAGAATAAATATAGCACCTTGGCAAAAGGATTACAGGAAAACATTTTAGAGACAATACGAGACACGAGAAACGAGAGCGCAAGAACTAGCGATTTAGCGTCGTGTGAAAATTATTATACTTTAGGAAATTCAAATAAGCAATATGTAGTTTGAGAAAAGATGAAAATAAGCAGACATAATACTCAGATGAATATACGAGAAGATGAAAATAAATGTTATAGAAAAAGACAAAATATGAGATTAGCAACGAAAAAATGAAACGTACATCAAATAAGATAATATAAGAAATGAGAAAAGAAGAAATTAAGAATAAATCAAGAAAGTATTAAAGGAGAACATTTGTATATCAGCTGGAAGGGTTGTATAGCTTAGATGGGAGCACCATAACTGTTGGAAGGAGCGGATGGTGCGGAGTAGGACTGTGAGGGTGCTCCGTTGCCGTTGCCGTTGGAGCCGTATCCGTTTCCTCCATTACCGTTGCCGTTGCCATTACCGTTGCGACCGTTGCCGTTGGAGCCGTATCCGTTGCTGCCACCATTCTTTCCGTTACCGTTGCCGTTGGAGCCATATCCGTTGCTGCCGCCATTCTTTCCGTTTCCATTACCGTTGCGACCGTTGCCGTTGGAACCATATCCGTTCCTGCCGCCATTCTTTCCGTTGCCATTACCGTTACCGTTTGAACCATACCCGTTGCTGCCGCCATTCTTTCCGTTGCCATTACCGTTGCGACCGTTACCGTTTGAACCATATCCGTTGCTGCCACCGCCGTTCTTTCCGTTACCGTTCCTCCCGTTACCGTTACCGTTGGCTCCATAAGCTAGACCATTACCGTTGGATGGCTCTTCATAACCGTAACCGCCAGCAGCGTTGGGATCAACACCGATCAGTTCGTTAACGGAATAAAAGTCTTGAGCAGTACCACAGTCAAAGTTGTACCACCAATCACAGACGAGGTACTGTTGGTTAAAGATGGTACCATTGGGACAGAGGAAGGAGTCTTGTTGACGGTTAAGGGCTCTGTCTTGACAGATATGGAACACTTGACAACCGGCTTCAGGAGCATCATCGGCATAATAACCAGGAACAGTTTGGTCGTTACAAGAGAACCCGGTTTCCGGTACTGAAGCTAAGACCGGGTAGTCTTCACCGGGGATACCGCCCCCTGGGATACTTTCTCCCAGTACATCAAGGGGGTCTTCTTGACCATACCCCCCGTTGGGTACCCCGTAGCTGTTACTGGGGGCACCGTTACCGTTACCGTTACCGTTCCTTCCCGGTGCACCATAACCGTTACTGGGACCGTTACCGTTACCGTTACCGTTGGCGAACCCGTTAGAGAACCCGTTGGTGGGAGCCCCATAGGAGGAGGATGGACGGTCGGCCGCGGAGACACCCAACAGGGCTGAGGAAAGAGAGAGAGAGATGGGTGTCAGTAGGTGATCATTAAGTGTATAGATATATAATTATGATATACCGTATATAGGTATATATGTTAGATATAATATAAGTTGTAGCTTTAAGTAGGTATACTAGTGGAGACAACCAACAGGGCTGGGGAGAGAGGAGGACATGGGGAGACTCAGTACAGGTGATCATGAAGTGTATAGGTATATCATTATGTTAGCTAGTATAGTCAATGTTTAGAGGAGGGAGGGGGTGGGGAGGAGGGGGACATAGGGAGGTGGTTGAAGGGGGGAGAGGGGGACATGGGGAGGGGGAGTCAGTACAGATGATCATAAAGTATACGTATATCGGCTGGTCCTATCCAGAGTGAGGTTTGGCATCCTCTACCCAACTTTAGCTGTTTCTGTCTGTCGCTTTTACTGTCCTACTTTTCCTTCTCGGGGCAGGGGGCTAGGAATCCTCCTCCCCTTGTAACTAAATATACTAATAATTATTCTAGATAAAGTCCATATTCGAAGACAAAACGTAAATGTCTAGTCGAAAGATAATGCTAAAACTTGAACCCTTAAATAAATATACTAATTATTAATCTAGATAAAGTCCCTATACTAAGACAATACAAAAGTAGCTAGGATATAAATAATGCTACAATATGAACCCTTAACTAAATACACTAATTATTGATTAAGATAAATTTCCTATACGAAGACGAAACGAAAATGGCTGAGAGATAGATAATGCCAAAACTTGAACTCCTGACTAAATATACTAATTATTTATCTAGAGATATCCCTATACGAAGACGAAATATAATGGCTAACCGAAAGATAATGCTAAAACTTGAACCCCCAAATATAAATACTTATCATTAATCTAGAGAAAATCCTTTTCCGAAGACGAAGCTAAGATGGCTAGGCGAAAGATGATGCTACAACTTGAACCCCTAACTAAATATACTAATTATCTATCTAGATAAAGTTCCTATACGAATACGAAATAAAAAGGTTAAAGATAATACTGCATTTTGAACCCAGTACTAAATTATTGATTTAAATATACTTATACGAAGACGAAACAAAAATGGCTGGTCGAAAAATAATGCAACATTTCGAACCTTTAACTAAATATGCTAATTATTAATCTAGATAGTCCCTATACGAAGACGAAATAAAATGACTAATCGAAATATAATGAAAAAACTTGAACCCCCAAAAAATAAATACTTATCATTAATCTAGAAAAAAAAATCCCTATACGAAGACGAAGCAAAAATGGCAAGGCGAAAGATAATGCTACATATTTGAATCTCTAACTAAGTACTCTAATAATTAATCTAGATAAAGTCTTTATACGAAGATAATGCTATAACTCAAAACCCCTCATGAAATTACCGATAAGAAGAAGAACCCTCATGATCGTAAGAGAGAGAGGGAGGGAGAGAGAGGAGTGAGAGTGATGTGAGCAGGAGACGCTGTGAAGGAGATGTGATGATGGTCAGCGAGTTCCCCTGCCTTATATACCTTGGCTGGCAGCCTCCCCCACCCCTCCCTCCCCTCGCCCCACCTCCCTTATGTTTAGCCCCATTAGTTTTGAGATTTTAAGACATTCGACCCATTATTCAGGTGATTTTAATACCTTTTGATTCATATCCTTGTTAGTTTTATGAACGTTTTCGTGACATTTAGGTGTGTTTTTTTGCTATGTGGATGAGGGAGACAAAAGGCAAAACTACCTATGATGAGTGCCTCCCCCAGAGTTGAAAGAGTGACAGCCGAAATGCCTGGACACACGGAGTTTGAGGCAATTTAAGTCATAGGGTGAGGGAAAGATGGATTCAGGGAGAGAGTTCCAGAGCTCAGCTGTTGAATAGAAGAAAGATTGTGAATATCGTTTCACTCTTGAGTTGGAGAGTTGCACAGAGTAGGGGTGGGATTATTGTTGCAAAACGGGTACTACGTAACCTACGTAGAGGAGGTGGTATACACTGAGAGAGCTCTGAGGAACACTGATTATTGTAGTAGCGATAGAATAGCGAGAGAGATGCAACATTGCAGAGAAGAGAGAGAGTTTGCAGAGAATCGGTGAGTGGACGGGAGTTCATGATACAAAAGACTTTCCTTTCTACTTTGTCTAGAAGTGCTGTGTGAGAGGATCCTCCTCACACATGTGAACAATACTCACTACAAGGACACACTGTGCTCCTGTACAGAACAAGAAGCTGTGCAGGGGTAAAGAAGCCCTTGAAGCGCTTGAGCACTCCCAGCTTCTTAAAAACTCAAAACTAATGGGGCTAAACATAAGGGAGGTGGGGCGAGGGGAGGGAGGGGTGGGGGAGGGTGCCAGTCAAGGTATATAAGGCAGGGGAACTCACTGACCATCATCACATCTTCACAGCGTCTCCTGCTCACATCACTCCCACTCCTCTCCCTCTCTCTCTCTCTCTCTCTTACGATTATGAGGGTTCTTCTTCTTATCGGTAATTTCATGAGGGGTTTTGAGTTGTAGCATTATCTTTGTGTAGGAACTATATCTAAATTAATAATTAGTATAGGTAAGGGTTCAAATCGTTGCATTATTTATCTCCTAGCTACCTTTGTATGGTCTTCGTATAGGAACTTTATCTAAATTAATAATTAGTATATTTAACTAGGGGTTCAATTCTTAGCATTATCTAGTTATTTACGGTTTGTCTTCGAATATGGACTTTATCTAGAATAATTATTAGTATATTTAGTTACATGGGGAGGAGGATTCCTAGCCCCCTGCCCCCAGAAGGAAAAGTAGGACAGTAAAAGCGACAGACAGAAACAGCTAAGCTGGTTGGGTAGAGGATGGCAAACCTCACTCTGAATAGGACCAGCCGATATACGTATACTTTATGATCATCTGTATTGACTCCCCCTCCCCATGTCCCTCTCTCCCCCCTTCAAACACCTCCCTATGTCCCCCTCCTCCCCACCCCCTCCCTCCCCTAAACATTGACTATACTAGCTAACATAATGATATACCTATACACTTCATGATCACCTGTACTGAGTCTCCCCATGTCCTTCTCTCTCCCCAGCCCTGTTGGTTGTCTCCACTAGTATACCTACTTAAAGTTACAACTTACATTATATCTAACATATATACCTATATACGGTATATCATAATTATATATCTATACACTTAATGATCACCTACTAACACCCCTCTCTCTCTCTCTCCCTCCCCAGCCCTGTTGGGTGTCTCCGCGGCCGACCGTCCATCCTCCTCCTACGGGGCTCCCACCAACGGATTCTCTAACGGGTTCACCAACAGTAACGGTAACGGTAACGGTCCCAGTAACGGTTATGGTGCACCGGGAAGGAACGGTAACGGTAATGGTAACGGTGCCCCCAGTAACAGCTACGGGGTACCCAACGGGGGGTATGGTCAAGAAGACCCCCTTGATGTACTGGGAGAAAGTATCCCAGGGGGCGGTATCCCCGGTGAAGACTACCCGGTCTTAGCTTCAGTACCGGAAACCGGGTTCTCTTGTGATGACCAAACTGTTCCTGGTTATTATGCCGATGTTGCTCCTGAAGCCGGTTGTCAAGTGTTCCATATCTGTCAAGACAGAGCCCTTAACCGTCAACAAGACTCCTTCCTCTGTCCCAATGGTACCATCTTTAACCAACAGTACCTTGTCTGTGATTGGTGGTACAACTTTGACTGTGATACCGCTCAAGAATTTTATTCCGTTAACGAACTGATCGGTGTTGATCCCAACGCTGCTGGTGGTTACGGTTATGAAGAGCCATCCAACGGTAACGGTTTAGCTTATGGCGGTAACGGTAACGGTAACGGGAGGAACGGTAACGGAAAGAACGGTGGCAGCAACGGATATGGTTCAAACGGTAACGGTAATGGCAACGGAAAGAATGGCGGCAGCAACGGATATGGTTCAAACAGTAACGGTCGCAATGGTAATGGCAACGGCAGCAACGGCGGGAGCAATGGTTATGGTTCCAGCAGCAGCAACGGAAACGGCCGTAACGGAGGCAACGGGTACGGTTCCACCGGTAACGGCAACGGAAGGAACGGTGGCAGCAACGGCTATGGTTCCAGCAGCAACGGAAACGGCCGTAACGGAGGCAAGAATGGCAACGGCAGACAGAACAGCAGAAAGAACGGGGGCAGCAACGGCTATGGTGGTTCCAATGGCCGTAAGAACGGAAACGGTGGCTCCAATGGATCTAGCGCTCCCTCCGCTAGCTACGGGGCCCCAACTAACGGCAACGGCAATGGCAACGGTAATGGATATGGTGCCGCCAGCGCTCCTTCAGCCACTTATGGAGCACCCACCAACGGCTTCAGCGCCCCCTCCGATACTTACGGCTCTCCTTCCAACGGTAACGGCGGCGCCCCCTCCACCTCCTACGGCGCCCCTTCCAACGGTAACGGTAACAGCAATGGTAATGGCGGCGCCCCCTCCACCTCCTACGGCGCCCCTTCCAACGGTAACGGTAACGGCAACGGTGCAAGCGCTCCCTCTGAAACTTACGGAGCGCCATCCACATCCTACGGCGCTCCCTTCTAAATATATATCCTAGAATAATAATTATGCTATCAATTGTAACTAAAACTATACACATGAATTAATATCAGTCTGTTTACGTGTTCAAATTATCATGTAACTAATTGAACAAGCTTTATGTAAATCGTTCGTGTTCAAAGTAGTGTATCATGTTACTATTTGAATACACTTTATTTGTATCGTATGTGTTCAAAACAATGTATAATGTTACTAATTGAACACGCATTATGAGTATCGTTCAAAGTAGTTTATATGTAACAAACTGAGCACGCTATATGAGTATTGGACGTGTTCAAAGTAGTGTATCATGTTACTATCTGAACAGCTTTATGAGTATCGTAGTGTTCAAAGTAGTATATACTGTATGTAACTATTTGAATGTTTTGTTTATGTGCATCGTTTTTTATGATTGAAGCCATAACTATTAAGGGTATACGAGACCTGAGACCACCCCTTCCTGTGACTTGGCCAAAGGACGTATTTATTATTATTTCTTCAACAATCTCCCATCCTCTTCTTCCACTCGCTCACCCTTCCTCGCCTGTGTATATACTTTCTAACTTTCGCTTCTTTGTATAACGATCTCACGAATGAAGATATTATATATTATTTTAAATATACGCTCATGACGAAAACTATGTCCTGCCTTTTATACATCCCCGTGTGTATTTATGTATGACAAGTCCATGAATATGTTTGCACTACCTATACACAATGCAATAATACAGTATAGATATATAACCAAGACTGATTTGCTCTCTAGCATATAAGAGTAAAAATATTTACTATCTAGAAAATCAAACTAATTATAACCAGTATCGAATCCAAGCAATAAAATACATTGCTTTAATATAGAAAACAAAATATATATATATATATATATATATATATATATATAATATATATATATATATATATATATATATATATACTGTATATATTGTAGTAGTTATTTTCTATCTATAAGGGAATAATTCGACAGTTGTTCAGAAGTTTGTACCCTTTATTTAACAAACTCCCTAATAGTTTTATGGTCCCCTAGCAATTGATTATCTGTTCGGGCCGAAATGAGTTCAACACTCAGATTGAATATTATCGTCGACCCACAAATAGATTGTACGTTGGAACTCACAAGCTCCCCTTACCACCTATTTGGATACCCGCTATTCAGGTATTGACTCACTCCGACTTCGATCCAAAGGCACATTACTAGTCTCCAAAATAATATATCAACTTTACCGGGCCTCAATATGTCTAATCCAAAGACCAAGGCTTTAATAAATTTTACCTCTATTTCCCTATCTTTAACACTCTTACATTATATAATATTCTTATCTTTAACACAAATCAATCCGTACCCGTAGGCACCTACATTAATATAACCCTTGTTCTGGAATATCTCCACTCTGACCTCCTATCTGACAAATAGATAATCTCAATAACACTGACACCACTTACTCAAATAATATATTTCATTACATGGTCCGATATAATCAATATTTCATAAACACCTATATTATCAATATTCAACACTTAATTCTCTATATATCATGATTACATCATTATCCTCAATGTTTAATCTGATTGATACTATATTTATCAACTCACTAACTACTTATCTCAGGAGTACAATATTTCCTCACAATAGTCGCCTCAACTTGTTACTTATATCATGATCACAAAGTTGATTACCATACCGGCGAATTCTTCTTCTTAAATGCTACGAATAACAATGTTTCCTTTATAACAAAAAGTATATTATTTTCATCATATGGACTAGCGTCTGTCCTAGCTATTTCTCAAGCTAGATCTAATCTATCTGCAACTATTATTTATCCCCACGTCATTCCTATAGTTGCTTCTAACTTTTAATCTCTTATTTCATCCTCCCCTTATCTTTATAGTTTACATTTATCTACTAACCTAGAAGATCCTATACTATTGGTAGCTAAGTGGTATGGAGCCTTCTCTATAAATAACAGCTATATTCTCTCAACACTTCATCCTTTTATTTAATTCATTAGTCTAATCTATTTCTTTGTATTTTGTTCGATAAGAACACATCCATTTTAATGGTTGGAACCACTGGGTTTGTCAAACATTTCTCTCTTTTTAATAATGGTATTTCGGGCCCATAAGGGTCCTGTAAAAAGTCTTGGGTATCTCTGGAACAATCTTCACCACCTCAAGGCTGGCCAATAGTTCTTCTGGAAATCTTCAGTTCCATCTACTATCTGTTGTCCCTCTTGAATTGCTTGGCTATAGATGTGTAAGCCAGCAATGTGACGACAAGCACCAGGATACTTGTGGTGTATCTGGTTAGTAGACGAAAGCCGTGTTGGGCCAGAGGTGGACTTTATTGGGGCGGGATAGGCGAGCTGGGAGGCTGGAGCAGGTGTAGCCAAGTTCCCATTGATGCCCAGGTGAGGGAGAGAGTGTGAGTTGCTGGCAAGTGAACCCAGTGGGACCCGTGACGGGAGTGACGTCTGCAGCCCCCCCCCCCCCTCCCCCCCCCCAACCACACACATTTATAGCCCTACCTCACGAATTGCCGCGCTTGAACACTAACCTCTCATACGGTCTAAATATTAGGAAGGGTGTATGGAAGTTAGTAGAGAGTTAAGTAAAAATAGTTTAACCTTTTGATGACCACATATCCTTCCTAAGTTGTATAAATTTGTCTAATGATAGCCAAGATAATCTGTCAAAAAACTATTATATTCAGATTCGGAAGGATATATGGAAGTCAGAGGGTTAATTGAGATAGTATTTACCCTTTTAAGTTGCATAAAATCGTCTAATGATAGCCAGAATAAACTGTCAAAAGGCGACATAATCCTCAAGGGGTTAAATGTGAAAGGATTGAGAGAGTTACACATCTCATCTGGTTTCGATCTTATATCTTGCGTGTGATCTGTTTTAAGGGGAGATGGGTCGTTTTTCTGGTCCCCCTTCTTCCTCATGTTTAGGTTTTCAGACTTTATGATGTTCGGCCCATTAGTTTGGCGATTTTAAGACCTTTCACCCTATTTCGTTGTCAATATTTATACTTTTCGTGTCATTTGCGTGTCGATGTTTTCTGGCGAGCGATAGCGAGCCTGTATTTTAAGAGGAATCGGCCTTATGCCGGGAAATATTTCTATCGAAATATGTACTAAATTATCTTGAAGGAGGGTGTTTTTTTTTTTTTAAGCTTAATGGTGGTCTATGGAGGAAACTAGAAAAATGAAAAACAATATATATAATTTGATGAAATACATACGCCCAACCTCCTTTAATATTGACTATACAAAGGTCTCCTATTTCTGCCAAGTTAGCTTGAATTCACTATAGTTTCCTTGAACTTCCGCAACATTAATATGAGGAAAGTGTAGTGCCTATGTTCCCCGGTTATCGTGATGGGGTTATAGTGAGGTGTGTGTGTGTGTGTGTGTGCTTGAGAGAGAGAGAGAAAGAGAGAGAGAGAGAGAGAGAGAGATTTGATTTGATTTGATTGTTTTATTGAGAAAAGTACAAATGTTACACAAGTATCATAGTTACATTATCTCAAAAGGGCGAAGGTGCATACGCAATCTTCACCCTATTTCTGGCTTAAACTATGTCATTACATATATAGTTAGATGAGTAATACATTGATATTGAAGATTAATTTTAACACTACCTAAGTTTAGTATATACAGTATTATAATAAAGACATATCTAAAATACATGAGTCTCCGTTATAGACCTTGATCAGATTGTGTTTTGTTTTTTAAACACGCATGCTGTCCCACAAGACCCCCAACTGAGCCCCGACCGTGTTAATCCCTCCTTAAACATCCTAGAGGGACCCTAACCGTCGTGACCCAGTCACCAGACCCCAGCACCCAAAACATACAGCCATACAGATTTAGATTCAGATTCAGATTATTTTATTTCCATAAAATAATATTCGGAGGGAAGGTGCAAGTAGTCCTCCGGGAGGGATGTGCCGCATATCCGGAGGTACTTGTACATCAAGCCATTAGCCGAGAATATTGAGGACAATACAGCTGTATGGTTAGGGAGCGTAGGTTCGCTGACCCAGGGTGGCCTGTAAGGCACCACTAGAATGTAAATGTGTTTAGTTGAAGAGCATAGCTACACATCAAATTATATGTTTTATAATTTTACATTCTTTTAAAAGGTTGTACATAGTTCCACTGTTGAACATCCATATTATCTGTTTAGTTACATTTTCAATTGTATTATTTCTATATTTTATTAAAGTTATACATTGCAGTATATAATGTTGAAGGGTGTGAGATCTTGGCCTATTGCACAGCCTACAACTCCTATCCTTCTCTGCAGTATTAATGCCTAATTCCCAGTAATATTTGTAGCCTAGTCTTAACCTAGTACATACAGAATCTTTCCACTTACTTGTAACATTCCCATAATTGAATTTAGTTTTATCTACCACCTCTCTGTAATGATGCATGGTGGCACTAGGCCTGGCTATATACTTACACTCGATATCTCTAGCTTCTTTTACTTCTTGACATTTCTTTATTTTGTTTTTTTACCTGTTTCAAAGATAGGGTACATTGTACATCAATTTCCATTTTTTCAGTAGCATTTTTAGCTATTATATCAACTTTTTCATTATAGGTAATCCCTGTATGTGATGGTATCCATGAAAACACAATTTTTCTCCCTTTTAATTGGAGTTGATGTACAATATTCCGGCATTGGATAACAATATTTTCGTATACTGGTGTTTTACAGTTTAGGGATTCCAGAGCCCCTCTGCTGTCAACAAAGAAGCTTACATCCCCTTCTCCTCCTTCGATTTCTTTAAGTCCATATAATATCGCATACAATTCAGCCTGAGTTGATGATATATTATCGCTTAGCCTATAATTATATTCTGTTTCTAGCCACATGTTGGAGTCTTGCATGTAATCTCTAATTAAAATCCCACAACCTGCCCTACCATTTTCCATTACCGACCCATCACAATAAACATGTGCTACTTTACCAGTGTACATTTTGTTTATTCTCTCTTCATAAATGTTTCTTAATTCTATTGTATTATACATGTTCTTTTTCTTTTGTAATGGCATAATATCTAAAATTACGTCTTTCTCCTCCCATGGTGGGACAGGTTGTTCATTTTCGTAATTAATACAGTTGTTTATTAAATCATAATGTTGTATTTTGTTCACCAAATGTTTCATATATCCTTTTTTGCCTTGTCTCCAGAAGGTGCGAGTATTATTCATGCAGTCCTTTATGTCTTTCAGTAGTTCGTTGCCACCTTTTAATCTTACATGTCTAATTGCTGCTACAATATTAGTTTGTTCTACTCTATGTTTAATGCTCGGTAGCATTGTTTCAAGCTTCATTGCATCAATCATTGCATTTTTTGGGCAGTTTAAAATAATTCTCATAGCCTCGTTTTGTATTTTTTCAAGTTTATCGAACCTTCCTTCATCAAGGCAAAAAAGGACAGGACTGGCATATTCAATAACTGACCTAATAGTACAAATGTACATCATTTTTAGTACAGGAACACCGACACCGTTACCACTCCAAGCTAAGGCTCTCAAGGGTTGCATTCGTGCCTTACATTGTGTAGTTATATAATTCACCTCAGCTTCTTTAGCTTCTGCTGTATAACCCACATACATACCCAAGTACTTATAACTATTTACTCTTTCTATATTCATGTTATTTATTTTTAGTTGCTTGTCAGTTCTTGCTCGACATTGAAATTTTGTTTTATCTTCATTTACTATTAATCCTAGTTCCTGTGTTAACTTCCCAAATTTAGTCAGCGCCTGTTGCATTTTATCAACCGTTTTGCTTTGTAGCATAATATCGTCTGCATAAATTCTAATTTTAACCCCATCGGCTAATTTTAGACTTGCAAGTCTATTTAATAGTACATTAAACAACATTGGACTTAGTACCCCACCCTGTGGTGTCCCTAAGTCCAAACTACCTTCTTCAGACAATGCTCCTTGATAAGAGACTTTAGCCCTTCGGCCATGTAAATAGTCTCCTATCCAATGAAGCCTTCCCTTGAAAGCGTTTATTGTGTCGCTCTCCACCACTCTCGCTGGTAGTTTATTCCACTCTGTCGCCACACTGTAGGTGAAGAAACTCTTTGTGACATCTAGGTTTGCCTTTTTGGTTTTTAATTTCATTCCATTTCCGCGAGTTTCCGCGAGAGAGAGAGAGAGAGAGAGAGAGAGAGAGAGAGAGAGAGAGAGAGAAGAGGTGGGGGGGGGGGGGGGTCTTAGAATGAGACCAGCACGATATGACTGCAGTGGGTAGGGGCGCCCAGACCAGATGGCTGGAGTGAAATAGGAAAGAAGAGTAATTAGACAGAAGAAGAAAAAGCTGAGAAGTGGAAAGTACAGTGCCGCGAGATTGATGTGCACATATATAGCGCACATACTGGACATATATACTTAAAACACACACACCCCACACACACACACATAAAAACACAGTTGTCACAAACACTTTATGAATGGAATATGCCTCCAGACACATATGCCTTTTCTGGTATGTCTTTGTTTAGCCTTCATCTATTCATTGTCTCCTAACGGATAAAACAACAAAAACAACAAAATATCATGTGATGGTTGTATGTGTGTGTGTGTGTGTGTGTGTGTGTGAGTGTGAGTATTATATATGTATATTTATATATAATTATCTATATATATATAATCTACAGTATATATACACCGGTATATATATATATATATATATATATATATATATATATATATATATATATATATATATATATATAATTTCATGTATTTTCCAAGTTTATTCCTTCTATAACTATTTTTTTGTATATTTATTTATTTCCAGTTTCATGTAAGTAATTTAGTATCTACAGTACTTTTTAGAGACATACAGATAGTTTTTGTTTGCTTCACTTGCTCATGTATATCGGATTCTTTACATCATCACTGCATATCTTTTGAAAGTACAGATACAATGGTGAGCATAATATATAGAAGTGTATGTCAATTCAAAATTTAATAACTTTAAAGCCAAGTTCTGAAGTATATAATTATACTTGTTTTTGTTTTTCTATGTTTTTCTATTCTATTGCTTGGATTCGATACTGGTTAAAATTAGTTTGATTTTCTAGATAGTAAATATTTTGACTAATAATATGCTAGAGAGCAAATTAGTCTTGGTTATATATCTATAATGTATTATTGCATTTTGTATAATTAGTGCAAACATATTAATGGACATGTCATACATAAATACACACGGGGATATATAAAAAGGCAGTACATAGTTTTCGTCATGAGCGTATATTTATAATAATATATAATATCTTCATTCGGGAGATCGTTATACAAAGAAGCGAAAGTTAGAAAGTATATACACAGGCGAGGAAGGGTGAGCGAGTGGAAGAAGAGGATGGGAGATTGTCGAGGAAATAATAATAAATACGTCCTTTGGCCAAGTCACAGGAAGGGGTGCTCTCAGGTCTCGTATACCCTTAATAGTTATGGCTTCAATCATAGAAAACGATGCACATAAACAAAACATTCAAATAGTTACATACAGTATATACTACTTTGAACACTACGATACTCATAAAGTGTGTTCATATAGTAACATGATACACTACTTTGAACACGTCCAATACTCATAATGCGTGTTCAATTAGTAACATGATACACTAATTTGAACACGTAACCAAACTGATATTAATTTATGTGTATAGTTTTAGTTACAATTGATAGCATAATTATTATTCTAGGGTGTATATTTAGAAGGGAGCACCGTAGGATGTGGATGGCGCTCCGTAGGTTTCAGAGGGAGCGCTGGCACCGTTACCGTTACCGTTGGAAGGGGCACCGTAGGAGGTGGAGGGGGCGGCGCCATTACCGTTGCCGTTGCTGTATCCGTTGCCGTTACTGTTACCGTTACCGTTGGAAGGAGCGCCGTAGGTAGCGGAGGGGTCGCTGAAGCCGTTGGTGGGTGCTCCGTAAGTGGCTGAAGGAGCGCTGGCGGCACCGTATCCGTTACCGTTGCCATTGCCATTGCCGTTGCCGTTAGTTGGGGCCCCGTAGCTGGCGGAGGGAGCGCTGGATCCATTGGAGCCACCGTTTCCGTTCCTCCGGCCATTGGAACCACCATAGCCGTTGCTCCCACCGTTCTTTCTGCCGTTCTGTCTACCGTTGCCGTTCTTGCCTCCGTTACGGCCGTTTCCGTTGCTGCTGGAACCATAGCCGTTGCTGCCACCGTTCTTACCGTTGCCGTTGCCTCCGTTACGGCCATTTCCGTTGCTGCTGCTGGATCCATAACCATTGCTGCCGCCGTTGCCATTACCGTTGGAACCATATCCGTTGCTGCCGCCATTCTTTCCGTTGCCATTACCGTTGGCTCCATATCCGTTGCTGCTACCACCGTTCTTTCCATTACCGTTCCTCCCGTTACCGTTACCGCCATAAGCTAGACCGTTACCGTTGGATGGCTCTTCATAACCGTAACCACCAGCAGCGTTGGGATCAACACCGATCAGTTCGTTAACGGAATAAAAGTCTTGAGCGGTATCACAGTCAAAGTTGTACCACCAATCACAGACAAGGTATTGTTGGTTAAAGATGGTACCATTGGGACAGAGGAAGGAGTCTTGTTGACGGCTAAGGGCTCTGTCTTGACAGATATGGAACACTTGACAACCGGCTTCAGGAGCATCATCGGCATAATAACCAGGAACAGTTTGGTCGTCACAAGAGAACCCGGTATCCGGTACTGAAGCTAAGACCGGGTAGTCTTCACCGGGGATACCGCCCCCTGGGATACTTTCTCCCAGTACATCAAGGGGGTCTTCTTGACCATACCCCCCATTGGGTACCCCGTAGCTGTTACTGGGGGCACCATTACCATTACCGTTACCGTTCCTTCCCGGTGCACCATAACCGTTACTGGGACCGTTACCGTTACCGTTGGTGAACCCGTTAGAGAATCCGTTGGTGGGAGTCCCGTAGGAGGAGGACGGACGGTCGGCCGCGGAGACACCCAACAGGGCTGGGGAGTACACACAAGGGGGATTACAGTACACACAAGGGGGATTACAGTACACACAAGGGGGATTACAGTAAGTATATTATATAATTAACACGTATAGGTTATAAGTAGAATAATAGGTTGGTTATAATAATAGGTAGGATATAATGGTTCTATAACTCGGCCGCTGAGACCAAACTGAGGGAAGGTTGGTGTGTGTGTGTGTGAGGGTATGGATTAAGGGGAGGCAGACCGTTTTTTTAACTCTCTTCTCCCTCGTGTTTAGCCCCATTAGTTTTGGGATTTTAAGACGTTCAGCACATTAGTTTGACGATTTTAACACCTTTAGCCCCATTTAGTTGTCAATTGTAAGACCTTTCGTGCCATTTAGGTGTCGTTTATTTCCTGGCAAGCGATAGCGAGCCTGAAATTTTAAGAGGAACTGGCCTTCGGCCGAGACATTTTTCTACCGAAAAATTTACAAATTTATTTTGAAGGGGGGTTTAGGGGGGGTTTTTCTAAGCTTGATGGAGGTCTAGGGAGGAAACTAAAAAATATATGAATACATGAATTAATAGACCAAACAAACGGTCAGTCTTCCCTTAAGAGGGAGTCAGTACAGGTGCCCATGATGTGTACAGATGTATCATTAAGTAATTAGCTAGTTTATCAGTTATAGCTTTAAATCGGTAGTGACGGGGATGGAGGGGGGGGGGGGGGGCCCCCCGAGGGACATGGGGAGGTGGTTGAAAGGGGGAGAGAGCGACATGGGGAGGGGGATTAGTAGGTGATCGTCTATCTATCTATCTATCTATTGCCTGACGCCGCAATCCCCGAAGGGGTGGCCACGAACGAACCGCCCCCATGCACCTCTGTCCCCAGTCAGTCGACGCCCCTCCTCCCAACCAGCACCGCCTTCATTCATATACTTCCTCACTCCATTCTTCCACCTGCTTTTTGTTATTTCTGTCTTTTTCTCTCTTTCTCTGGCTTGTATCCATTCGGCCCCATTCAGCCAACTATTTTAAGACGTTTATCCCCATCTAGGTGTCGATTTCTTCCTGGCGAGCGATAGCGAGCCAGCATTGTACGAAGAAATCCGGCTTCGCCGGAGAAATGTTTCTATCAAAAAATGTACAAATTTAGCCTGCTGTCAAACAAAAATAAAAAATATGCTGGCTCGCTGCCGCTCACCAGTAAACAATTGACACCTGGATGGGGATAAACGTCTTAAAACAGTAGGCTGAATGGGGCCAATTGGATACAAGCCAGAGAAAGAGAGAAAAGGACAGAAATAACAAAAAGCAGGTCACCCCCTTAAGTTGGTTAGCGAGCAGAAAGTAAAATACATAAAATACATTGAAATAAATAAATCAGATAAATACAAGACAATAATGTAGGGAGGCTAGTCTGACCCTTTCAGTGCCGAGAAGTATTTTGTTTTTAAATTTCTATATTCTATCTATTTTAGACGACTTTATGCAGCTTAGGAAGGATTGATGGTAGTTAAAAAGGGTTAGTGTGTAGTGTTGATAAATTGAATCCCTTAGCAACTGATTTCTCAATACTTAGTGGAAGAATATGAATCTACTATGTCTCTGCATCGTATTAATGTTATGAATCTACTATGTCTCTGCATCGTATTAATGTTATGAATCTACTATGTCTCTGCATCATATAGATAATATTATGAATCTACTATGTCTCTGCATCGTATTAATGCTATGAATCTACTATGTCTCTGCATCGTATAAATGCTATGAATCTACTATGTCTCTGCATCGTATTAATGTTATGAATCTACTATGTCTCTGCATCGTATTAATGCTATGAATCTACTATGTCTCTGCATCGTATTAATGCTATGAATCTACTATGTCTCTGCATCGTATTAATGTTATGAATCTACTATGTCTCTGCATCGTATTAATGCTATGAATCTACTATGTCTGCATCGTATTAATGTTATGAATCTACTATGTCTCTGCATCGTATTAATGCTATGGATCTACTATGTCTCTGCATCGTATTAATGCTAGGAATCTACTATGTCTCTGCATCGTATTAATGCTATGAATCTACTATGTCTCTGCATCGTATTAATGTTATGAATCTACTATGTTTCTGCATCGTATTAATGTTATGAATCTACTATGTCTCTGCATCGTATTAATGCTATGAATCTATGTATCTTCATCGTATTAATGCTATGAATCTACTATGTCTGCATCGTATTAATGCTATGAATCTACTATGTCTCTGCATCGTATTAATGCTATGAATCTACTATGTATCTGCATTGTATTAATGCTATGAATCTACTATGTATCTGCATTGTATTAATGCTATGAATCTACTATGTATCTGCATCGTATTAATGCTATGAATCTACTATGTCTCTGCATCGTATTAATGCTATGAATCTACTATGTCTCTGCATCGTATTAATGCTATGAATCTACTATGTCTCTGCATCGTATTAATGCTATGAATCTACTATGTCTCTGCATCGTATTAATGCTATGAATCTTCTACGTCTCTGCATCGTATTAATGCTATGAATCTACTATGTATCTGCATTGTATTAATGCTATGAATCTACTATGTATCTGCATCGTATTAATGCTATGAATCTACTATGTATCTGCATTGTATTAATGCTATGAATCTACTATGTATCTGCATTGTATTAATGCTATGAATCTACTATGTCTCTGCATCGTATTAATGCCAAGTTTTCATAATTAACAACATATTTCGCTACAAAATGTACGTAATAGCTGAGTTACCAAGATTGTAACATGGCAATTTACCCTCAGCTGGATAAAAGTAGATTATAGTTGAAAGATAATGCTAGGAATTGAACCCTTAACTAAATATACTAATTATTATTCTAAATACAGTTCCTATACGAAGACAAAACAAAAATGGCTGACCGAAAGATAATGTTATAATTTGAACCCATTAACTAAATATACTTATCATTAATCTAGAGATAATTCCTATTCGAAAACAAAACTTAAATGGCTGGTCTAAAGATAATGATAAAACTTGAACCCCTAACTTAATATACTAATTATTTATCTAGATAAAGTCCCTATACGAAGATGAAATAAACAAAATTAAAGATAATACTGAATTTTGAACCCCTTACTAGATATACTAATCATTGATTTAGATAAACTTCCTATACGAAGACGAAGCAGAAATGGCTGGTCGAAAAATAATGCAACATTTTGAACCATTGACTAAATATACTAATTATTAATCAAAATTGAGTCCCTATACGAAGAAAAAAAAGGTTGGTCGAAAGATGCTATAATTTGAATCCCTAACTAAATATACTAATTATGAATCTAGATAAAGTTCCTATACGAAGAAAAAGCAATAATGGCTAGGGGAAAGATAATGCTACTACTTGAACCCTTAACTAAATATACTAATAATGATTTTAGATAAAACGACATAATGTATATACTATTATATTAAATATAAATCTAGATAAAGTCTCTACACGAAGACAATGCTACTCAAACCCCTCATGAAATTACCGATAAGAAGAAGAACCCTCATGATCGTAAGAGAGAGAGAGGGAGAGAGAGGAGTGGGAGTGATGTGAGCAGGAGACGCTGTGAAGAAGATGTGATGATGGTCAGCGAGTTCCCCGGCCTTATATACCTTGGCTGGCACCCCTTCCCCCCCTTGCCTCGCCCCCCCTTCCCCCCCTTGCCTCGCCCCACCTCCCTCATGTTTTGTCCCATTAGTTTTGAGATTTTAAGACGTTCGACCCATTATTCAGGTGATTTTTAATACCTTTTGATCCATATCCTTGTTAGTTTTATAAACGTTCATGACATTTAGTTTTTTTTGTGGATGAGGGAGACAAAAGGCAAAACTGCCTGTGATGAGTGCCTCCTCCAGAGTTGAAAGAGTGACAGGGCCAAAATCAAGGAACAGTCGAGCCAAAATGCCTGGACACACGGAGTTTGAGACAATTTAAGTAATAGGACGAGGGAAAGATGGATTCAGGGAGAGAGTTCCAGAGCTCAGCTGTTAAATAGAAGAAATATTGGGAGTATCATTTCATTCTTGAGCTGGTGAGTTGCACAGAGTAGGGGTGGGATTGCGTTGCAAGACGGGTACTATGTACCCTACGTAGAGGAGGTGGTATACATTGAGAGAGCTCTGAGGAACACTAATTATTGTAGTAGCGATAGAATAGTGAGAGATGCAACATTGCGGCGGAGAGAGAGAGAGTTTGCAGAGAACAAGCGTGAGTAAACCAAGATTTGTTTACATTAGACTGAGAGAAAGAAAATGGAATGTACGCCTCCATGCCCGAGAGGATTACCTCGGTAATGCGTTGAGCACTCTCCGAAGGTCCTCAGCCACGGAAAAAGAAGTCATTCCATGGGAAATCAAAGAAGTACTGCCGGAGAGCCTCCCAGTCGGCAGCGCCAAAGTGCCACAAGCGCCGCTGGCTGGGAGGATCGGGTGGCCGTACTGAAGAGATAGGACAGGTGACGGAGATAAGTTTATGGTCAGAGGAGCCCAAAGGAGAGAAAAGATTGACAGTACAAGAAGAAGGGTTAGAAGTCAGAAATAAGTCAAGAATGTTGGGTCGATCTCCAAAGCGATCCGGGATACGGGTGGGTTGCTGGACCAGCTGCTTCTAGGTCATTTATGATAGAAAAGACGTAGGCTTGTTCACCAGGTTGGTCAGTAGAGTGAGAAAAGAGCCACTGGTGGTAGTGAACGTTGAAATCTCCTAAGATGGAGATTTCAGAGAAGGGAGAGATGGATAGAATGTGTTCCACTTTAGAGTTTAGATAGTCGAAGAATTTGGGAAAGTCGGTAGAGTTAGGGGAAAGATAGACAGCACAGAAATATTTTGTATGAGAATGAGAGGATAGTTTGAGCCATAAAGTTGAGAATTCAGAGGAGTCGAAATCGGGAACACGAAAGCAAGTGAGTTTGTTGTGCACGTATGCACAACATCCACCTTTGGCTTTGAAACTAAGATAGAGAAAGTAGGAAGATACATGCAGAGAAGGGGCTGCTGGCAGTTGTCTCAGATACCTGGGTTTCGGTGAGGAAAAGAAGATCAGGTTTGTAGGAGGAGAATTGGTGTTCGACTGAGTGAAAATTAGAGAAAAGGCCGCGAATATTACGAAAGTTGATAGTAAGAGTGACAGGCCGTGGTCCAGAGCATTTAGAGGGGTCGTCAGGGGAAGGTCGGGTAGGTGTGGGGGCATTTATCCCCCCCCCCCCCCCCCCCCGGGGACTCCGAGGCTGGGCCTGTGTTCATCACTTTTGAATATTTTGTTTTGTGGAAGGAGGAAGTGTGGTGTGCATGTTAAGTGTAGTAAAGTAGATAGGAGGAGGAGGAGGTGTTTGTGAGAGCAGGCTGGACTACTCTCAGTGTAAGTGAGGCACAAAGGGAATCAGTAAGAGAGGCCAGGCAAATGAAACAGGAGTTCCAGCGACTCTTTATCAAATGCCTACAGCCTCTCCTGGGTATAGCCCTGTTCGATTGGTGCCTACAATCTACCCCCATTCCTCCTATTAGTCGCCTTGTACGACACGCAGTAGGACGCGTGGGGCATATTCTTGTTTTCCTCCATCATAAGATGGAGGCCCCCTTACCCCCTGGGGGTATTATAGCTACCTAAAAACATCTCCCACTAAAACCTATATCCCTACACTTCATCTATATTATAGCTACATAAGAACATCTCCTTCTATAACCTATATACTTTACACATTATTTATCTTATAACTACCTAAAAACATCTCCCACTACAACCTATATCCCCTACACTTCATATATATTATAGCTATCTAAAACCAATCTCCCACTACAACCTATATCCCTTACACTTCATCTATATTATAGCTATCTAAAACCAATCTCCCACTACACCCTATATCCCTTACACTTCATCTACAGTATATTATAGCTATCTAAAACTAATCTCCCACTACAACCTATATCCCTTACACTTCATCTATATTATAGCTATCTAAAACCAATCTCCCACTACACCCTATATCCCTTACACTTCATCTACAGTATATTATAGCTATCTAAAACTAATCTCCCACTACACCCTATATCCCTTACACTTCATCTACAGTATATTATAGCTATCTAAAACTAATCTCCCACTACAACCTATATCCCTTACACTTCATCTACAGTATATTATAGCTATCTAAAACTAATCTCCCACTACAACCTATATCCCTTACACTTCATCTATATTATAGCTATCTAAAACCAATCTCCCACTACACCCTATATCCCTTACACTTCATCTACAGTATATTATAGCTATATAAAACTAATCTCCCACTACAACCTATATCCCTTACACTTCATCTACAGTATATTATAGCTATCTAAAACCAATCTCCCACTACACCCTATATCCCTTACACTTCATCTACAGTATATTATAGCTATCTAAAACTAATCTCCCACTACACCCTATATCCCCTACACTTCATCTACAGTATATTATAGCTATCTAAAACTAATCTCCCACTACAACCTATATCCCCTACACTTCATCTACAGTATATTATAGCTATCTAAAACTAATCTCCCACTACAACCTATATCCCTTACACTTCATCTACAGTATATTATAGCTATCTAAAACTAATCTCCCACTACAACCTATATCCCCTACACTTCATCTATATTATAGCAACTTTAGAACACCTCTCACTGGAAAGGTTTCTCGCAGCCAATTGATTAGTAATTAAAATGCTATATGCTTTGAAAGTGAATTTACAAACGATAGACAATAAATAGCACAGTTGAATGTTTGGACCATGTTCGTCAGGGGTTGAGGGTTGATGCGTTCGATGTTCAATCAGATCTTATCACTCGACTAGCCCAAGATTCCAGTTACGTTCATCAGTTGTCACTCCACAAGGCCTTTCATGTCTGTTCATATCTCTGGGGTGATCTGAAAGGGATCATCTATACCCTGATCCAAATAGGTAGGCCAAAACGCAGTATTTTATTTGTCTTATGTGCATGACAAAACGTTAAGCTGCCTGTAGCAAGTGGCTCCCCAAAGTTAAAAGAGTAATAGGAGCCAAATGCAAGGTACGTTAGAGTCAAAATGTCTGGACACACGGAATTTGAAGCTGCTTAAGTCATAGATTGAGGGAGAGAGTTCCAAAGCTTACTTGTTGAGTAGCAAAAAAGACTGGGAAAATCGGTTCAATCTTGGGTTAGAGAGATGGACAAAATAGGGGTAGAAGAGTGAGAAAGATTGTAGGGAATTATAGTCGGTTTTATTTCAGCTGATGGAAAATTGAATCCTATAAAAACTGATTTGCTCGCTACTTAACCCGTACACTACCGGTGACGTCCTTTTTAGCATATTCTGGACACTATTAGACGATTATATTAAGCTTAGGAAGGACCTCTAGCAATAATAAGGCTTCATACTATCTCAACCAACCCTGTTAACTACCACAGATCCTTCCTAAGCTGCATTACATCGTTTAAATATAGCTAGCATAAAATATGTCACACGTCGCTGGTATTCAAAGGGCTAATGGAAAAATAGGAATCCACTATAGTCTATTTTTTTCCAGCTGAGGGTAAATGATCATGTTTCTATCTTTCTTACTCGGCTATAAGGTAGAGTTTGTTGCGAAATATGATGTTAATTATGAAAACTTGGCATTAATACGACACACAGCCATAGTAGTTTCATATATTTCCATTAACTATCGAGAAATCAGCTACTAAGGGATTCAATTTACCATCAGCTGGAAAAAAACGAAGTATAGGTGGTCTGCGTAGTAGTAATTAAGTTTTCATAATTAAAAACACATTTCGTAACAAAATCTACATAATAGCTAAGTAACCAAGATAGTAACATAGCAACTTACCATCAGCTGGAAATATATAGACTATAGTAAGAGGAGGTGAGTTGATGAAACGAAACACTTGAACATTAATTAACCCTTTGAGTACCAGCTACGTGGGTTATATTGTATTCTAGCCATATTTAGACGATATTATGCAGCTTAGGAAGGATCTGTGGTAGCTAAAAAGGTTGGTTGAGATCGTTGGAAGCCTTAAAATTGCTAGAGGTCCCTCCTGAGCTGAATAAAATCGCCTAGTAGTTGCCAGAATATGATAAATGGGACGTACCTGGTACTGTAGGGGTTAAGGGGAGATTTCCACTTGAGGTATTTTTTTCTAGATCCCTTTCTCCCTCATGGTTAGCCCCATTGCTTTTGATATTTTAAGACGTTCGCCCTATTAGTTTGGCGATTTTAAGAACTTTCGCCCAATTTCTGTCAACTTTGAGACCTTTCGTGCCACTTAGGTGTCGATTTTGTCCTGGCGAGCGATAGCGAGCCTGTAATTTAAGAGGAACCGGCCTTTGGCCGGGAAAATTTTCTACCGAAAAACGTACAAATTTATCTTGAAAGGAGGTCTAGGGGATGTAATTTTAAGCTTGTTTGAGGTCTAGGGAACAAACTAAAAACTTCCCCTTAACCTCTATAGCTCATAAGCGACTAGAGTAATCGAGCTTATAGTTCTACCATTTGGGAAGAGTCAGGCAGGGAATAGGTGTGGAAATGTACGGCCCATTTGCTCTGGCCCATATTTATAGACAGCATGGTGTGCGGGTTAGTAGTTTGCAGTTTATTCTGACTATTATTCAACGATTTTAGTCAGATTAGGAAGGGTGTATGTAAGTCAGAGGGTTAATCAAAATAGTAATTTACCTTTTGATGACCACAGATCCTTCCTAAGTTGCATAAATTCGTCTAATGATAGCCAAAATAAACTGTCAAAAAACGATTATATTCAGAATCAGAAGGCTATATGGAAGTCACAGGGTTAATCGAGATAGTATTTACTCTTTTAGAAATCAGCCGCCTAACGTAATCTACCTTCAATCACGTTCCCGATGCCAATGAGAAAGAGACTAAAAATATTACGAGAAAACAAAAATACTGTCTTAACGAAAATTGCCGGAAAAAGCGCTCGTGTGACACTGGCTTTACGGTGGTGTCACACGGTATACAGTCTTTCTCCGAGTGTTCTACCGGAGTCTGGTTCTCGGCAATAAGACAACAGTTATATTGAAGAAAAAAAAGGAAAATGCTGATGGTGGTGAAATGAGAGGGAACTAGAGTGCCCATTGTTCCCCGGTGATCGTGATAAGGTCAACACATTAAAAAGGGTAGTGGTTATGTTTTGGTCTGTTTAATAACTTATCATTTTTGTTTCCTCTCTAGACCTCCATGAAGCTTTTAAAAACACCCCATAGACCTCCCTTCAAGATAACTGTGTACATTTTTCGGTAGAATAATTTCCCGGCCAAAGTCCGGTTCGTCTTAAAATAACAGACTCGCTATCGCTCGCCAGAAAAATGTAGACACCTAAATGGAAGAAACGTCGACAAATTAACGACAAAATGGGGCGAGATATCTTAATATCGCTAAACTAATGGGGCGAACGTCTTAAAATCTACAAAATAATTGGGCTAAACATGAGGGAGAAGGGGGAACCAGAAACAGCAACCATCTCCCCTACAAGTGAGGTGTACGGGGTTAGCGGGGAGGGGGGAAGGGGGTAGGGGTAGAATGAGACCAGCACGACATGACTGCAGTGGGTATAAGGGGCGCCATGGGAGATTTATGTGCGCATATATTTACGCACATACTGTACACACATATTTCCACACACACACACAGACACACACACATACACATGAGACCATCACACGATATTTGTTTCTTTTCTATTTTCTGTTATTTTTTTTATTTTTTTGGATACAATAAATAGAGGAAGGGAAAACAACGACGTATCAGAAAAGGTTCAATGTGCCTAAATACATCCTCCATTAATAAAATGTATGTAACAACTAGATTTAAACTGTTGTGAGTTGTAAGACTGTGGAAAGCAAGTAGTTCTGGGGGTAAGTTAATTGTGATGAGCAGAAGTGCAACATTGTGGAGGAAAGAGTGTGAATTCATGGCCATTTCCAGCTTCACTATACCCTATTCCAGCTAAGTAGGCCACAAATTGAGAACTCTGATCTCTGTAGGCCGATTCCTCTTAAATTACAGGCTCGCTATCGCTCGCCAGGAAGAAATCGACACTTAAATGACACAAACAGTCTTAATACTGACAAAGAAATGGGTCGAAAGGTCTTAAAATCGCCAAACTAATGGGCCGAACGTCATATAATCTCAAAACCAGTAGGACTAAACAGGAGGACTAAGGGAACCATAAAAACGACCCCTCTCCCCTTAATAGCGATACCGTATATACGTCTAGTCCTTAACACCAATAGACTTTTCTGCAAGTGTCTTCTATGCCAGATTAGCTGAAAAAATATCGGAGAAAAAGCGCCAGCATAGAAGCCAAGTCATAACTTGGATGAGATGCCGGCTCTCTTTCTCTCTTCTCAGGTCTGCACTCCTATGTCTCAGGGGTACAAGGTCCTCCCCTCTACAGAGGACAAGAGTGAGAGACTTGGACTTTGAAATGGTCGTGGCGGAGGGACGAATTGGGGAACAACTAGGTTGATTGTAGGGAGGTACTGGTACAATAAGATAAACTACAATGTAACTAGAATAAGATAGATTGTACACCACTTTGTAACTGTCACCTTAATAAAAAAAAAAAAAAAAATAGAAGGAAACATGCTTACATTACTGAAATGTTTGTGGACATGCAGTAATGCAAGTAATGGTCACTCTTCTGTAAATCTAAAATGGCTTACTTAAGAATGGGAAAGGGGTGGGACCTTTTTTTTTTTTTTTTTTTTTTTTTTTTTTTTTTTTTAAATAGACTTACACCCATGGGAAACTCATTAACCCTTTGAGTACCAGCGACGTGTTATATTTTTTTCTAGCTGTATTTAGACGAAATTATGTAGCTTAGGAAGGTTCTGTGGTAGTTGAAAGGGTTGGTTGAGATAGTTTGAAGGCTTATTATTGTTAGACGTCCTTCCTAAGTTGAATAAAATTGTCTAATTGTTGCCAGAAGATGATGAAAGGCGTCCCTGGTACTGAACGGGTTGTATTTTTCTGGCTCCCCTTCTCCCTCATGTTTAGCCCAATTAGTTTTGAAATGTTCAACACTGATACATGTGTATACATGATGTGCGTGTGTGTTATGCAGTCGGTTTATATATACCGGTATATATATGTATATATTTTTTTTTGTATATTGATTTATTTCCAGTTTCATGTAAGCAATTTCGTATCTACTTTTTAGAGAAATAGAGATCGTTTTGTGTTACACTTGAAGCATGTTTTTTCTATAATAAAGCAATGTATTTTATTGCTTGGATTCGATACTGTTTAAAATTAGTTTGATTTTCTAGATTGTAGTTATTTTGACTCTAATGTAAATATAATTATGCTAGAAAGCAAAATACAGTAGGCTTGGTTATGTACAGTATATGTAATGTATAATTGCATTTTGTATAGGTAGTGCAAACACATTCATTTTTGTACAGAAAAATGTACATAAATTGAAAAAAAAACAATCAAAACTCTCAATAATAATGTAACAAATTACATAAATACATAAATACACGAGGATGTATAATATAAAAAGGCAGGACATAGTTTTCGTCATGAGCGTATATTTATAATAATATATAATATCTTCATTCGGGAGATCGTTATACAAAGAAGCGAAAGTTAGAAAGTATATACACAGGCGAGGAACGGTGAGCGAGTGGAAGAAGAGGATGGGAGATTGTCGAGGAAACAATAATAAATACGTCCTTTGGCCAAGTCACAGGAAGGGGTGCTCTCAGGTCTCGTATACCCTTAATAGTTATGGCTTTAATCATAGAAAACGATACACATAAACAAAACATTCAAATAGTTACATACAATATATACTACTTTGAACACTACGATACTCATAAAGCTGTTCAGATAGTAACATGATACACTACTTTGAACACGTCCAATACTCATAAAGCGTCTTCAGATAGTAACATGATACATTACTTTGAACACATACAATACTCATAAAGCGTCTTCAGATAGTAACATGATAAATTACTTTGAACACGTACGATACTCACAATACTCATCAAGCGTGTTCAATTCGAAACATGATACACTAATTTGAACACGTAAGCAAACTGATATAAATTTATGTGTATAGCTTTAGTTACAATTGATAGCATAATTATTATTCTAGGATACATATTTAGAATGGAGCGCCGTAGGATGTGGATGGCGCTCCGTAGGTTTCAGAGGGAGCGCTGGCACCGTTCCCGTTTCCGTTACCGTTGCTATATCCGTTGCCGTTGCCGTTACCGTTACCGTTGGAAGGGGCACCGTAGGAAGTGGAAGGGGCGCCACCATTACCGTTGCCGTTGCTGTATCCGTTCCCATTACCGTTACCGTTACCGTTGGAAGGAGCGCCGTAGGTAGCGGAGGGGGCGCTGAAGCCGTTGGTGGGTGCTCCGTAAGTGGCTGAAGGAGCGCTGGCGGCACCGTATCCGTTACCGTTGCCATTGCCGTTGCCGTTGCCATTAGTTGGGGCCCCGTAGCTGGCGGAGGGAGCGCTGGATCCATTGGAGCCACCGTTTCCGTTCCTCCGGCCATTGGAACCACCATAGCCGTTGCTCCCACCGTTCTTTCTGCCGTTCTGTCTGCCGTTGCCGTTCTTGCCTCCGTTACGGCCGTTTCCGTTGCTGCTGGAACCATAGCCGTTGCTGCCACCGTTCTTACCGTTGCCATTACCGTTAGAACCGTAGCCGTTGCCTCCGTTACGGCCGTTTCCATTGCTGCTGCTGGAACCATAACCATTGCTGCCGCCGTTGCTGCCGTTACCATTACCGTTGCGACCGTTGCCGTTGGAACCATATCCGTTGCTGCCGCCATTCTTTCCGTTGCCATTACCGTTACCGTTGCCGTTGGAACCATATCCGTTGCTGCCACCATTCTTTCCATTACCGTTCCTCCCGTTACCGTTACCGTTACCGTTAGATGGCTCTTCATAACCGTAACCGCCAGCAGCGTTGGGATCAACACCGATCAGTTCGTTAACGGAATAAAAGTCTTGAGCGGTACCACAGTCAAAGTTGTACCACCAATCACAGACTAGGTACTGTTGGTTAAAGATGGTACCATTGGGACAGAGGAAGGAGTCTTGTTGACGGTTAAGGGCTCTGTCTTGACAGATATGGAACACTTGACAACCGGCTTCAGGAGCATCATCGGCATAATAACCAGGAACAGTTTGGTCATCACAAGAGAACCCGGTATCCGGTACTGAAGCTAAGACCGGGTAGTCTTCACCGGGGATACCGCCCCCTGGGATACTTTCTCCCAGTACATCAAGGGGGTCTTCTTGACCATACCCTCCGTTGGGTACCCCGTAGCTGTTACTGGGGGCACCGTTACCGTTACCGTTACCGTTCCTTCCCGGTGCACCATAACCGTTACTGGGACCGTTACCGTTACCGTTACCGTTCCTTCCCGGTGCACCATAACCGTTACTGGGACTGTTACCGTTACCGTTACCGTTGGTGAACCCGTTAGAGAATCCGTTAGTGGGAGCCCCGTAGGAGGAGGATGGAAGGTCGGCCGCGGAGACACCCAACAGGGCTGGGGAGTAAACACAAGGGGAATAAGTACAGTAGATTATAGAATGAATACAAGGAGGTAATACGTAGAATAATAGATTAGTTACAGTGCCAAGTAAGGTTTAATGGCTCTAACTCGGCCGCTGAGACCAAGCTGAGGGAAGGAGGGGGGGGGGGGGATGGAGGGGCAGTCAGTACAGGTGATCATGAGGTGTACAGGTATATCATTATGTTAGCTAGTATATTGGTTGTAGCTTTAATTCTGCAGTGTTGAAGGAGAGGAGAGGGGACATGGGGAGGTGGTTGAAGGGGGGAAAGAGGGACATGGGGAAGGGTAGTCAGTACAGGTAATCATGACGTGTACAGGTATATCATTATGTTAGCTAGTATATCAGTTGTAGCTCTAAGTTAGTAGTGTTGAGGGGGGGGGGGTGATATGGGAGGGGGTGATAGTAGGTGATCATGAAATGTATAGTTATATCACGTTCAACTTAAAGGGGAGTGTTGGGAGTATTTCTAAAGCTTGGTGGAGGTCTAGGGAGCAAACTAAAAACCTCCCCTTAATGGAATTCACATATGAGTTCACAGTGAAAGTATTTTACCCACATAATTAGCAATCAAGGTACACAAAGTTTCCTTACTAAAAAAATCCCTCTGAGTATCTAAATAAGTATGGCTAAAGTATAACAATTGTGCAACAAGGTGAAAATTGAGTGTAGTTAGTTGAGAAAAAAATATATACATATATATAGAACTGTTATATAAAATAGACAATATAAGAATATTGAAAAGTGATGTGTAAACTATATAGAACAATATGAAACTACTATATGTCTCAGCGTTATACCAATGGCAGGTTTTCATAATTAACAACTGAATATAATATGAGATCAACAAGGCTATCATATAAATTTGGACACCATATGAATGTTGAGAAAAGACGCCTAAACTTGAACTAAGATGACGAATGGAGGTATTGATAAGAAACTGAATAATACGTGAGAATAAAGTACATAAATTCCCTGTATATACTGTATGATTCTATGTGTATGAAGAAGACAAAAGGCAGTCTTTATGTAACGAGTGTCTCCTCCCAAGCCAGAAGAGTGAGAGAGAGCCAAATTCAAGATACGTTGGGGTCAACATTCTTGAACACACGAAGTTTACAGCAGTCTAAATCATAGGATGAAGGAATGATTGATTGAGGAAGAACATATGAACGCCAAGAGCAGATCCATAACTTGATAAATTATATGATACATGATGTCTTAAAATCTTAATACTAATGGAGCTAAACATGAGGGAGAAACTCTGATGACTTTACCGGTTTGAAGCAGGCACCTCACATAGGATTCTAATACTGTGAACTGCGCTTTGTTAAGGGGTTCATGTCCATATCTAACAGTAAGAGGCAAGTAAAAAGGAACCTCACATAAGATTTAACTACTGTGAACTACGCTGTATTATGGTGCCCATTTCCGTATATATATATAAAAAAATAAAAATAAAAAAATAAAAAATAAATAAAAGCTGCAGAATAAACCAACGAGAAGAATTAGCCTCACATGGTATTTAACTACTGTGAACTGCGCTGTACTACGGGGCTCATATCCGTATCTAAAAGCCAACAAAAACACAAGATACCCTGCAGAATTATTACCGACGAGAAGAAGCAGCCTCATATCTGGAGTGGGGTCTGGGACGTAAGAGAGAGAGAGAGAGGGAGAGAGGAGCAGGAGATGCGCTGGGAAGAAGATGTGATGCTGTTTGAGTGAGTTCCCCGGCCTTATATACTGTATACACCTCTCAGCTGGCACTACCCCCCCCCCCTCCCCCTTCCCTCCCTCCTCTGCCCCCACTCCTTCTCTCAGCTAGCACCCCCCCCTCCCCGTCCCTCAGCTGGCACTACCTCCCTCTCCTCCCCCTTCCCTCCCTCTATCAGCTGACACCCCCCCCCCCCCCCCCCCTAGATTCCTCCCCCTTCGCTCTGACCTGGCCTGAGGCGGGTCATCAGAAGGAGTGCCAGTGGGGGAGGATGACCCTCTCTCTGGCTGGCTCTCTCTCTCTCTCGCTCGCTGGCTCGCTCGCTCTCATTGTCTCTCCCTTGTCTGCACGCTCTCGTTATATTTCCCTTTCATTTGCACTCATAAGCTCGGTCTCGCTCTCGCTCTCTCTTTCTCAGGTTATATAAAAGAAGAATATTAGCAAACTGATAAACAGCCAAGAGAGTTGTGATCAATATTGTTTACCTGAACATGGACGCCTCTCGTAACACTTCTGTACTTCCAACTTTATCTTCCCTTGGTGTTTGTCATAATATCTCAGAATATCAATGGCATGGATGGTGGCTTGCTAAATATCGTCTCCTATTTAAAATGTAAAACTTGCAAAACAAACCCAACAAACCAGGAACGGCACAATATACTGTATATATACAAAAGAACTTATCAAAATCGCTATGTGGAAATTATAATATACAGATGAATTAACCCCTATAATCATACACAGATGACATTAACCCCTTCAACACAATGACGCTTATTTTTATTTTTTGTTCTGGCTAACGTTGGACGATTTTATGCATTTTTGAGAAGAACCCTTTGAGTCCTAGAGGTAGATCATAAGCTAAAGAAAATCGCCTAATGGTATCCAGAATAAGATGAAGAGTACGTCATTATGCTAAAGGGGTTAACATTCGTATACATAATAGAGGTCGATCATAAGGGAAAGATATCGTCTAATGGTATTCAGATTAAGAAGAACATTACGACATGATGGTGAAGGGGTTACAATTGGTATACATGATGGTGAAGGGGTTACAATTGGTATACATGATGGTGAAGGAGTTACAATTGGTATACATGATGGTGAAGGGGTTACAATTGGTATACATGATGGTGAAGGGGTTACAATTGGTATACGTGATGGTGAAGGGGTTACAATTGGTATACATGATGGTGAAGGGGTTACAATTGGTATACGTGATGGTGAAGGAGTTACAATTGGTATACATGATGGTGAAGGGGTTACAATTGGTATACATGATGGTGAAGGGGTTACAATTGGCATACATGATGGTGAAGGGGTTACAATTGGTATACATGATGGTGAAGGGGTTACAATTGGTATACATGATGGTAAAGGGGTTACAATTGGTATACATGATGGTGAAGGGGTTACAATTGGTATACATGATGGTGAAGGGGTTACAATTGGTATACATGATGGTGAAGGGGTTACAATTGGTATACATGATGGTGAAGGGGTTACAATTGGTATACATGATGGTGAAGGGGTTACAATTGGTATACATGATGGTGAAGGGGTTACAATTGGTATACATGATGGTGAAGGGGTTACAATTGGTATACATGTGAGCAATATTAATGGAATGTATAATTTAGCATAGATATTGAAGACTGGGTGAATGTAAGATGCCATGAAGGGGAGATTATTTTATGTATTTATTTGTTATACAGTATTATTAGTGTCCTCCCTAGATTCCATAAAGCTTTAAATAATACCCCCAAGGCCCCCCCCCCCCTCCCCACTTCGAAATTGGAGCAAATGTTATATAATTACAAAACTAATAAAGTTCATCATGTGGAAGAAGTAGATACAGACAACCCATCTATAAGTTATTTTCAACTAATATATTGGAGTATAGAAAACCCAGATTATATTGGTCTGTATTAAGGTAGGGGGGGGGGGGGGTTCCTGGACTCCCTTCTCCCTCATGCTTGTCCCCATTAATTTTATAATTTTAGGACGTTATTCCCATTAGTGTCATGATTTTCTTCCAATATTAATACCTTTCGCTCCATTTAGCTGTCGATTTGTTTTCCTGGCGAACGATAGCGAACCTGTAATTTAGGAAGAACTGGAAATACGTAGGCCAAAACTCTTGAACATTAACCTTTATAACTAACAAACGACTGAAGTAATCGAACTAATATTTCTACCAATTGGGAAGGGTCAGCCAAGGTATAGGTGTGGAGATTTACAGCCCATTTGCCCTAGCCCTTGTTGAGTTACAGAGTATAGGGTTCACGATTTCTGGCCTACCTAACTGGAACAGGGTATAGTACATTTATCAATACATTAAACCCAATTAATCATACTTTTTATCCATCAGACATCTACATTACTATTGCATTTCGGTTCTATAGCGATGTTTACGGCTCCAACTTCCTTATAGCCTGAAACTCGCAATTGGTCAATTGCACTGCTTCCTTCATCGCTTAGGAGACTGAGCTATGATGATCGGTCGAGAGATCCAAGTCTTCTTTTTTTTCGTTGGACACGCACAGACTACGAGTTGAGTTCTAATAAATATCTAAAATTTAATACGAATTATATATGATATCTATAGCATCTCTCTCTCTCTCTCTCTCTCTCTCTCTCTCTCTCTCTCTCTCCCTCAGAAACACGAATAGATGGCCATAAGCGTCACGAACTCTTCTCTTCTTCTTCTTTTGCTTTATACTGTAAAGGCTATGTCACCCGAACACTTTTTCCGTCAATTTTTACGAGCAATTGTTGTCTGGTAGCTGTAAAATTTCCGTTATAACGAAATTCAGCCACGTAATGTAATCTACCTTTATTCTAGTTTCCGATTCCAATGCGAAAAAACCTCAATATATTTCGAAAAAATATTTGCTCATCGAAAATTGCCGGAAAAAGCGCTCGTGTGACACTGTAATGATGTGCCAGGGGTCCATACCGCGCCTCCGTCATCACTACCTTTCACATTTCTTTTCTATGTGTATGAGGGAGACAAAGGGCAAAACTGTCTGCAACAAGTGTCTCCAGCCATGGTTGCGTGTTATATTCACATTTATTCATAATCTTCATTCTAACACCCATTGTGTATTTCAATTATTTAATAGAACTGACCTGGTGGTCTGGAGCATATTAGTCATAAACATTTAATAGCAGTATCTTGGAATACTGTACGTAGATGCTTGTTACTTGTATGTGTATATGATGTGTGTGTGTGTGTGTGTGTGTGTGTGTGTGTGCCAGTGTGTGCGTGTATATTATCATACACTATTTCCAAATATGAAAGTGTATGTGGATGGTATGACTTATTATGTGGTTATTATGTGGTGTGTATGTGGATGGTATGACTTATTATGTGGTGTGTATGTGGATGGTATGACTTATTATGTGGTGTGTATGTGGATGGTATGACTTATTATGTGGTGTGTATGTGGATGGTATGACTTATTATGTGGTTATTATGTGGTGTGTATGTGGATGGTATGACTTATTATGTGGTGTGTATGTGGATGGTATGACTTATTATGTGGTTATTATGTGGTGTGTATGTGGATGGTATAACTTATTATGTGGTTATTATGTGGTGTGTATGTGGATGGTATGACTTATTATGTGGTTATTATGTGGTGTGTATGTGGATGGTATGACTTATTATGTGGTTATTATGTGGTGTGTATGTGGATGGTATGACTTATTATGTGGTGTGTATGTGGATGGTATGACTTATTATGTGGTTATTATGTGGTGTGTATGTGGATGGTATGACTTATTATGTGGTTATTATGTGGTGTGTATGTGGATGGTATGACTTATTATGTGGTGTGTATGTGGATGGTATGACTTATTATGTGGTTATTATGTGGTGTGTATGTGGATGGTATGACTTATTATGTGGTTATTATGTGGTGTGTATGTGGATGGTATGACTTATTATGTGGTTATTATGTGGTGTGTATGTGGATGGTATGACTATTATGTGGTTATTATGTGGTGTGTATGTGGATGGTATGACTTATTATGTGGTGTGTATGTGGATGGTATAACTTATTATGTGGTTATTATGTGGTGTGTATGTGGATGGTATGACTTATTATGTGGTTATTATGTGGTGTGTATGTGGATGGTATGACTTATTATGTGGTTATTATGTGGTGTGTATGTGGATGGTATGACTTATTATGTGGTGTGTATGTGGATGGTATGACTTATTATGTGGTTATTATGTGGTGTGTATGTGGATGGTATGACTTATTATGTGGTTATTATGTGGTGTGTATGTGGATGGTATAACTTATTATGTGGTTATTATGTGGATGGTATGACTTATTATGTGGTTATTATGTGGTGTGTATGTGGATGGTATGACTTATTATGTGGTGTGGTGTGTATGTGGATGGTATGACTTATTATGTGGTGTGTATGTGGATGGTATGACTTATTATGTGGTGTGTATGTGGATGGTATGACTTATTATGTGGTGTGTATGTGGATGGTATGACTTATTATGTGGTTATTATGTGGTGTGTATGTGGATGGTATGACTTATTATGTGGTTATTATGTGGTGTGTATGTGGATGGTATGACTTATTATGTGGTTATTTTTAGTTCCACCAACGAAGTCAGACAGAGGTAACGTCTTTGCCTCCGTTTACATTTTTTTTTTTTTTTTTTTTTTAGGTCAAACACACCTGTATTGTCGACGTATTTTCAATTCTATTCTAGCTATGTTTACACGATTGTGTACAGTTTAAGAAGGATCTATGGTAGTAAAATGGATCAAGAGAAATAGTTCGAAGCCTGTTCATTGTTGGAGGCCTTATAAAACTGAATAAAATCGTCATATAGAAGTCAAAATATAGTTAATCGGAGGTCGCCGGTACTGCAAGGGTTAACCCATTCAATACCTGTGACATCCCTTTCATTATTATATGGTCTGGCAACTATTAAACTCTTCTATTCAGCTTAGGGAGGACGTCTACCCATGAAAAGGCTACAGACTATCTCCATTCATCCTTTTAGCTACCACCGATCCTTTCTAAGCTTCACAAAATCGTCCAAAAGTAGCTGAAATTCCATACAAAAGACGTGGCCGGTACAGAAGGGGTTAAGAGTCACGATTTCTGGGATAACTATACTGAACATACATATAAGCCTTAGCAGCGTGTTAGAACTGTTACCATTCTACTCTTCTACTTTCACTACTGCTGGTGCTGAGAACGTGACTCGGTAATCATAACTATACCCCGTTCATTACTGGTAGGCTAGACATCTTGACCATTAACCTCGTTTCATTTAGGTGTCGATTTGTTCTCGCCAGGAAATAGTCCCATTAAATTTGAGATTTTTTAAGACGTTCGTCCTATTAGTTTGGCAATTTTAAAACCTTTCGTCCCATTTCTTTGCCAATACTAAGACCTTTTGTGCCATATACAGTAGGTGTCGATTATTATTACTGGAAAGCAATAGCGAGCTTGTAATTAAGGAGGAACCGGCCAACACATTTTTCGACAGATTTATCTGGAAGGGGGGTCATGTGAGTGTTTTTTAAGCTTGATAGAGGTCTAGGGAGCAAACTAAAATACACTCCCTAATGCTCACCTCCATCATGTGTGTGAGTGTATGTGCGTGTGTGTGTGTGTCTGTGAGTGTGTGTACGTGTGTATGTGTGTGTGTGTGTGTGTGGCTGTGTTTGTGTGTGTGTGTTGTACACTCTCACTTATCCTCTCTTCTCTTCTTTCAATCTCACTTTCACTTTTCTCTCTCTCTCTCTCTCTCTCTCTCTCTCTCTCTCTCTCTCTCTCTCTTTCTCTCTCTCTCTCTCTCTCTCTCCCCTCCCCTAGTATCATTTGACTCATTGACTTGCATTTACCATTGTACGGCCAACTTTTTTTTGTTTAACCTTAGTAGCCTTCAATCAGAGGAGACAATTATCCCCCACGGACTTCTTTGGGGAGAGTTTTGTTACCAGTTTGTTATGCTTAGCTGTCATACCTTCTTTGTGGTGCTCTCGTTCACTAACTTTCTTTCTTGTTCTCTTGTTCTCGCTCTTGGTCTCGCTTTCGCCCCCTTCCTCGCTCTCGCTCTCTCTATCTTTCTCTCTCTCTCTCTCTCTCGCTCTCGCTCTCTCCCTCTCTCGGCTTCCTTAGAAAAATTTCCGGCCGAAGGCCAGTCCCTATCGCTCGCAAGTAAAAAAAATGGACACCTAGATATCACGAAAGGTCTTAATACTGACTAACAAACGGGACAAAAGGTCTTAAGATCACCAAACTACTGGGGATTATGTCTTAAAATCTCAAAATTAACGGGGCTAAAGATGAGGGAGAAGGGGGTCCAGATCTCCCCCCACCCCCTTACCTGCTGGAGGGGGGGGGGGGGGGGGGCAGGTGATAGATGAGGAGATAGTCTTCTGCTTTACCACGCTAACCTGCTACTTATATTAGTTGAGCAGACTTATTTTTGGAGTATAGATGTATGGGGAGGTATAGATTTGAGGGTTTTTTTTTTTTTTTTTTTCCTTTTTCTGGGTCCACTTCTCCCTCATGTTTAGCCCCATTAGTGTTTAGGCTATAAGGTTTTCGCCCCATTAGTTTGACGATTTTAAGACACTCGCCCCATTAGTTTGATGATTTTAGGACCAATTGTGCCATTTAAGTGTTGCTTTGATCCTGGTGACTGATAGAGTGCCTGCAATTTAGGAGGAATCGGCCTTTCGGGCAGGGCATTTTTCTACCGAAAAATTAATAAATTTATCTCGTAAGGGAGTCTTAGGGATATTATTTTAAGCTTATTAATGGAGGTCAAGCGAGGAAACTAAAAAGATAAATAAATAAATAAATAGATAAATGAACAAATATATAAAAATCTCCTCTTAGGGTCAGACTGCCTAGGAGAGACCGCCAGATCTGTGTATTTTATTACCCAAATAGCTCTATATAACTCTCTCTCTCTCACTCTCATTCTCTCTCTCTCTCTCTCTCTCTCTCTGTCTCTCTCTCTCAAGATCTGTGCAGTGTTATTACCCAAGTAGCTCTATATAACTAACTCTCTAACTCTCACTCTCTCTCTCTCTCTCTCTCTCTCAGTTACTAACCCTCAGTTACTAACCCATCTGTCCCCTACTAACTTCCTAATCCTGCCACGGACATTAGTTCCAGGGCAGTAATTCCCTTTCCAATGTTCCCTTACCCACTCTAAACCACTGTTTGGACACTTGATCCTCAGTGTTTTGGAGGACAAGCAACCTAGAAGGGTCACTGGATCTGTTGTTGCTTGATTTCCTTTGTACTCCTTTGTACTCTGTCTCTCTCTCTCTCTCTCTCTCTCTCTCTCTCTCTCTCTCTCTCAAGATCTGTGCAGTGTTATTACCCAAGTAGCTCTATATAACTAACTCTCTAACTCACTCTCTCTCTCTCTCTCTCTCTCTCTCAAGATCTGTGCAGTGTTATTACCCAAGTAGCTCTATATAACTAACTCTCACTCTCTCTCTCTCTCTCTCTCTCTCTCTCTCTCTCTCTCTCTCTCTCTCTCTCCAGTTCGGTAGGTGTTTATGTAGCAATACTGTTCATACTTTTTATAAGATACAATAATTCATGAAATAAGATTAATTATATATGCTTAAGACAGATTGGTTCGTGCTAACCAAGGGGGGCAGACACTCGATACACTTACGGCATCATATCTCCCTATGACAGTCATATCTTACAGTGCCTGATCTCTTAAATTCGTACATAGTTATTGTGACATTGTTTATCTATCTATCTATTGCCGGACGCCTTACTCCCCTCAATGAGGATGGCCATACATAAGCGGATCTAGCCCCTGTTAGAGGGACAACCCATGCCATTGTACTACACACAAAATGACAGTACCAGGGATTCAATATGGCGGCTAAGGTGATGAGTTGCCCTGCTCTTCTTAACCCCTTCTGTACCGGCGCTGTTCTTGTAACGTTTTTTCTGGCTACTATTATTTGTTTGTTATTAATTTTAAGAAGAGCTTCCAGCAATTAACAGGCTTCGAACTATCTCGCCTAACCCTTTTTACTACCACAGATCCTCCTTAAACTGCACAAACTCGTCTAAATTTAGCTAGAATAAAACTACAAAGACGTCGCCGGTACAGAAGGGGTTTAAGGGGAGGTTTTTAGTTTGTTTCCTACTCCTCCAGCAATCTTAATATTTCACCCCCTTGATATTTCCCGATAAATTTGTACATTTTTCGGTAGAAAAATGTCTCGGCCGAAGGCCGGTTACTCTTAAATTACAGGCTCGCTATCGCTCGCCAGGATAAAATCGACACCTGAATGGCACGAAAGGTCTTAAAATTGACAGAATGGGGCGGAGATTCTTAAAATCACCAAAATAATGGGGCAAACGTCTTAAAATCTCAAAAGCAATGTGGCTAGACATGAGGGAGAAAGGGGTCAAGAAAAAAAGTCTAAATATAGCTAGAATAAAACTACAAAGACGTCGCCGGTACAGAAGGGGCTTAACAATAGAGGGGGTTCAGTAATTGGGTTCCTTGATCTCTGTTCGTCTACCCTCTCATCATGGGTCTGTCTGTGTGTAAAGAGAGGTATTGTAGGCTTAAGGTACAGTCAAGGTCAAGGAGAGTCTAATACTTAACCCTTACAAGTTCCGATGACGCATTTCTTTTAAGTTTTCTGGCCCTTATTAGACGATTTTAAGTTTTCTGGCCCTTATTAGACGATTTTTAGTTTTCTGGCCCTTATTAGACGATTTTAAGTTTTCTGGCCCTTATTAGACGATTTCAGTTTTCTGGCCCTTATTAGACGATTTTAAGTTTTCTGGCCCTTATTAGACGATTTTAAGTTTTCTGGCCCTTATTAGACGATTTAAGTTTTCTGGCCCTTATTAGACGATTTAAGTTTTCTGGCCCTTATTAGACGATTTTAAGTTTTCTGGCCCTTATTAGACGATTTCAGTTTTCTGGCCCTTATTAGACGATTTTAAGTTTTCTGGCCCTTATTAGACGATTTTATTCAGATTATGCAAGACAGAGATTCTATAGAATATAGGGTCTTGAGGGACTGTAAGCCAGGGTATAGGGAAGTCAGAGGGTTAATTGAGATAGTTTTTACCCTTATATTTCCTACAGCTCCTTCCTAAGCTGTATAGAATCGTCTAACGGTAAACAGATTATACTGTCAACATGGGTCATAATCGTCAAAGGGTAAACATTTGGCTAGTTCATGTATTATAAAGGTCTAATCAAAACGGTATAATTAAAAAGTATGTTGGAGATTGCAGTAGCCTATTTCAAGAGTGTTAGAGAGGAATTTCGTAATACAAATATATTATATTCATTCTAATTAGTACACAAATATTGACCCCTAACCTCTGACACTCAAAAAAGGCTAAAGTGTAAATGGGCTGTCAATTTCCACACCTATTCCCGGGCTGACTCTTCCCAAATAGGAGAAATATTATAGCTCGATTACTCTAGCCTTTTTTCAGGTATAGAAGTTAGCGGTCAAGATTTCTGGCGTAATTATAATAAATAGACTATAGAAATATATTGAGAGACCAACTGACATCAGACGTTCGGCCCTATTTAACCCCTTATGTGCCGGCGACGTCTTTTAAATGTTATTATAGGTATATTTAGACAATTTTGTATAGTTGAAGGAGTTGTGGTATTAAAAATGGTTAAGTGAGATAGTTTGAAGCCTGTTAATTGCTGGAGACCCTTTTTAATCTGCATAGAATCGTATAATACTAGCCATAATATAAGGAAAAGGTCGTCGCCGATACTGAAAGGGTTAATTCATTAGTTATATGCGGTGTGATGAGTATATTTCTCGTCTATATGATTAATTTCCAAATAAATTAATAATTCTGCTTTGGACACTCGATAGCTGTTTATTCATCATTGGGAATTTTGCTTTTGTTTATTTTATTGTCTTTTATTTATTTATTTATTTTGTTTGTCATTTTAGTTTAGACCCCAAGGCTAACACAAATAACTTCCCAGACTTCCTTCAAAGTAAAAAAGCATGCCGAGACCCACTTCAAGACAAAAATAACTTCCCAGACTTCCTTCAAAGTAAAAAAGCATGCCGAGACCCACTTCAAGACAAACATAACTTCCCAGACTTCCTTCAAAGTAAAAAACATGCCGAGACCCACTTCAAGACAAACATAACTTCCCAGACTTCCTTCAAAGTAAAAAAACATGCCGAGACCCACTTCAAGACAAAAATAACTTCCCAGACTTCCTTCAAAGTAAAAAAGCATGCCGAGACCCACTTCAAGACAAAAATAACTTCCCAGACTTCCTTCAAAGTAAAAAAGCATGCCGAGACCCACTTCAAGACAAAAATAACTTCCCAGACTTCCTTCAAAGTAAAAAAGCATGCCGAGACCCACTTCAAGACAAAAATAACTTCCCAGACTTCCTTCAAAGTAAAAAAGCATGCCGAGACCCACTTCAAGACAAAAATTATATTGTTTTCTGTCTTTTTTCGATAGTAAATTGTTCGTGTAAGAACAGTTTACTATAATTTTTAAAAGCAAAACACATATAAAAAAAGTGTTTTACCGTGCTCATAAATTATAAACAAGTAGGTAAAAGGAGTTCACGAGAAATAAACAACCACACTTTCCAACATCAACCAGCCACGATTGTTTGCATGGAGGGTGGTAAAGTACAACATCACCTAGTCCCCTTCATACTAGACCGACTCTCTCTGTGTTTACTGCTGTAGGGGTAAGCTAAGTAAGGTCGCTTCTTTCAAGGGGGTAGTGCTTGTTTTTTGGGTCTTTATATGTATTTATTAATTTATTTTTGAGTTTCCCCGTTAGACCTCCACCACACTTTAAACAAAAAACATGCCCTAGACCCCCTTTCAAGATTGATTTGTAAATTTTTCGATAGACAAATTTCCCGGTTTCTCTTAAAATTACAGGCTCGCTCAGTTAGTGTGTTGGTCCTGGCTCGCGAGAAAAAAAAAATCGACACCAAAATGGCACGAAAGGTCTTGATATTGATATAGAAATGGGACGAAAGGTTTTAAAATCGACAAACTAAAAGGGAGAACGTCTTAAAATCTGAAAACTAATGGGGCTAAGCATGAGGAAAAAGGGGGCCCAGAAAAACGACACATCTCCCCTTAAGCTGTCCGGTCACTGTTTTCTCCCGGTCTCCTACTCCCTTGAAACTGTTCTTCTACTTTCACCCTTCTCCATGTACTCCTTCTGTCACGAGTTGAACCTATTATACCTTACTTGAGACCTTTCGTGCCATTTGTGTGTCGTTTTTTTCTTGGCGAGCGAAAGCGAGCCTGCATTTTGGCAGAAACCAGCCTTTGGTCATCGCATTTTCCTACCTAAAAATGCCAAAAATGTATCTCGAACGGGCGCCTTGGGAGTATTTTTCTAAGATTAATGGAGGGTATAGCGAGGAAACTAAAAAAAACACTTTAACAAATAAATATACTGTACTGTATGTATAAATAAATAAATAAATATACTGTACTGTATGTATAAATATATAAATAAATAAATATACTGTACTGTATGTATAAATATATAAATAAATAAATAAATAAATAAAGATAATAAAACAAGATGAACAAAAACAAGGCAAACTAAACAAGATAATAATAATAATCAATAAATATACACATACAGTAAGTAACAAAAAAATATCCCCTTAAAATTGTTCTACTTCTACTTTCACCCCTCCATGTACACTTCTTCTTCTTCTGTCCCGAGTTAAACCTATTAGACCTTACTTAACATTACAGCCAAGTTCAGTCACTTATAAAAATACGTGGACATCACCTATTTCTAAGTATGGAAGTATATCTCTGGGGGTGGCCGATTCGAGACAGAGCCCGAACAGGGACAACACAACACAACAGAAAAACAATGAACACACAAAAACAAAATACAAATTCACACACATCTAGGTCACCCAGGAGAAGACCCGGAGACCAGGGATCACCAAGGTCACTCCAGCACTCCCCCGGCCCCCGACCACTCGGAGAAGTTCCGGTCTCAGCAGGCAGACATGCAGCGAGCCGAAACCATAATCCCGCCACAAAAAAAAATAATAATAATAATAATAATAATAATAATACAAAATAAAAGGGGATTGGGCCAGAGTAAATAGATAGATAGATAAAAGTATATCTCTGGTGATAAAAAACAAAACAAAAAACAACACACCCACACATCGATCAAAAGGCAAATTCACGGTTACGTCAAATATCTACCTTTCGCTAGTGGACGGATTCTCTCACTCTCGGGCGAAGCAGAGAGAGATTGATAGGGTAAATTAATTCGGGTTGAGGGTGCTGATGATGATGATGGAATGATCGGTACGTGTCCATCGGGCGTGGAAGGGGTTGATTGATTAAGAGAGAGAGAGAGAGAGAGATAGTGTGTTATTCATTCACTCTTGTTCGTCAAGGGGAATCCATGCAATGCGAGCTAAGCTCATTATTATCGCGCCTCCTTAACTGGGAATGTATTGCGTGACATGCATGTTAAGTGTTTATGTATCGTTGGAATGGCTGTGGATGTGTGTGTGTAGTCTGTATTTTAGCCAATTGGCGACATCTGGAAACGAAAGCTTAGGGTTAATCTGTACGGTACCATTCTCACTACGGTACCAGTCTCACCCGAAGGCTTAGGTTGACCAGTAGCTTAGGTTGACCAGTACGATACCCATCTCACCTTGTAACCGATCACCAACCCCAGATGGGACGTCACAACTTCGTCCAATTATACCAGGTTCCTATTTATACTGCTAGGTGAACAGAGGCTACACCGTTAGGAGACTTGCCCAAATGTCTCTTCCCCGCCCGGGTCTCGAACCCGGGACCTTCTGGTTGTGAGCCAGACGCGCTATCAATTACGCCACGGGGAGGTGTGTGGAGGTGTGTGTGTGTGTGTGTGTGTGGAGGAACCGAAGACCAGGAAATTTTTCTACCGAAAAATGTACAAATGTATGTAGATGGTGGATCTTGGGGATGTTTGTTTTGAAGTCTAGGGAGGAAACTAAGGTATAACAAATTTATAAATATATCGACTAATAAATATGCCCATCCCCCCTTAAGACCATGATCTATTAAAATACTACAGACTATCTCAAGTAATGCTTTTAGCTACCATATATCCTTCCTAAGCTTCATAAAATCGTCAAAATGTAGTTAAAATCAACTAAGAAAGACGTCGCCGGTACAGAAGGGGTTAAGGGCCATCTGGAGTCATTATAGCAGTTTGTTTACCTGTTAGTTGTTGTGGCTGGACCCAGATATTGAGGGTCTCTCTCTCTCTCTCTCTTTCTCTCTCTCTCTCTCTCTTTGTGTATCTATCTATTTATCTAACTATCTATGTTCCTCTCTGTCTCCCTCTCTCTCTCTCTCTCTCTCTCTCTCTCTCTCTCTCTCTCTCTCTCTCTCTCTCTCTCCCTATCTAGCTATCTATGGCATTCTCTCTCTCCCTGAATATTTATGAGACATTTTGAACCCATTACCGCCGCTCGTCCGTATACTTTCTCTCTCTCCACTTGTTGAGGGGGGGGGGGAGGGAAGGAGGTGAGGAGGGGAGCAAGGGGGAGTGGGGGAGAGTTGGGGGTGTAGGGCAGGGGGCGGAGGGTTAGGGAGGGAAGGAGGCGGTGAGGGGAGTAAGGGGGAGGGGGTAATTGGGGTTGTAGGAAGGGGAAGAGTTGGGGGTTGGGTTGAGGGGTATTGGGGGCAGAATTGGGGATGGAGGGAGGCATTGATGGGTACAATGGGGGAGGCGTTGTAGGGGGGGGGGGGGTATTAGGGGGAGGAGGCCGAGTTGGGGGGTATTGAGGGAAGGAGGTAGAGTTGGGGGCAGGGGGTAGAATTGGAGGTACAAGAGAGGTAGAAAGGGGGGCAAAACAGGGGTAGTGGGGGCTTAATTTACCCGTCACTGCCCCCCACCACCGACTCTCCATCATCCATTAAGAAAGTTGTTAAAGAGGAGTTACGGATACACGCCGCCGCCGCTGCTGCCTTGGACTTACACAACACAGACCTATATTATTGATGATGGCTGCCTTCATCAAACTATTATTAACCCCTTCAGAACCATGACGTAATGTTCGTCTTATTCTGGGAGTTTCTGTTGTTGTTGTCTTTGTTGTTGTTGATGTTGTTGTTGTTGTTGTTGTACTTCCCCAGACTTTCTGGCCGAAAAGTCCCAAGTCCGATAGACCGAAGCCGCACCAGAAGCTTAGGCCCTTGAAGGGGCCTGGGTGAGATAAAATCTGTCTCTGAGATGGCAGCGGGGGAGGGTATCATCAGCCCACGGGCTTGCACCCCCGGGCCAATGCCCCCCACCGACCGCAGCTCCCCTTGCAGTGCCACCCAATTCGGCGATCTCGCCAGCATCTAATAGGAAAATTAGTACAGGAAAAGGGACAGACAGAAACGGCTAAGGTTGGGTAGAGGATGCCAAACCTCACTCTGAGAATAAACTGTCTTGATGGTACGATAGTAAGAGCGGATAAGTTCTATATGTGGTGCCTTGGGTTCGAAGTCCCAGAGGATCGTATGCTTTCGTTAATTTAATTTGGGGGTTATTGGTGTTAAGAACATTATTTGTTAATACCAAGTAGTTTTTCCTATGCATACAGCCTGAGGCACCTCATAAATTGTATCACGGAAGCGATCATTATATTGTGTTGTTTTCTTCTTGCACACTTTAAATAATAGAGTAATATGAATTGATATTGATATACATAGTGCAATAGAACCCAATCTACATATTAGCGTTGATAAGTTGTCTGAGGGTTTCGAAGGTTTTTAAAGGTTTTCACTATTCATACCGACCCTAGGGATACCAATTCTTAGGTCATAATCCCCCTTAAAACGGATATACCATTCATGGATTTGGTTGCTGTTGTAGCAAAACAACATACGTTTTGTTTGTTTCTTGTTCATTAATTGTCATATAAACATGCTTTGAAAACTAACATAAAATAAAAGGAAATAATTTTGGGTGAGTTATGCCCTTTAAAATGTCATAACTAACGGAGTGAAACAGGAAGGGTCTAACTCCCCCACCCCAACCCCTTCCAACCCTTGATCCACAATATATTATTAGAGAGGATATACGAATACACGGTGCTGGCTGGATCGGGGTTACTCAATGAAACCTTAAATTATCACATTCCTTGCTCAACATTCTATTAAGGGTGGATGGTCTATTTATTTATATATTTATTATTATTTTAGTTTCCTCGCTAGACCTCCATCAAGATATAAAAAATACCCCCAAGACCAATTTGCCTGCCGAAGGCCGGTTTCTCCTAAAATTACAGGCTGGCCGTCGCTCGTCAGGAAGAAATCGGCACCTAAATGGCACGAAAGGTCTTAATATTGACAAAGCAATGGGGCTAAAGGTTTTACAATCGCTAAAATAATGGGCCGAGCGTCTTAAAATCTTAAAACTAATGGGGCTAAACATGAGGGAGGGGGGCCAGAAAAAACAACCTTCCCCCCTTAACATTTGTATGAAGGCACATGGCTGAAAACGAGATGGTTATAACCCCACCTTTACCGGCGACGTCTTTATCATTTGATTGAAGCTGCATTTAGACGATTTTCTGAAGCTTAGGAAGGATATGTGGTAGCTAAAAGGTTTAATTGAGATAGTTGTGTAGTCTTTCAATGGGTAGACGTCCTTCCTAAGCTGAATATAATCGTCTATTATCAGCCTAATTATAATGAAAGGGACGTCACCAGTATGGAACTGACTGGTGCGGCACCTCGTTGGCTGTAGACAATCAGGAATAATGGCCATTACCTATAGGTAGCGCCAACGAACTTGACAATTATCTCGATCCCTGACCTCTTCGTAACTCAAAAGGACCTTGAGCAAACTAGCTGTAAATTTCCACACCTATTTCCTGGTGGACTCTTCCCAAATTATATAAATGTCAGCCCAATTGCTTTCATTCATTTTGAGTTATAAGAAATTAAGAGGTCCATATTATTGCTAAGTTCGTTGGTGCTACCTATAGTAATATAACCAGCTCATGGGCAGCAGCTGCGTTACTTCTGCTTTCGCCGAGATGAACAGCTCTAGCTTTGAGAAAGACAGATCAAAACATTGAAAGCAAAAAATAAGAAAGAGAAAGAGATTTTGAGAAGCAGAAAGAATCATGATTAGAGGAAATAGAACGCTCAGATCCGCATCAGCCTGAGAAGAGAGGAGTGGAACAAGGATGGAAGATCAGATACAGTATGTGACTATGGCATCTTTGCAGAGTCCACTCCTACGTTTTTGCCCTAAACAAAACGCAGACTTAGAAGCACTGACATGGCAATGTACACTCGAACAAAAAACAATCTTTACACCAACGCTCTAAACATTCTGGAAGTGGGTCGAAATCTTTTGATAATACCTCACAGACGTATGTTTCACCCGATTCATTCCGTTCAAACTAGATCATTTACAGCTCACCAGTGTAAAGATTGTTTTTTGGTCGAGTGTACAGTGCATGCCATGGCCCAAATCTGAATTTTGGTTATTTTGTTCGAGGTATGCCCCTCTAGACCCGCCTAACTCTGCAGAAACAGGTTCACCTCGCGTAGGTGTTAGGACGGTCTGGGAAATCAGTAAGAGGCTAGGTAGTATTCTTAAAACAGTAAGAGGCTAGGTAGTATTCTTAAAACAGTAAGAGGCTAGGTAGTATTCTTAAAACAGTAAGAGGCTAGGTAGTATTCTTAAAAAAATTATTTCCCTTCGCAGCGCCGTTAATGGACGAAATAGCTTGAAAAATTACGTTACCTTAATAAGGTAAGTAAACAACACCCATTCCCACAATATTCGTTCGGTATTAGGTGCTGCGAAGGGAAAGAAATGTTAATGAATACTTCCCGACATTCAGATTACCCTGGGATAAGAGTACCAATCAAGAAGATGGAGTATACCAAAATCCTTGAAGGGTATTACTTCTATAGAGCCCTTGAACCCAAATATTAGTAATGAATGTAATATTCTATTCGCTGTAAGTAGGCGAAAAATCATGACCTCAATCCTCTGTAACTAACAAACGACTAGAGTAATCAAGCTAATGTTTCTACCATTTGGGAAGATTCAGTCAAGGAATAGATGTGGACATTTACAGCTAATTTGCTCTAGCCCTTTTTGAGTTACAGAGGATAGAGTTCATGATTTCTCGCCGACTTACAACGAATAGACTATAGTATGCATGGTATAATAATGGATGATTCTCTTCACGGCAGGGGACACTCATGCTTAGTATGAATTATGGTTTTACGGGGTCATGGCACGGTTGGTCAAGATCTGACTTATACATTCTATTCCAGCTATCGTAGAAGTTTGTCTATAATTTAGGAAGGACTCGTGGGAATCAATATTAGTTAACCCGTCCAGAACCCGTGACATCCTTTTAATTATCTTCTGGCAATGATTAGATTATTTCATTCAGCTTAAGAAGGACCTCTAGCAAGAATAAGACTTCAAACTAGCTCAACCAACTCTTTTAACTACCACAGATTCGTCTTAAGCTGCATAATATCGTCTAAATATAGCTAGAATAAAATCTAACTCACGTCGCTGGTACTCAAATGGTTAATACTAATATAATCACCCCTCTGGTTCCCTCAATCTCTTTCAAAGCGTAACAATATCGTCATTTAGGTGTCGATGATTCCCTGGCGAGCGGTAGCAAGCCTGTAATTAAAGGCGGACATTTGTTCTACCAAAAAATGTGCATACTGTACGGTATATATTTAAAAAGGGGATCTTGGGTCTCACTTCTCAGCTTGTTCTTCCTCTGTCCAATTACTCTTCTTTCCTACTTTACTCCAGCCATCTGGTCTGGGGGGATGATTTTTGTGTTTAATGTTTGATGGAGGTCTAGGGAGGAAACTGAACAAAAATATATATAAAATATAAAAATCAACAAAGGCATAAACCTTCCTCCTTTAACCCGTACTGTTCCGACGACGTATTTTCAATTATATTCTAGCCATAATTAGACGATCGTGTGCAGTTTAACTAGGATCAGTGGCAGTAAAAAGAGTGAAGTGGGTTAGTTCGAAGCCTGTTAATTGCTAGAGATCCTTCGTAAGCTGAGTGAAATAATGTAATACTTGCCAGCATGTAACGAAAATGACGTCACCGGTACAGAAGGGGTCAAGGTGAACAACATGACACCTACTGTAAAGAAAGACACACGGAGGGCCACACAATTCTCCTTACAGAGGGCTATATGGGAGGTAGGGTTGGGGGGGGGGGTTCTCTCTTTTGACTTGATTAAATTCGTGGCAACAGTATTATACATGACTTGGTCCACTTTTACCCTCATGCATACATACAGTCATACATACATACTGTACATACATATATACATACTGTACATACATACATACATACATACTGTACAGTATATACATAATTCGTGCCAGTAGTATACATGACTTGCTCCATTTTAACCCTTATACATACAGTCATACATACAGTCATATATACATACAGTCATACATACATACATACAGACATAAACAATCATACATACATGCATACATACAGCTGCTGGCCCTAATGAGAACGTGTGTGTGTGAAAACGTGTGTGTGCGTAAATGTGTATGTGTGAAAGTGTGTTGCGCGAGAAAGAAGCTAATATAGTGGTCCATCTTCGTGTGTGTGAATATAGTGGTCCATCTTCGTGTGTGTGAATATAGTGGTCCATCTTCGTGTGTGTGAATATAGTGGTCCATCTTCGTGTGTGTGAATATAGTGGTCCATCTTCGTGTGTGTGAATATAGTGGTCCATCTTCGTGTGTGTGAATATAGTGGTCCATCTTCGTGTGTGCTAATATAGTGGTCCATCTTCGTGTGCGTGAATAGAGGAGACCATGAAAAGAATCCAGTACTGTACTGCTATATTGGTGTGAGCAGATGTGAGTGTATGTGTGTAGCAGGTGTGGGTGTATGTGTGTAGCAGGTGTGGGTGTAGGTGTGTAGCAGGTGTGAGTGTATGTGTGTAGCAGGTGTGTGTGTATGTGTGTAGCAGGTGTGGGTGTATGTGTGTAGCAGGTGTGGGTGTAGGTGTGTAGCAGGTGTGAGTGTATGTGTGTAGCAGGTGTGAGTGTATGTGTGTAGCAGGTGTGGGTGTATGTGTGTAGCAGGTGTGGGTGTAGGTGTGTAGCAGGTGTGAGTGTATGTGTGTAGCAGGTGTGAGTGTATGTGTGTAGCAGGTGTGAGTGTATGTGTGTAGCAGGTGTGGGTGTAGGTGTGTAGCAGGTGTGAGTGTATGTGTGTAGCAGGTGTGGGTGGATGTGTTGCTATTATAGACCATTGATTGTGTTATTGTGAGTCAGAAAGTATGTACTTACTCTAGTTGTATTGTATTGTACTTACTCTAGTTGTATTGCGGGAGTGAGCATGCTCGTTATTTCCCGCCTCCTATATGTGTAGGTGTTATATGTATCGTTGGAATGGCTGTGGATGTGTGTGTAGTCTGTATTTTTAGCCAATTGGCGACATCGGAAACGAAGGCTTAGGGTGGATCTGTATGGTACCATTCTCACTATAGACGGTACCGTCTCGCCCGAAGGCTTAGGTAGCCATCAGCTTAGGTGAACCATATGATACCCATCTCGCCTTGTACCATTTTTGCCAACCCCAGATGGGACGTCACAACGTCGTCCACTTATTCCAGGTACCTATTTACAGCTAGGTGAACTGAGGCTAACACATGAAAGGAGACAAGCCCAATTTGTCTCCGCCCGGCCGGGGATTGAACCCCCGACCCCTCGTGTGTGAGACGAGAGCTCTACCTACTAGGCTACGGGCTGTGCGTGCTTCTCTGTGTGTGTATGTTTACGTATAAAGTGTGTGTGTGTGTGTGTGTGTGTAGTGTAGTGTAGTGTAGTGTAGTGTAGTGTGTGTGTGTGTGTGTGTTAGAGTCTACTGTATGTGCTTCTTGCGTTAATGTTTCCTTTATGTCGCACCTTCCCGCCAACTACCACATACTGTACACATACGAGAATAAGTTCTCTACATATACAACACTCGATTATACGGACCCTCACCTGGCTGTATTCTACCCCCCCCCCCCCCCCCCCCGCCCCCATCTCCTTACACCCCCACCCCACTCTACTGTACATATACAACGTTCTAGTACATAGACACCCACCTGGTGAGATGCTTACCCCTTTAAGCCTCCCCTCCCTCCCCTACCCACTCCCCTACCCCCACCTCTGCCCGGCATCTTACCCCCCAAGCCTCCACATCCCCCCTCCTTCCCACCCCCACCTCCACCCCCTGCTGAAACTACCGAAGATGCGCAACTTCACTAATAATCACTCCTTACCTCCCTCACCCCTTCGCGCTCACTCCTCCCCCCTTCACCCTCTACCCTCCCTCCTCCCCCTCCCTCCCCCCCGTCTCCCTCGGTCTACCTACCTACCTATACCTGCCGGGGGCCAGCCACGAACTGTACGTCAGGCCCGAGCTTAATTAACGCCCCGGAATTGGAACACGATTTTTTAATTATTGTTCTCGCTACCGGCAGATGATTTGTTGAGGCTTTGGTGAGACCCCTAAGGAAAAAAACATCATTAGCCCTTTCACCATCATTACGTAATTTTCGTCATATTCTGGTTACCATTAGACGATTTTCTGTAGTTTTTAATCTACTTGTACGACTCAAATGGGTAAATACGATCTCCATAAACCCTTAGACGATTTTCTTTAGTTTACAATCTACCTGTACGACTCAAATGGGTATATACGATCTCCATAAACCCTCTTAGTAACATAGGTCCTTCTTAAGCTGCATAAAATCATTAACCCTTTCACCACCATTAGGTTATTTTCATGTATAGAAAGGCAGCGTTATCCATTTCTGCCTGGTTAGCTTGAATAATACACTTTGACACACAATGCCTCAATATCTCCACACACATATTGCGAGAAATGTATAAACTGTCTCCTTCATTGCCCCTCCCAAAAAAATAACAACAACAACAACAACAACAACAACAACAAAGTCCTTCCCAAACAACAACAATACGTCAATAAATATCGTCTGATGTAAAGGTATTTTTTTCTGGACTCCCTTCATCCCTCATGTTTAACCCCATTAGTTTTGAGATTTTTAGACGACGTTAACTCCTATTGGTTTGGTGATTTTAAGACCTTGCACCCATTTCTATGCCAATGTAAAGACCTTTCGTGCCATTTACCTGTCGATTTATAGCTTGCCAGGAAAAAAGTTGATGAGAATAAATGGAGGAAAAAGTGAGGTGTGGTTTTGTGTTTGGAGAGTTAGTGTGGGCAAGAGAGAGTTATTGTGGGCAAGAGAGAGTTAGTGTGGGCAAGAGAGAGTTAGTGTGGGCAAGAGAGAGTTAGTGTGGGCAAGAGTGTTAGCGTGGGTAAGAGAGTTAGTGTGGGCAAGAGAGAGTTAGTGTGGGCAAGAGTGTTAGCGTGGGTAAGAGAGTTAGTGTGGGCAAGAGAGAGTTAGTGTGGGCAAGAGAGAGTTAGTGTGGGCAAGAGAGAGTTAGTGTGGGCAAGAGAGAGTTAGTGTGGGCAAGAGAGAGTTAGTGTGGGCAAGAGTGTTAGCGTGGGTAAGAGAGTTAGTGTGGGTATGAGAGAGTTAGTGTGGGTAAGAGAGTTAGTGTGGGCAAGAGAGTTAGTGTCGGTAAGATTGCTAGTGTGGGTAAGAGAGTTAGTGTGGGCAAGAGCGTTAATGTGGGCAAGAGAGTGAGTGTGGGCAAGAGAGAGTTAGTGTGGGCAAGAGAGTTAGTGTGGGCAAGAGTGTTAGTGTGGGCAAGAGAGAGTTAGTGTGGGCAAGAGAGAGTTAGTGTGGACAAGAGAGAGTTAGTGTGGGCAAGAGAGTTAGTGTGGGCAAGAGAGAGTTAGTGTGGGCAAGAGAGAGTTAGTGTGGGCAAGAGAGAGTTAGTGTGGGCAAGAGAGTTAGTGTGGGCAAGAGAGTGAGTGTGGGCAAGAGAGAGTTAGTGTGGACAAGAGAGTTAGTGTGGGCAAGAGAGTTAGTGTGGGCAAGAGAGAGTTAGTGTGGGCAAGAGAGTTAGTGTGGGCAAGAGAGAGCTAGTGTGGGCAAGAGTGTTAATGTGGGCAAGAGAGGTCAGCAGTGTGGGCAAGAGTGTTACTGTGGGCAAGAGAGGTCAACAGTGTGGGCAGTATAATGGGTCACGATGAGGCCTTGACCACACCTCACCAAAAGAAGAGTATATGGTTGAGCTCATCTTCTCGCTCTCGCTCTCGCTCTAGTGCTCTCTCTCTCTCTCTCTCTCTCTCTCTAAGTGGAGTCAAGGTGCTCACTAACACGAGTACTCTCCTTTCTAGCCTATATTTCCTAACTAGGGGAATTATTCAACCTGTCGTAACAGAGAGAGAGAGAGAGAGAGAGAGAGAGAGAGAGAGAGAGAGAGAGAGAGAGAGAGAGAGAGAGAGAGAGAGAGAGAGAGAGAGAGAGAGAGATAGTGGCACATCGAATTCATTATATATTTGCAGTGGTGAGAATTGCTTTCGATAAATTTGATTTTACCTCTTTCACCACCATTACGTAATTGTCATCATATTCTGGTTATCATTAGACGATATTCTTTAGTTTACAATCTACCTATACGACTTAAATGGGTAAACACGAACTCAATAAACTCTCATATATAGTACCATAGGTCCTTCTTAAACTGCATAAAATCATGTAATTTTAGCCAGAATCAAAGGTAAAAAGGCGTCATGGTGCTGAAGGGGTTAAAAAGGCGTCATGGTGCTGAAGGGGTTCAAAAAGGCGTCATGGTGCTGAAGGGGTTAAAAAAGGCGTCATGGTGCTGAAGGGGTTAAAAACGGCGTCATGGTGCTGAAGGGGTTAAAAAAGGCGTCATGGTGCTGAAGGGGTTAAAAAGGCGTCATGGTGCTGAAGGGGTTAAAAAAGGCGTCATGGTGCTGAAGGGGTTAAAAAAGGCGTCATGGTGCTGAAGGGGTTAAAACAGATTTGCGTAAACCTTTAGTTATGTTCAGGGAGGGATTTCTGTCGCCCCTTCACCCTCATGTTTAGCCACATTAATTTTGCCTCATTAGTTTGACGATTTTAGGACCTTTCGCCCCATTCCTTTGTCAAGTTTAATGACTTTCCTGTCATTCAGGTGTCGATATTTTCCTGGTGCGCGATAGGGAGCCTGCGATTTAGAAGGAACCGGCTTTCGGCCGGAACATCTTTCTACTAAAAAATTTATACATTTATCTCGAAGAGGAGTCTTAGTATAGGGGTGTTTTTAAAGTTTGATGGAGGTCTAAGGAACAAACTATAAATATATCTATATCTATAATATGCCCAGGCCCAATCCCCACTTTTTAAATTTTAAATTTTTATTTTCCTCTATTCTATTAATTTATTTTTTTTCCTTGGGGATGGCCGCCTCAAGACAGAGCAAGAACAGGAAAACACAAAACACAAGACAAAACAACGAACAAACACAGACAAAACACAAAATTCACACACATCTAGGTCACCCAGGAGAATACCCAGAGACCAGGGTCACCAAGGTCGCTCCAGCACTCCCCCGGCCCCGGACCACCCGGAGAGGCTCCGATCTCGGCAGGCAGACATGTAGCGGAGCCAAAGCCACAAGCCCGCCCACCACACTTCCAGGCGCACCCTTCATATTAATCGTCTCCCCGGGCCAGGCGCCTGATGGACTATTATCTAGTCCAACTTGCGCCCGACCCCTTCCCCCAAATGACCACGTGTTCACTCAACTATTCACAAGCATTCTCCATTCATTCCTGTTTATTACCACTTCCTTTGCCTGATGATCTATAGTGATTCCTCTATCATCCAAAGCTTGTATACAAATACAAAATACATATATAAGAATGCAAATATAAAAACAACAAATTTAATAAAAATCCCACTTTAACTCCTAGATTTGTGATAGCTTAAAAGCCGACTAAATCGTGAAGGGAAATTTAATAATAAAAATCTAGACCTCGTACTTAACCCGTTCAGTACCGGTGCCGTCCTTTTAACTATATTCTGGCTACTATTATACAATTTTATGCAGCTTAAAAATGGCCTCCAAGCAATTAACAGGCTTCGAACTATCTCACTTAACTCTTTTCAATACTACAGAACAGGCACAGATCCTTCTTAAACTGCACAAAATCGGGTAAATATTGCTTGAATATAATAATCATATATGGCATTATAGGTCAGATCACAACCATTGCCTATATTATCTCTCTCTCTCTCTCTCTCTCTTACACACACACACACACACACACACACACACACAAACACACATACCTATACCCTGCACTACTTTCATTCACCAGGGCCTCTCAAACTAACAACGAGAGAAGAGTACCCGTCCATCCCCTAGCCCCAGGGGTACTGTGTGTGCGTGTGTGTGTGTGGGGAAACAGAGGGCCCATTACAACACATACACATACATATACATACACACTACACTCACACTACACAAACACACACACATACATACTACACGCACACATACACACACCACACATACACACTCACAGATATACTACACACTGTCACACACCACACATACACACACATATACACTACACACACACCCACACATATACACACACACTCATATACACATGCATACAACACACACACACACACACACGCACACACACACACACACACACACACAAAACAACTCAAAGGTCGACCATTGATAGACTTTCGTCTTCGACGGAAGCAACACTCGAATATTAATGTTATAAACATATGAAACAGTGGGCGAAGGCTGGATCAATGTGGACCAGGCTATGAATGTTCTGTTTGTACAGTGACGCTAATAAGTCATGGCTCAGCTGTCATCACGTTTGGCTCGCTCTGTGCTGTATTAATGTCTGTCAGATGTTGAATAGGGTGGGTAAGTGTAGGAACATGTTGGTATATCTCACTCAAAAATAAAAATATCATGTGTAAATATTGCTGAGACCAATTATTGATGAAAACATAATTGATACCGAGAACATCACTTATTAGCGCGACTGTACTGTACTGCATATATAATTTTATGTCTGCGCGCACGTGTATTGACCTACCCACCAACAACAATAACAACAACAACAACAAGATACATAATATTATTTTTATTAATCTCACCACCATACAGACAAGTGTTGTGGTAGTGATAATAGTAGTGGTGGTAGTCGTAGTAGTAATAGTAATAGTGGTAAGTTATTAAGATAATGGTGTTGACGCTGTTCACACTACATGTACAATCGGCCAAATAAGTGATGTCTCGGCACCTAGTATATTTTGATGGAGGTCTAGCGAGGAAACTAAAAATGATATGAATAAGTGAATAAATAGACCTCCCAAAACAGCCACTATCACCTTAAATCAATGGGCGAGTGTTATCATTCGTTAGACTTGGGTGGTCAATACGGGAGAGTGAAGAAGGCGCCCTTACTTCCCATTGAGAGAGAAACAAGGTGGGTCAGCCACATAGTGCATTATCGTGTGGGTGTTAAGTCAGGTGAGCGAGAGAGAGAGAGAGAGAGCCGGTCGAAGGGCAAGTCCATCTCCCCGTCAGACTAAATCTCTCCATCTAAAGTGAAGTGAGAACGATCCACACTCAATTAAGAATGCAAATGGGGTCTGATTTTGTTAATTTTTCTTATAACATAATGCAAAAAATACAACCCAAGAATTAACAAATTATTTCAGTCTTTCTTCTATTCAACAAGTAGACTCTATAACTCTCTCCATCAATCAATGTTTCCTTCATCCTATGACTTAGACTGCTTTAAACTTCCTGTGTCCAGGCATTTTTACTCAAACGTACCTTGAATTTAGCTATATGTCACTTTTGGCTTAGGGGAAGACACTCGTTACATGCTTTTTGTCTCCATCATTCACATAGGAAAAACTAAAGTTATCGAGAAATGAGCTGCTATGGGAGTACAATATCCGCCAAGTTAAGGGTAAATGGGTCGTTTTTCTAGATCACCTTCCCCTTCATGTTTAGCCCCATTAGTTTTCAGATTTTTAAGATGTTTGCTCCATTAGTTTGTCGATTTTAAGACCTTTCGCTCCATTTCTTTATCAATATTAGGACCGTTCGTGCTATTTAGGTGTCGATATTTTTGTTCCTGGCGAACGATAGTGAGCCTGTAATTTTGGAAGAACCAGCCTTTGGCCAGGACATTATTTTACCGAAAAAAATTCAAAATAAACTAAAAGGGGGATCTAATGGAGTTCTTGTTTTAAGTTAGATGGAGGTCTAGGGTTAAAAAAAATATATATATAAAAAAAAAAAAAAAAAAAAAAAGAAAAAAAAAAAAAAGTGACGAGTGCCAGTAGATCGCCCACCCCTTTTACCGAACCTATATACTAATCTCCCGTTCCGAACGTAAGTCACGGCCGTAGAACAGATCGTGAGGAGGAGAGGTGGTGTTAGGGAAAAGTGGTACATATAATCCAATTGGTTTTAGGATGGCCTTCGTGACCCCATTGAGGAGGCTTAATGGTCAGCCCAGATGACCACTTAAATTGACTTGGAAGATGCTGAACTTTAAGGGGGGGTAGGGGGTATATATTTGTTGATCTACTTAATTATTTATTTGTATATACATGTTTTACTTTAGTTTCCTCTCTAGACCTCCATAACATAAGGTGTGTGTTTTAGAGGACGGGGGAAGGTTTATTATATTGTTTTACATATTTATATATTTCTCTATAGTTAGTGTCAGCGACTCTGAGAAAATTACGGCCCAGTGTTATATGGTAATGGTTCTATCTATCTATCTATCTATTGCCTGACGCCGTGATCCCCGAAGGGGTGGCCACGAACGTAATGGTTCCAGCTGATTAACTTGTGCGACCGTGTTTATTAACACCTTTGTTAAGAATTAATAATTAGTATAAGACGAGACATTGGACACGATCGGAAGGGCCAATCAAGCACAGCGAGAGAGAGAGAGAGAGAGAGAGAGAGAGAGAGAGAGAGAGAGAGAGAGAGAGAGACTTGTCGTGAACCTAAGCATTAAGTGAAGTTTTAGTTAGATTCATATGTAAGAGAGAGAGAGAGAGAGCCTGTGCGATACAAATATGGGTTGGCTTTGTTGTCTGATTAGGCCTCGAATCACGCTCTTTGTGCCTCTCTCTATCGAAGCAATGATCGATTAACACCATTACTTCGAAGGTGCTCTCTCTCTCTCTCTCTCTCTCTCTCTCTCTCTCTCTCTCTCTCTCTCTCTCTCTCTCTGCGGTTTCCCAATAAATCCGGTGTCGATATATTTCTTGACGATCGATAGTAAGCTTTTAATTAAGGAGAAACTGGCCATTGATTGGGAATTTCTTCTACCGACAAATGTACAAATTAATCTTAGAGAGGGGTCAAGGGCACCGAGTTTCCCATTTAGTACATCCCTTTCAGTAGCAGTAAACATGAAATATATATATATATATATATATATATATATATATATATATATATATACTGTATATCGATATCTCCTCATCTATTCAATAAAGCAGGACTTTGCATATTTGCAGACAACACAAATCTTCTAGAACCTTTTATATGATTTGCTGAATCCATTAATTCAACAACTTCAACTGTTAATAAAGTATGTTTTTGTTTTGAAACTTGTGTTCATTTATGTACTGCGCACATTTTAGCTTCATTCAATATACTTGTTAAATAATACAATATTTGATTTAGTTTACCTTAGTATGTTTCAGAATATTTATTTTAAGGGCGGAAGTGTAAGCAAAAGAAGGAAGGTGAGAAGAAGGACTTAAACCCCAGTAAGTGAGGAAGAAGCCGCCCCCCCCCCCCCCCCAGACCTAATTCAGCCCCCCCCCCCCTTGACCCATATAGTACATATCCACACTCACTACTCTATTATTAACACCTAAAGGGGAGACCATTACTTAAGAAGGAGAGTTAATAATGCTAACCTTAGAAGCAGTGCGTGACATTGGAGGTTGTTGCAACTAAAGTCTGTCTTATTCCAGCTGGTGGTAAATGGCTATCTCGCCATCCTGATTACTCGGTTATTACCAAGATTTTGTAGCGAAATATGTTGCTAATTATGAAAACTTGGCAATTCTATAACTACAAAGGAGTACAAAGGAAATCAAGCAACAACAGGTCTAGTGACCCTTCTAGGCTGCTTGTCCTCCAAAACACTGAGGATCAAGTGTCCAAACAGTGGTTTAGAGTGGGTAAGGGAACATTGGAAAGGGAACTACTGCCCTGGAACTAATGTCCGTGGCAGGACTAGGAAGTTAGTAGGGGACATATGGGTTAGTAACTGAGGGGAGGATAAAATAAAGTTATTCATTTACAAACGCAGTCAGTCGCGGGTTTGATGCGAGATATTTGTCTAGGCGGAGTTTAAATGAATCAACGGTGCTGCAGTCTATAACGTCTCGGGGAAGCCCATTCCACAAGTTGACAACTCGATTGAATAATTGAATAATAACTCAGAAACATAGCAGTATCATATATGTCCATTCAGAATCAAGAAATCAGATGCTGAGGGGTGGAATTATACCATCAGCTGGAAATAAATCAACTATAACCTAACTTACTCAAATTAACATACAATGCCATACTAGAGACGCACTCGAGTGGGCGCTTAAGGGGAGGTTTCCACTTGAGGGACTTTTTTCTTGACCCCTTTCTCCCTCATGTCTAGCCCCATTGTTTTTGAGATTTTAAGACGCTTGCCCCATTAGTTTGGTGATTTTTAAGAATTTCCGCCCCATTCTGTCAATTTTAAGACCTTTCGTGCCATTTAGGTGTCGATTTTATCCTGGCGAGCGATAGCGAGCCTGTAATTTAAGAGTAATCGGCCTTCGGCTGGGACATTTTTCTACCGAAAAATGTACACATTTATCTTGAAAGGGGGTCAAGGGGGTGAAATCTTAAGATTGCTGGAGGAGTAGGAAACAAACTAGAAACCTCCCTTAAGCTGGAGGAGGTTATACTTAGGAATATATATACTATATAGGAATATTAATACTACTCTTTAATAAGTTTAAATAGTACATTAGAATAAACTTACTAATGACACATGTAGGGTAGCAAGTAACTGTACATTCTCTCTCACTGCAGAGGTCAATATTTGGTCATCACCGGCTGACCAAAATCCCTAACACGTCATTGTTAGGTCACGAGGCTCATGAATCGTGTTGCATGGAAATTTACCATAGAAACGGGGGTCTAGGGTGGGTGGAGGGGGGGGGGGGGTAAGCTTAACCCCTTCTGTAACGGCGACGTCATTTCAATTTTATGTTATCTATATATAGAGGATTGTGTGGAGTTTAAGAAGGATCTGTGGTTGTAAAAAAGGGTGGAGTGCAATAGTTCGAAGCCTGTTAATTGATGGAGGCCCTTTTTAAACTGAATAAAATCGTGCAATAGTAGCCAGACTAAAGTTAAAAGGACGGCAGCGGAACTGAAAGGGTTAATGCAGGTCTAGGGAGGAACTAAAAAATAATCATAATAACAATTTAAAAATGTATCGACCAATAAATATTCCCCCACACCTCCCCCATCCTTAATACAACCCAAGATAGTGACCTACAGCCTCCTATCCAAGACCCTCGCTAAGATAGTGGTCATCGCGGTGGTCTCTCTCATCTATATTACAAAGCAGTACAAAGGAAAACAAGCAGCAACAGACCTTGACCCCCCTAACTATAACTCAGCACCATGACGCTTTTTTACCTTTGATTCTGGCTAAATTTAGACGATTTTATGCAGTTTAACCCTTTGAGTACCAGCGACGTGTGTTATATTTTATTTTAGCTATATTTACACGATATTATGCAGCTTGAGAAGGATCTGTGGTAGTTAAAGGGGTTGGTTGAGATAGTTTGAAGCCTTATTAATGCTAGAGATCCTTCCTAAGCTGAATAAAATCGCCTTATAGTTGCCAGAATGTGACAAAAAGGACGTCCCTGGTACTGAATGGGTTAAGAAGGACCTATGTTATACAGCGGGTTTATGGAGATCGCATTAACCCTTTTGATTCCTAGAAGTAGATTATAAGCCGAAGAAAATCGTCTAATGGTAACCAGCATATGATGAAAATTACGTAATGGTGGTGAAGGGGTTAAAAGGGTTAGAGAAAATGGGCTGTAAATCTCCCCCACCTATTTCCTGGCTGACTCTTTCCAAATGCTAGAAATAACAACTCGATTAGTAAAGTTATTTTTGAGTTATGAGAAGTTGGGATTGGTATTTATGGCCTAGCTATATGAAACAGACTATAACACAGATTACATATACGAAAACCAGATTACATATACGAAAACCAGATTACATATACGAAAACCAGATTACATAATTATACGAAAACCAGATTACATATACGAAAACCAGATTACATAATTATACGAAAACCAAATTACATATACGAAAACCAGATTACATATACGAAAACCAGATTACATATACGAAAACCAAATTACATATATTATACGAAAACCTTGGCTATTTCAAAGCTGGCAACACCCCAACTAAATAAAAAACTGCCACACAAACTCTGCAACATAATGTCTGCAATACAAGTCCATATTCGTCAGCCTGACCAATGGACGCCGTGGCCTGACTAAGTAATATACCTGTGTTGAATGTACAGTATTTTAGGGTGGAGGTCTTAATACTATCTGATCCGACCTCTTGGGGTTCATTATGATATTGTGCTTAATTACCATTGAGGATTTAGCTTCTTTTTGTTCAAATTCGAGCAATGAATTTTAGTTTGTCTTCTAGGTTAAAACAAACGCCTTCCCAGACTGTCTTCAAGCTAAACAAATATAATACAAATATAAAAGACACCTGAATGGAGTGAAGAGTCTTATTGTCGCCAAACTGATGGTGTGAAAGTCACTGTTCTCACTCTTCTACCGCTATTACAATAATCAATGTTCTTCAAAGTGTTCTCAGTGTACAGTATACCTTGTCCCTTACGGAGAGTGCGGGGGAGTACCTGCCTTTCAACACATTCCCACCCTTATTTTGTCCAAATTCTCTAACGCAAGATTGAACCGATTTTCCCATTCTTTCTTCTACTCAACAAGTAAGCTCTGGAACTCTCTTAGTCTTTCCCTCTACCTATGATTTAAATTTATTCAAGCTCCGTGTGTCGACATTTTGACTCAAGCGTAACTTGAATTTGGCTATTCATCACTCTTTCAATTTTTTTGTTTGTTTGTTTATTTGTTTTTGTGTTTTTTTTTTGTTTTTTTTTTTTTTTTGGGGGGGGTGTTACAGGCAGCTTTGTATGTTGCCTCCTTCGTACACATAGACAAGATAATGCATATATCGCGGATCTATATATCGATCGACCTACCCCCCCTCCCTTCCCCCCTTGTGAGAAATAGACTAATAGGTGTTGTCCGTTCAAGGTTAGTCCCATTCATTAATATACTGCATTAACGGGGGATGGCCGTATTTATTGGCTCATTTACATATTATTTTATGTTTATTTATTTTGTTTAGTTTCCTCGCTAGACTTCCATCAAGCTTAAAAAAAAACTCAAGACCCTCCTTCAAGATAAATTTGTACATTTTTCGATAGAAAAATTTCTTCTTCTTAAGTTACAGGCTCGCTATCGCTCGCCAGGAAAAAATCGACACCTAAATGACACAAAAAGTCTTAATATTGACAAAGAAATGGGTGAAATGTCTTAAAATCGCCACTAACCCCTTATAACGTTAATAAAGATGAACAAGTCACTGTTATCCTTACCACTTGTCTAGAATAATCACACTCGACGATTCCGCCAGCGCCGAAAAGATATGTTCATCTGTAGTAACGTAAAGGCCTCCACATCCCAAACCGATCACACACAAATAGATACTTCACCTACCTAACCCCCCCCCCCCCCCTCCACCCCCAGCAAAAATATTTCCTTGACCAATCTAAAGGCTTTCAAGACACAGGATAAATGTCAGCTCCATTAGTTTGGCGTTATTAAGATCTTCTGTGCCCTTTAGATGTCGATAACTTAGGAAGAACCGGCCATCGGCTGGAACATTTTTCTACCGAAAAATGCACAAATTTATCTCTAAGGGGCGTTTTGGGTTTTGGGGGTATTTTTATAAGCTTAATGGAGGTCTAGGGAGGAAACTAAAGAAAAAATAAATAAATAAATATATAAATACACAAGTAAATCCAAATCCTCCCTTCAGCATAGCCCACTCTAACATCACCTTGACCAGTGGAAGACGTAAAGGCTTTCAAGACCCACACATTAATTATTCACCTCCATATCGTTCCGTAAACAGACTAGCCAACAATGCGTGACTGACCTAAATTATCCAGTCAGACGAATTAGGCTGAGGTGGTTTGAGTAATCTATTAATTTGAGTGGAAGAAGAAGAAGAAGAAGGAGGAGCTTCTTTACTTATTTGTTGATTTACTTTTGTTTCTTATAGTTTCCTTCCTAGGCCTCCATCAAGCTTAAAACAAAAAAATACCCTCAAGACCTCCCCCCCCCCCCAACCCCCCGCCCCCTTCGAGACAAAGTGTATTTCTTTAGAAAAATAGCACCGTAAGTTACAGGTTCGTTGTCGCTCGCCAGGATACAATCGACACTTAACCCTTTCACGTTTTCATGACGCAGAGGTTGCCAGATTAGCAATAATAAATAGAGTTCTCTCACTCTTATAATTACCTCTCCAAAATTAGTTTTCTGCCCACAGCTAACTCAAAGACAACTGCAGAGGTTGAAGTAACTAAACTAAAGGTTTCTAAATACCCCTGATGGTAACAAAGGCTTTAAAGTATCCCTGATCGGCTCAAAATTGCGTCAATAACGTGAGAGGGTTAAATAGCACGAATTACAGTAGGTATAATATTGGGAAATAAATGGGGGCGAAAAATTTCAAAATAGCCAAACTAGTGGGGCGAAAGTCTTACCATCTCAAAACTAATGGGGCTAAACACGAGGGAGAAGGGGGTCCAGAAAAAACAACTTAACTTATAATCTTTCTTCTCATGATCTAGATCCATATTTCACCTTACCTGATCTTAAGTAAACCCCTTCAGTACCGGCGGTGTCTTTTTAATTATATTCTGGCTATTAGACGGTTTTAATCAGTTTAAGGGCAGATCTCCACTTCAGGGAGCTTTTTCTTGACCCCTTTCTCCCTCATGTTTAGCCCCATTGTTTTTGATATTATAAAACGTTTGCCCCATTAGTTTAGCGACTTTAAGAACTTTCACTCCATATTAAGACCTTTCGTGCCATTCAGGTGTCAATTTTATCCTGGCGAGCGATAGCGAGCCTGTAATTTAAGAGGAACCGGCCTTCGGCCGGGAAATTTTTCTACCGAAAAATGTACAACTTTATCTTGAAAGGGACTCAAGGGGGTGTAATTTTAAGCTTGATGGAGGTCTAGGGAACAAACTAAATACCTCCCCTTAAAAAGGGCCTCCAGCAATTATCATTAAATTATTTTAGCTACCAGAGATATTTTTTTAAGTTGAATAAAATGGTCTAATAAATACCAGAATATGATAGAAAGAACGTCCCCGGTATAGAACGTCCCCGGTATAGAACGTCCCCGGTATAGAACGTCCCCGGTATAGAACGTCCCTGGTATAGAACGTCCCCGGTATAGAACGTCCCCGGTATAGAACGTCCCCGGTATAGAACGTCCCTGGTATAGAACGTCCCCGGTATAGAACGTCCCCGGTATAGAACGGGTCAAATTAAGTTAGAATCCCTCCTATTATAACTTAGCATCAATCCACTGTACCTGATCCTCTAGTTACCATAGAACCATAGAACCACCCCATCTTACATGCTCTTATAGCTAGCCTAGAAGTCTCGCTACACGATTTTGCTTAGCTTAGGGAAGATCTCTTTTTAGTTAAGGGGCGAATATGATCAGAGGGCCCAAAATGCCTCCGTTGGCGTGTCTAGATTTACTGAACTCTCACTCACTCTCACTCTTACTCATTGAGAGAGAGAGAGAGAGAGAGAGAGTAAGAGAGAGAGAGAGAGAGAGAGAGAAGTGTTATACTGTATAGATAGGCCAGCAATCGTGACCCATAACCTCTGTAAGTAAAACACGGCTAGAGTAAGCGAGGTAGGAGTCCGCCAGGGAATAGATGTGGGAAGTTACAGCCCATTTCCTCTAGCCCTTTTTGAGTTACAGAGGTTAGGGATCACGATTTCTGGCCTACCTATAATGAATGGACTATACTTAACGGAATTATAGGAGTTCGTATTGTAGTTGAATTATATTGGGGCATATGATAAAGCCAGCAAGAGTAGGGGATATAATATTGTAGTGGGAGATGTTTTTAGTGTAGGGAAGAAGGGTTCTGCTTCGTGTGGGCCCTTTGACACCAATAGATCTTTCCTAAGCTGCATAAAATCGTCCAGTGAGGGCCAGAAGATAATACAATAGGTGACCGTCCAGTGAGGGCCAGAAGATAATACAATAGGTGACCGCATCGCCCTGCGTGGGCTACACCAAACACCTTTTGCTTTTAATCCGCTTGAGGCATCACGCACTCCATATCTATCTGTCTTCATTCACGGTAATGTTAGGTAATCACAAGCAACCATAAAGGCGAAACTCCAGCCTCTAGTGCCGGCCCTACCGCTCTTAACAACACCCGGACTCTCAGATGAGGCGTGCAATTGGGACCATAAATCATGTCACTGAGCCAATTTCCTTATAGCGAGAAAATGGCATGCTATATATAAATAAATAGGATCTAGATATTACGAGTAACTATTCTATATCCTTCTCTGTATGTAAGCACCTTCTGCAACATCTGGCAGACAGAATTACAGCAGGGCAAAACGTGAAGACAGCCGTGACATGGTTTACTGGACCAGCTGTACAGTCGCGCTCAAAATTCGTCTCCTATATCCATCATTTCAACTTTGATTATAGCTCCAGAAAAAAAAAATAATACAATCCTAAAACACATTAGCCAAACACTTACTATATTCCCCGTTCATATAGTTTCCTTAAGTTTTAGTTATAGCAAGATAATCATAAAGTTGAAATAGCGAAGGTGACCAACGACTTTTTTTGCCGACTGTACCCATTCCGAGGTGAGTGCATGAACCACTTCCCCCAGAGAGAGAGAGACGCTTTAGAAAGTGATGCATCGCCGAAGAATAGCCGTCATTAGGCCTGGCAGCTCGAGGAGGAGGATTCGCACGCAACACCATTTCGGCAATTCCACTCTGGCAACTTCGGAATCCAAACGTTTATAATAGTTTTGTCCTCTGTGAACATTTAACTTCAGTCTTTCCACCGATACCACGGCGAAATGTACCCGGAGATATTGCCCCGAATAATGTTGTGGATCCGAAGATGCCAGGAAGAGCGTTCGCGTGTGAATTCGCCTGGACACGTAACGGCTTGAGAAACGGTGCGCTGGAGTGAACGGGGCCGGAGCGATACATATTTCCGACAGGGCATCTTCTTCTTCTTCTGGGAGTGTGTTTATCTTCTTCACCCCGTTTTGTGTTAGCGCAAGCTAGGCACAAAAGCGAAGCGGCGGGAAGGGCGGAAAGTGGGTACCTAAATGCGTGGGATTTTCAGCCTTAGGAGCGGGTTGGGGCTTGGCTTTTGTTCATGCACGGGGAGGAAGCCTTAAGTAAGTTCACGGGCTTGAAAAAGAGCGGGGTAGACGGCAGTAAATCAATCCCCGAACGGCCTTAAATGAGCTCAAGCGAACGTCCTATTTGTGTCTCTCTCTCTCTCTCTCTTGCTGCCATGGTCATTACGGAGTTTTAAAGTGGCAGAAAAACTGGCATTCTTCTACTTGTATTTGTTCTGTTATTTTTTTTATTTTTTTTTTTTCATTATATATGTTTTACGTTATTTATCTCTGACTTTCCCATCTTCGTCTTTTTCTTCTTCCCCTTCTTCTTCTTCTTCTTCTTCTTCGTCTTCTTCTTCGTCGTCTTCTTCTTCTTCTTCTTCTTCTTCTTCTTCTTCTTCTCCTCCCCAGTTATTGTCTTCCTAATTTTCTCGTTGTTGTTGTTGTTGTTGTTGTTGTTGTTGTTGTTGTTGTTGTATTCATTGTTGGTTTGTTGTTGTCGCCCGTGAACTCTCCTCATCCTTTTACGGGCGGAAAGTGAGAGCTAGTGGCCCCGTCGTCCTTTTGACAGTCGGACCACCACAGTAGAGCCGCAGGGTCTGTAGTGTCCGGATAACTCACGGCTATTTCCACCTCTTTACTTGCCAACATTATAAACAATTGGCCTTTTATTATAATTGCAGGCTGATGTATTAAAGGTATTTTATGCAGGTACTTATTAGAGTATTTATTACAGGTATTTAGTTTATTTATTTTATTTTATTTTTGTGTTTAATATGTACGAAGGAGATAAAACTACACGTATTTATTACACGAATGTATTACATGTATGTATTATAGGTATGTATTACAGGTATTTGTCATTACGCATATTCATTATTACGTGTGTTTATATGTGAGTTCTTAACCCTTTCAAGATCCGATACGCATTTCTGTTCTGTTTTCTGGCTGTTACTAGACGACTTTATTCGTATTAAGAAGGGTATATGGAAGTCAGAGGGTTGATTGAGACCGTTTTTACCACATTTGAACTCTCACAGATCATTCCTAAACTGTATACAATCGTCTAATGATAGCCAGACTAAACTGTCGAAATGCGTTATGATCCTCAAGAGGCTAAGGAGTTTGACGCTAGTATTCTCAAACAATACTTTTCCCAACGAATATTGTGGGAAAGAGTATTGTTTACAGACGTTAGACGGGTCAGCATTCCTATTTATAAAGGTAACACCATGTTCAAACTATTTCGTCCACAAACGGCGCTCCGAAGGCAAATAATTGATTAAGAATACAAGCAAGCGTGAGAGACATGTAATTTATCTTTCATTATTAATAAGATGATGAACAATTGAGTCTTCATTATAATCGGAGGGTGTTATGAATCAATTAAAGTCACGTGTGTTGTGTCTTCTTCTTTAACACTACCTGATCCGGCCTCTTGTGGGTTATTATGATGTTTGGTTAATTGTTATTGAGGATTTGTCTTGCTTTTGCCATTTTCAAGCCAATTATTTTAGCTTGTTCCCTAGGCTAACAAAAACGATTTCCCAGACTTCCTTCGAACTAAAACAATGCCCACCCAGACCCCCTTCAAGCTAAATGTGTAAATTTTTCCAAAAAGAAACGTCCTGGCCGAAGGCCGAATTCATTTAAGTTACAGGCTCGCTATCGCTCATTCAGAACAAAATAAGACACCTGAATGGAGTGAAGCGTCTTTTTTATCGCAAAACTGATGGGGTGAAACGTCAAAAAAATAAAAAAATAATGTAGCGAAACAAAGGAGAGGAGTTTAAAAATCTCCCCCTCGCATCAAATAGGGTTAAGGAGCCTCGGACCTGAATATACTAGCTCCTCCTAACTGGCAGACAATAAACAATAATGGGTGTCTCATAATGATAATTACCCCCTTCAGACATATATGACGCAGAGGTTGCCAGATTAGCAATAAGAAATAGAGTTCTCTCACCCTTATAATTACCTCTCCACAATTAGTTTTCTGCCCACATCTAACTCAAAGACAACTGCAGAGGTTGAAGTAACTAAAATAAAGGTTTGTAAAAAACCCTGATGGTAATAAAGGCTTTAAAGTATCCCTAATAGGCTCAAAATTGCGTCATATGTCGGAGAGGGTTAAAGGGTATGATAAATGATAAGTATATACCCCAAGCAGTCATGTGTCGAGTATTTTACGGGGTATATTTATAAATATATTTATATATAAATATACTGTATACTGTATATATAAATATTTAGCTTCGTCCCTAGGCCTCCATCAAGATTTAAGAAAAACATCCTATGACCCCCCCCCCCCCCTCCCTCCCCCCAACCTTCGAGATAAATTTGTAAATTTTTCGGTAGAAAAATATCCCAGCCGAAGGCAGGTTCCTCCTAAAATTACAGACTCGCTTTCGCTCGCCAGGAAAAGCTCGACACCTTAATAGCGCGAAAGGTCCTAATATTGACAAAGACATGAGGCCATATAGGTCTTAATATCACCAAACTAATGAAAGAAAATAGCAAAATTAATAGGACTAAAAATAAGGTAGCAGGGGGTCCAGAAAAAAACCCATCCCCTTAAGTGAAAATATACCCTTAAGGAGTTTGCGGGACACATTGTTCTCCCATTATTTGCACGTAGAAAAAGAAATAGTCTCTCATGATAATCATATACCGGGTGATGGATGAGTGGCATTTTATCTGTGTTCAACTCTTTAGCCCTTTCAAGATCCGACTACGCATTTATTTTCTGTTTTCTGGCGGTTATTAGACGGTTTTAGTTAGCTTAGGAAGGGTATGTGGACGTCTGAGGGTTAAATTGAGATAGCCTATATATACCCTTATAATTCCCACCGATCCTTTACTCAATTGTATAAAATCGTCTAATGATAGCCAGAATATACTGTCAAAATACGTCATCATCTTTAGAGGGTTAAGAAGCTAAGAGTCATTAAGTTTCCTCTCATAACAAATTGCCTATCGTAATAATGACAGGGTGGTGTATGACAGGTATTGATTACTTGTGTTTATTGTTACGTGTGTGTGTATGTCTTTGAGTTCTTGAAGTGGCTGAAAGACAAGTAATTTTATTTTCATAATTCATAAGATGGTGAACAATTAACATATTATTACAATCAGTGTACTCTGGAACTCAGTGAACTCAGATCAGTGAACTCTGGAACCCTCTCCCTCAATACATTTTGTCTTCATCCTATGGCTTAAACTGCTTTAAACTTCGTGTGTTCAGGCAATTTGACCCCAACGTTCCATTAATTTGACTCTGTCACTCTTGTAGCTTTGGGGGAAGACACTCGTTACAGGAAACCTGCCTTTTGTCTCCTTCATACACATAAGAAAAATAAAAAGTAATAAGTTGTCATCTATTTGTACTCGTAATACTCACAAGATGATAAGTATTTGTAGTGATATAATTGTCAGGTAATATGTTGTGTATGTTCCTCTTTATAGCTTGTGACTGGAGGCAAGGTCATGACGCTATTTATAAGTGGACCACCAGGTTATGTTCGGTACCACACACATATATACACATCACCAGCTGTTTATGGAGTGTTGTTGTTCATACTTTAGTATATATATATATATATATATATATATATATATATATATATATATATATATATATATATATATATATATATATATATATATATATATATATATATATATATATATATAAATATATACAGAGAAAGAGAGAGGGGGGTTGTTTGATTGCTTGTTTTTTTCCTTAGTACTTAACAATAGGTACAAAACATGCCTGAGGTTTAGTAATTACATTGGATATCTATGTAATGGACTCGGTAATATGTAATAGATTTGGATGTTCAGTCTCACTACAGGTCCCAGGATATGGCGACCACAAACCTGATGAGTCCTATGGTAAATGTGTATTGTGATCAGATTGCAATTTAGCATCTCATTATTCATTCTTAGGATATTTTTATTCCATAAATATAGAGCCGAGTTCAGTATTTTTAGTCTTTGTTACTTCATACGTCAAAATAAATTTATGGTTGATAGGTCACATTATGTCATTGGAAGTGATAAAATTACCAAAGTGATGTGATTTCATGTTTAGAGGAAGTGTTTGTTTTTATTTTCTGAACCACTTCTCTTTAATGTTTAGTCGTTGCGACTCCAATGGTATATGAATTTTTAATTTTTTACCCATGTTTAGGCCCAACAGGCCTATTTAAAAGTTTAAACACTCCATAGACGAGTTACTGTATATATGTATGGATTTTGTTCAAATTTATACCAAAAGTACACTTTGACACGCTGAATCGAATGGCGCAAACAGAATTGAAATCGGACCATTAGTTTAGGATTTCGTATATGACTTGGCCTTCCTGGAGGGCCCAAATGACCATTTGTTGGCTTTTAAAAGTCCTCTGTAGCTCAAACTATAAGTCCTAGGGAATTCTACTTGGTGCCATTCGATTTCTCTCGACGAGCAGCTTCTATACATGGTCGTAGATTGCATTTTCGCCAAGCCATTCGCCCAGAATAGAAAATATTTTTTCCAAAATCCTTGGGTTTTAATTAGACCCAGGCAAATCGTTGATTTTGTTTTTCTTTTTTTATTTATTTTTTTATTTTTTGCGCCATTCAATTCAGTGTGTCAAAGTGTACTTTTGGTATAAATTTGAACAAAATCCATACATAGATAACTCGTCTATAGAGTTTTTAAACTTTAAAATAGGCCTATTGGGCCTACAAAATATATTTTCGATTTTGGGCGAATGGCTGGGTGAAAATGCAATCTACGTCCATGTATAGAAGCTGCTCGTCGAGAATAATCGAATGGCACCAAGTAGAATTCCCTAGAACTTATAGTTTGGGCTACAGAGGACTTTTAAAGTCCAAAAACGGTCATTTGGGCCCTCCAGGAAGGCCTGGTCAAATACGAAATCCTACACTAATGGTCCGATTTCAATTCTGTTTGCGCCATTCTATTCAGCGTGTCAGTGTACTTTTGAAATAAATTTGAACAAAATCCATACATAGATAACTCGTCTATGGAGTTTTTAAACTTTAAAATAGGCCTATTGGGCCTAAAACTAGGTCAAAATTTTAAAAATCACCGATTTGCCTGGGCAAATATCCCAAGGTTATTCGACCAAAATATTTTCGATTCTGGGCGAATGGCTGGGCGAAAATGAAATCACCGACCATGACTAGAAGCAGCTACGCGAGAAAAAACGAATGGCACCAGTTATAATTCTCTAGGATTTATAGTTTGGGCTACAGAGGACTTTTAAAGTCCAAAAAACGGTCCCCTGGGCCCTCCAGGAAGGCCAAGTCAAAATCGAAATCCGAAACTAATAGCCCGATTTTAATTCTGTTTGCGCCATTCGATTCAGCTTGCCAAAGTGTACTTATGGTATAATTTTAAACAAAATCCGTACATAAATAACTCGCCTATGGAGTCTTTAAATTTTAAAACAGGCCTATTGGGCCTAAAAATTGGTCAAAATTAAAACAAATAATTACACCATTGAAACCGCAACGGCGAGACGAATCCAAATATGTAATAATATTGACAAGTCAAAATTCGACCAAAATCACCGATTTGCCTGTTTTTTTTCGACCAAAATATTTTCTATTCTTTAAAAGTCCAAAAAACGGTCCCCTGGGCCCTCCAGGAAGGCCCAGTCAAAATCGAATTCCTAAACTAATAGTCCGATTTCAATTCTGTTTGCGCCATTCGATTCAGCGTGTCAAAGTGAACTTTAGGTAAACATTTGAACAAAATCCATACATAGATAACTCGTCTATGGATTTTTTAACTTTTTAAACATTAAAATACGCCTATTGGACCTAAATATTGGTCAAAATTAAAAAATTCATATACCGTTGGAATCGTAATGACGAGACAAATCCATATATACCCATGAAAAATCGAAATTCGAAAGTCGCCCGCCAAGTGCAAAAATTTGCCTGGGCTTAATTAAACGCAGGGATTTTGGACCAAACTATTTTCGATTCTGGGCGAATGGCTGGGCGAAAATGAAATATAAGACCATGTATAGAAGCAGCTCGGCGAGAAAAATCGAACGGCACCAAATAGAATTTCCTAGGACGTATAATTTGGGCTACAGAGGACTTTTAAAGTCCAAAAAACGGTCCCCTGGGCCCTCCAGGGAGGCCCAGTCAAAATCGAAATCCTAAACTAATAGTCCGATTTCAATTCTGTTTGCGCCATTCGATTCAGCGTGTCAAAGTGAACTTTAGGTAAACATTTGAACAAAATCCATACATATATAACTCGTCTATGGATTTTTTAACTTTTTAAACTTTAAAATAGGCCTATTGGGCCTAAAAATTGGTCAAAATTAAAAAAATCTTATACCGTTGGAATCGTAATGACGAGACAAATCCATATATACCCATGAAAAATCGAAATTCGAAAGTCGCCCGCCAAGTGCAAAAATTCGCCTGGGACGCAGGGATTTTGGACCAAACTATTTTCGATTCTGGGCGAATGGCTGGGCGAAAATGAAATATAAGACCATGTATAGAAGCAGCTCGGCGAGAAAAATCGAATGGCACCAAGTAGAATTTCCTACGACGTATAGTTTGGGCTACAGAGGACTTTTAAAGTCCAAAAAACGGTCCCCTGGGCCCTCCAGGAAGGCCCAGTCAAAATCGAAATCCTAAACTAATAGTCCGATTTCAATTCTGTTTGCGCCATTCGATTCAGCGTGTCAAAGTGAACTTTAGGTAAACATTTGAACAAAATCCATACATAGATAACTCGTCTATGGATTTTTTAACTTTTTAAACTTTAAAATAGGCCTATTGGGCCTAAAAATTGGTCAAAATTAAAAAAATCTTATACCGTTGGAATCGTAATGACGAGACAAATCCATATATACCCATGAAAAATCGAAATTCGAAAGTCGCCCGCCAAGTGCAAAAATTTGCCTGGGCTTAAACGCAGGGATTTTGGACCAAACTATTTTCGATTCTGGGCGAATGGCTGGGCGAAAATGAAATATAAGACCATGTATAGAAGCAGCTCGGCGAGAAAAATCGAATGGCACCAAGTAGAATTCCCTAGGACGTATAGTTTGGGCTACAGAGGACTTTTAAAGTCCAAAAAACGGTCCCCTGGGCCCTCCAGGAAGGCCCAGGCAAAATCGAAATCCTAAACTAATAGTCCGATTTCAATTCTGTTTGCGCCATTAGATTCAGCGTGTCAAAGTGAAGTTTAGGTAAACATTTGAACAAAATCCAAACATATATAACTCGTCTATGGATTTTTTAACTTTTTAAACTTTAAAATAGGCCTATTGGGCCTAAAAATTGGTCAAAATTAAAAAAATCTTATACCGTTGGAATCGTAATGACGAGACAAATCCATATATACCCATGAAAAATCGAAATTCGAAAGTCGCCCGCCAAGTGCAAAAATTTGCCTGGGCAAACGCAGGGATTTTGGACCAAACTATTTTCGATTCTGGGCGAATGGCTGGGCGAAAATGAAATATAAGACCATGTATAGAAGAAGCTCGGCGAGAAAAATCGAATGGCACCAACTAGAATTCCCTAGGACGTATAGTTTGGGCTACAGAGGACTTTTAAAGTCCAAAAAACGGTCCCCTGGGCCCTCCAGGAAGGCCCAGTCAAAATCGAAATCCTAAACTAATAGTCCGATTTCAATTCTGTTTGCGCCATTCGATTCAGCGTGTCAAAGTGAACTTTAAGTAAACATTTGAACAAAATCCATACATAGATAACTCGTCTATGGATTTTTTAACTTTTTAAACTTTAAAATAGGCCTATTGGGCCTAAAAATTGGTCAAAATTAAAAAAAATCTTATACCGTTGGAATCGTAATGACGAGACAAATCCATATATACCCATGAAAAATCGAAATTCGAAAGTCGCCCGCCAAGTGCAAAAATTTGCCTGGGCTTAAACGCAGGGATTTTGGACCAAACTATTTTCGATTCTGGGCGAATGGCTGGGCGAAAATGAAATATAAGACCATGTATAGAAGAAGCTCGGCGAGAAAAATCGAATGGCACCAACTAGAATTCCCTAGGACGTATAGTTTGGGCTACAGAGGACTTTTAAAGTCCAAAAAACGGTCCCCTGGGCCCTCCAGGAAGGCCCAGTCAAAATCGAAATCCTAAACTAATAGTCCGATTTCAATTCTGTTTTCGCCATTCGATTCAGCGTGTCAAAGTGAACTTTAGGTAAACATTTGAACAAAATCCATACATATATAACTCGTCTATGGATTTTTATACTATGGATTTTGGACCAAACTATTTTCGATTCTGGGCGAATGGCTGGGCGAAAATGAAATATAAGACCATATATAGAAGCAGCTCGGCGAGACAAATCGAATGGCACCAAGTAGAATTTCCTACGACGTATAGTTTGGGCTACAGAGGACTTTTAAAGTCCAAAAAACGGTCCCCTGGGCCCTCCAGGAAGGCCCAGGCAAAATCGAAATCCTAAACTAATAGTCCGATTTCAATTCTGTTTTCGCCATTCGATTCAGCGTGTCAAAGTGAAGTTTAGGTAAACATTTGAATAAAATCCAAACATATATAACTCGTCTATGGATTTTTTAACTTTTTAAACTTTAAAATAGGCCTATTGGGCCTAAAAATTGGTCAAAATTAAAAAAAATCTTATACCGTTGGAATCGTAATGACGAGACAAATCCATATATACCCATGAAAAATCGAAATTCGAAAGTCGCCCGCCAAGTGCAAAAATTTGCCTGGGCACGCAGGGATTTTGGACCAAACTATTTTCGATTCTGGGCGAATGGCAGGGCGAAAATGAAATATAAGACCATGTATAGAAGCAGCTTGGCGAGAAAAATCGAATGGCACCAACTAGAATTTCCCACGACGTATAGTTTGGGCTACAGAGGACTTTTAAAGTCCAAAAAACGGTCCCCTGGGCCCTCCAGGAAGGCCCAGTCAAAATCGAAATCCTAAACTAATAGTCCGATTTCAATTCTGTGTTCGCCATTCGATTCAGCGTGTCAAAGTGAACTTTAGGCAAACATTTGAACAAAATCCATACATATATAACTCGTCTATGGATTTTTTAACTTTTTAAACTTTAAAATAGGCCTATTGGGCCTAAAAATTGGTCAAAATTAAAAAAATCTTATACCGTTGGAATCGTAATGACGAGACAAATCCATATATACCCATGAAAAATCGAAATTCGAAAGTCGCCCGCCAAGTGCAAAAATTCGCAGGGATTTTGGACCAAACTATTTTCGATTCTGGGCGAATGGCTGGGCGAAAATGAAATATAAGACCATGTATAGAAGCAGCTCGGCGAGACAAATCGAATAGCACCAAGTAGAATTTCCTACGACGTATAGTTTGGGCTACAGAGGACTTTTAAAGTCCAAAAAACGGTCCCCTGGGCCCTCCAGGAAGGCCCAGTCAAAATCGAAATACTAAACTAATAGTCCGATTTCAATTCTGTTTTCGCCATTCGATTCAGCGTGTCAAAGTGAACTTAAGGTAAACATTTGAACAAAATCCATACATATATAACTCGTCTATGGATTTTTTAACTTTTTAAACTTTAAAATAGGCCTATTGGGCCTAAAAATTGGTCAAAATTAAAAAAATCTTATACCGTTGGAATCGTAATGACGAGACAAATCCATATATACCCATGAAAAATCGAAATTCGAAAGTCGCCCGCCAAGTGCAAAAATTCGCAGGGATTTTGGACCAAACTATTTTCGATTCTGGGCGAATGGCTGGGCGAAAATGAAATATAAGACCATGTATAGAAGCAGCTCGGCGAGACAAATCGAATAGCACCAAGTAGAATTTCCTACGACGTATAGTTTGGGCTACAGAGGACTTTTAAAGTCCAAAAAACGGTCCCCTGGGCCCTCCAGGAAGGCCCAGTCAAAATCGAAATACTAAACTAATAGTCCGATTTCAATTCTGTTTTCGCCATTCGATTCAGCGTGTCAAAGTGAACTTAAGGTAAACATTTGAACAAAATCCATACATAGATAACTCGTCTATGGATTTTTTAACTTTTTAAACTTTAAAATAGGCCTATTGGGCCTAAAAATTGGTCAAAATTTAAAAAATCTTATACCGTTGGAATCGTAATGACGAGACAAATCCATATATACCCATGAAAAATCGAAATTCGAAAGTCGCCCGCCAAGTGCAAAAATTCGCCTGGGCTTAGCTTAAATGCAGGGATTTTGGACCAAACTATTTTCGATTCTGGGCGAATGGCTGGGCGAAAATGAAATATAAGACCATGTATTAGGTAAACATTTGAACAAAATCCATACATATATAACTCGTCTATGGATTTTTTAACTTTTTAAACTTTAAAATAGGCCTATTGGGCCTAAAAATTGGTCAAAATTAAAAAAAATCTTATACCGTTGGAATCGTAATGACGAGACAAATCCATATATACCCATGAAAAATCGAAATTCGAAAGTCGCCCGCCAAATGCAAAAATTTGCCTGGGCTTAAAAAAACGCAGGGATTTTGGACCAAACTATTTTCGATTATGGGCGAATGGCTGGGCGAAAATTAAATATAAGACGATGTATAGAAGCAGCTCGGGGAGAAAAATCGAACAGCACCAAGTAGAATTCCCTAGGACTTATAGTTTGGGCTACAGAGGACTTTTAAAGTCCAAAAAACGGTCCCCTGGGCCCTCCAGTAAGGCCCAGTCAAAATCGAAATCCTAAACTAATAGTCCGATTTCAATTTTGTTTGCGCCATTAGATTCAGCGTGTTAAAGTGAACTTTAGGTAAACATTTGAACAAAATCCATACATATATAACTCGTCTATGGATTTTTTAACTTTTTAAACTTTAAAATAGGCCTATTGGGCCTAAAAATTGGTCAAAATTAAAAAAATCTTATACCGTTGGAATCGTAATGACGAGACAAATCCATATATACCCATGAAAAATCGAAATTCGAAAGTCGCCCGCCAAGTGCAAAAATTTGCCTGGGCAGGGATTTTGGACCAAACTATTTTCGATTCTGGGCGAATGGCAGGGCGAAAATGAAATATAAGACCATGTATAGAAGCAGCTCGGCGAGAAAAATCGAATGGCACCAACTAGAATTTCCCACGACGTATAGTTTGGGCTACAGAGGACTTTTAAAGTCCAAAAAACGGTCCCCTGGGCCCTCCAGGAAGGCCCAGTCAAAATCGAAATCCTAAACTAATAGTCCGATTTCAATTCTGTTTTCGCCATTCGATTCAGCGTGTCAAAGTGAACTTTAGGTAAACATTTGAACAAAATCCATACATATATAACTCGTCTATGGATTTTTTAACTTTTTAAACTTTAAAATAGGCCTATTGGGCCTAAAAATTGGTCAAAATTAAAAAAATCTTATACCGTTGGAATCGTAATGACGAGACAAATCCATATATACCCATGAAAAATCGAAATTCGAAAGTCGCCCGCCAAGTGCAAAAATTTGCCTGGGCAGGGATTTTGGACCAAACTATTTTCGATTCTGGGCGAATGGCTGGGCGAAAATGAAATATAAGACCATGTATAGAAGCAGCTCGGCGAGAAAAATCGAATGGCACCAAGTAGAATTTCCTACGACGTATAGTTTGGGCTACAGAGGACTTTTAAAGTCCAAAAAACGGTCCCCTGGGCCCTCCAGGAAGGCCCAGTCAAAATCGAAATCCTAAACTAATAGTCCGATTTCAATTTTGTTTGCGCCATTCGATTCAGCCTGTCAAAATGAACTTTAGGTAAACATTTGAACAAAATCCATACATAGATAACTCGTCTATGGATTTTTTAACTTCTTAAACTTTAAAATAGGCCTATTGGGCCTAAAAAATTGTCAAAATTAAACAATTCTTATACCGTTGACATCGTAATGACGAGACAAATCCATATATACCCATGAAAAATCGAAATTCAAAAGTCGCCCGCCAAGTGCAAAAATTCGCCTGGGCTTAAGAGGTTAAACGCAGGGATTTTGGACCAAACTATTTTCGATTATGGGCGAATGGCTGGGCAAAAATGAAATATAAGACGATGAGTAGAAGCAGCTCGGCGAGAAAAATCGAATGGCACCAAGTAGAATTTCCTACTACGTATAGTTTGGGCTACAGAGGACTTTTAAAGTCCAAAAAACGGTCCCCTGGTCCAGGAAGGTCCAGGAAGGCCCAGGCAAAATCGAAATCCTAAACTAATAGTCCGATTTCAATTCTGTTTGCGCCATTAGATTCAGCGTGTCAAAGTGAACTTTTGGTAAACATTTGAACAAAATCCATACATATATAACTCGTCTATGGATTTTTAAACTTTTTAAACTTTAAAATAGGCCTATTGGGCCTAAAAATTGGTCAAAATTAAAAAAAATCTTATACCGTTGGAATCGTAATGACGAGACAAATCCATACATACCCATGAAAAATCGAAATTCGAAAGTCGCCCGCCAAGTGCAAAAATTCGCCTGGGCTTAGCTTAAATGCAGGGATTTTGGACCAAACTATTTTCGATTCTGGGCGAATGGCTGGGCGAAAATGAAATATAAGACCATGTATTAGGTAAACATTTGAACAAAATCCATACATATATAACTCGTCTATGGATTTTTTAACTTTTTAAACTTTAAAATAGGCCTATTGGGCCTAAAAATTGGTCAAAATTAAAAAAATCTTATACCGTTGGAATCGTAATGACGAGACAAATCCATATATACCCATGACAAATCGAAATTCGAAAGTCGCCCGCCAAATGCAAAAATTTGCCTGGGCTTAAAAAAACGCAGGGATTTTGGACCAAACTATTTTCGATTATGGGCGAATGGCTGGGCGAAAATTAAATATAAGACGATGTATAGAAGCAGCTCGGGGAGAAAAATCGAATGGCACCAAGTAGAATTCCCTAGGACTTATAGTTTGGGCTACAGAGGACTTTTAAAGTCCAAAAAAACGGTCCCCTGGGCCCTCCAGTAAGGCCCAGTCAAAATCGAAATCCTAAACTAATAGTCCGATTTCAATTTTGTTTGCGCCATTAGATTCAGCGTGTTAAAGTGAACTTTAGGTAAACATTTGAACAAAATCCATACATATATAACTCGTCTATGGATTTTTTAACTTTTTAAACTTTAAAATAGGCCTATTGGGCCTAAAAATTGGTCAAAATTAAAAAAATCTTATACCGTTGGAATCGTAATGACGAGACAAATCCATATATACCCATGAAAAATCGAAATTCGAAAGTCGCCCGCCAAGTGCAAAAATTTGCCTGGGCAGGGATTTTGGACCAAATTATTTTCGATTCTGGGCGAATGGCTGGGCGAAAATGAAATATAAGACCATGTATTAGGTAAACATTTGAACAAAATCCATACATATATAACTCGTCTATGGATTTTTTAACTTTTTAAACTTTAAAATAGGCCTATTGGGCCTAAAAATTGGTCAAAATTAAAAAAAATCTTATACCGTTGGAATCGTAATGACGAGACAAATCCATATATACCCATGACAAATCGAAATTCGAAAGTCGCCCGCCAAATGCAAAAATTTGCCTGGGCTTAAAAAAACGCAGGGATTTTGGACCAAACTATTTTCGATTATGGGCGAATGGCTGGGCGAAAATTAAATATAAGACGATGTATAGAAGCAGCTCGGGGAGAAAAATCGAATGGCACCAAGTAGAATTCCCTAGGACTTATAGTTTGGGCTACAGAGGACTTTTAAAGTCCAAAAAACGGTCCCCTGGGCCCTCCAGTAAGGCCCAGTCAAAATCGAAATCCTAAACTAATAGTCCGATTTCAATTTTGTTTGCGCCATTAGATTCAGCGTGTTAAAGTGAACTTTAGGTAAACATTTGAACAAAATCCATACATATATAACTCGTCTATGGATTTTTTAACTTTTTAAACTTTAAAATAGGCCTATTGGGCCTAAAAATTGGTCAAAATTAAAAAAATCTTATACCGTTGGAATCGTAATGACGAGACAAATCCATATATACCCATGAAAAATCGAAATTCGAAAGTCGCCCGCCAAGTGCAAAAATTTGCCTGGGCAGGGATTTTGGACCAAATTATTTTCGATTCTGGGCGAATGGCTGGGCGAAAATGAAATATAAGACCATGTATAGAAGCAGCTCGGCGAGAAAAATCGAATGGCACCAAGTAGAATTTCCTACGACGTATAGTTTGGGCTACAGAGGACTTTTAAAGTCCAAAAAACGGTCCCCTGGGCCCTCCAGGAAGGCCCAGTCAAAATCGAAATCCTAAACTAATAGTCCGATTTCAATTTTGTTTGCGCCATTCGATTCAGCCTGTCAAAATGAACTTTAGGTAAACATTTGAACAAAATCCATACATAGATAACTCGTCTATGGATTTTTTAACTTTTTAAACTTTAAAATAGGCCTATTGGGCCTAAAAAAATGTCAAAATTAAACAATTCTTATACCGTTGGCATCGTAATGACGAGACAAATCCATATATACCCATGAAAAATCGAAATTCAAAAGTCGCCCGCCAAGTGCAAAAATTCGCCTGGGCTTTTTTTTAAATGCAGGGATTTTGGACCAAACTATTTTCGATTCTGGGCGAATGGCTGGGCAAAAATGAAATATAAAACGATGTGTAGAAGCAGCTCGGGGAGAAAAATCGAATGGCACCAAGTAGAATTCCCTAGGACGTATAGTTTGGGCTACAGACGACTTTTAAAGTCCAAAAAACGGTCCCCTGGGCCCTCCAGGAAGGCCCAGTCAAAATCGAAATCCTAAACTAACAGTCAGATTTCAATTCTGTTTGTGCCATGCGATTCAGCGTGTCAAAGTGAACTTTACGTAAACATTTGAACAAAATCCATACATATATAACTCGTCTATGGATTTTTTAACTTTTTAAACTTTAAAATAGGCCTATTGGGCCTAAAAATTGGTCAAAATTAAAAAAATCTTATACCATTGGAATCGTAATGACGAGACAAATCCATATATACCCATGAAAAATCGAAATTTGAAAGTCGCCCGCCAAGTGCAAAAATTCGCCTGGACAAATCCATATATACCCATGAAAAATCGAAATTCGAAAGTCGCCCGCCAAGTGCAAAAATTCGCCTGTTAAACGCAGGGATTTTGGACCAAACTATTTTCGATTCTGGGCGAATGGCTGGGCGAAAATTAAATATAAGACCATGTATAGAAGCAGCTCGGCGAGAAAAATCGAATGGCGCAAAGTAGAATTCCCTAGGACGTATAGTTTGGGCTACAGAGGACTTTTAATGTCCAAAAAACGGTCCCCTGGGCCCTCCAGGAAGGCCCAGTCAAAATCGAAATCCTAAACTAATAGTCCGATTTCAATTCTGTTTTCGCCATTTGATTCAGCGTGTCAAAGTGAACTTTAGGTAAACATTTGAACAAAATCCATACATATATAACTCGTCTATGGATTTTTTAACTTTTTAAATTTTAAAATAGGCCTATTGGGCCTAAAAATTGGTCAAAATTAAAAAAATCTTATACCGTTGGAATCGTAATGACGAGACAAATCCATATATACCCATGAAAAATCGAAATTCGAAAGTCGCCCGCCAAGTGCAAAAATTTGCCTGGGCTTAAAAAAACGCAGGGATTTTGGACCAAACTATTTTCGATTATGGGCGAATGGCTGGGCAAAAATGAAATATAAGATGATGAGTAGAAGCAGCTCGGGGAGAAAAATCGAATGGCACCAAGTAGAATTCCCTAGGACTTATAGTTTGGGCTACAGAGGACTTTTAAAGTCCAAAAAACGGTCCCCTGGGCCCTCCAGGAAGGCCCAGTCAAAATCGAAATCCTAAACTAATAGTCCGATTTCAATTTTGTTTGCGCCATTCGATTCAGCGTGTCAAAGTGAACTTTAGGTAAACATTTGAACAAAATCCATACATAGATAACTCGTCTATGGATTTTTTAACTTTTTAAACTTTAAAATAGGCCTATTGGGCCTAAAAATTGGTCAAAATTAAAAAATTCATATACTGTTGGAATCGTAATGACGAGACAAATCCATATATATCCATGTAAAATCGAAATTCGAAAGTCGCCCGCCAAGTGCAAAAATTTGCCTTGGCTAAACTAATAGTCCGATTTCAATTCTGTTTGCGCCATTCGATTCAGCGTGTCAAAGTGAACGTTAGGTAAAATTTTGAACAAAATGCATACATAGATAACTCGTCTATGGAGTTTTTAAACTGTAAAATAGGCCTATTGGGACTAAAAATGGGGCAACATTAAAAAAATCATATACCATTGGAATCGCAACGACGAGACGAATTCAAATATATAATAATCTTGACAAGCCAAAAATCGACAAAAATCAACGATTTGTCTGGGCTTAAACCCAAGGATTTTGGAAAAAATATTTTCGATTCTACCACACCATTATACTAAAGGCAGCGCCAACGAACTTGATCCCTGACCTCTCTGTAACTCAAAAGGGCCTAGAGCAAACTGGCTCTAAATATCCACACCTATTTCCTGGTGGACGCTACCCAAATGATAGAAACGTCAGTCCGATTGCTTTCCTTCATTTCGAGTTATAAGAAGTTAAGGGGTCAAGATTATTGTCAAGTTCGCTGGCGCTTCCTATACCACACTACCACTCTAACATACCAGCACACTACCAAACAACTATTGATGGTAACTATACAATGGTCTGACCTGTAGCTCACAAGAACATTTCTACCATATGGGAAGGGTCAGCCAGGGAATAGGTCTGGAAATGTACAGCCCATTTGTTCTAGCCCTTTTTGAGTTACAGAGGCAAAATTTGCCAGAACATCCTATATACCTGGTCTGACAACCAGGACAAGTAACAGGACGTGCCTTTAAAGTGCGAATGTTCGAGCACATTGGTAAAAGTCATCGATCAGGTCAATTTTTGCAAAAAAAAACTTTTTCGGCCATTCGTAATCATGCTAGAGAACAAAACCATCCCTACACTGCTGAGGATTTTCAAATAGTTGCCAAGTTTCGGAGCCACTATGAAGCACTTATTGGTGAAAAATTACTAATAAAAAAGATCAATCCTGAACTTAACGTTTCACACAATTCATAATGTTTTATTTTATATCATTCTCTGCAATTAGTGTCCGAAACTTGGGGATTGGTTGTATGAACAGTTGTGTTTGGTTGAGTTGGGTTAGTTTAGTTGTCCCTTAGCTATCATGGGGTGTGGATCTCTTTCGATGTGCTTAGGTTTTTGAGGTACTGTATATGGGTGTTTTTTGTATTTTTGTGATTGTGTGCTTATCAATTATCAAAGAATTTTGGCTTTTTTGTTTGATGTTCATTGTTATGGAGTTTGAGGCCAGTGGGTTATAATTAATGTTGTTTTGTATGTATTTGGGAGCTTTTTCACTAGGTATATTTCAGCTTATTAAGTGATAAAATGTATTACATTAGATCCATTTTCTTTCTAATAGTATAATACTTATTTTGTATATTTTTAGGATCAGTCTGTATAACCTGAAGATGGCACCTTGTTGATGCCGAAAATTTGAGTAATAAACATGGCGTATGGCGCAGCTCTATCTCTATTCTTCCTCTTGTTATATATATACTGTATATACATACATACATAATATTTTAAGACTGAGTGTTCCACACATAAGTGCAGTTTCAGTCTCTTGTCCTAATGGCGGCGTTCCAGGCAACCCTGTTCAGGGCTGCTTCACTTGTCAAGTTGTTGGATATCAGATCGGCGCGTATAGTCCGATCCCAGGTCTTCCTCGGTCCACCCCTTGGTGCAGCTCCCTCCACAATCACAGACCTGCATTTTTTCACCCAATTTTGTTCATCCATTCTCTCCACATGTCCATACCATCCCTGTCTACTTGTACGCATCACCTCGCTAATACTTTTTATACCTAAACGTCTCTTCAGCTCAACATTTGTTATTCTATCCTGTAGCCTGGCCCCACACATCCATCTCACCATTCTCATCTCATTACGCTCCATTCTGTTGACATCCTCTACTTTAACGGCCCATGTTTCTGAGGCATACGTCATTGCACTTCTAACACATGAGGCATACACCTTTCCCTTCAGGAGGAGAGGCATTCTTTTCATGGTCAGGATTGGCATCAGTTCTCTGAACTTCCCCCAGCCACACCTAATTCTAGCAACAGTGGCAGCCTCGGCCCCACCACCGGCAGAGATGGTATCTCCTAGGTAATAAAACTTGTTCACCAGCTCCAAAGACTCATTTCCAAAATTCACAGCCACAGGATCATCACTTAACACAAGCTCGCCTTTGCACACTACGCACTCAAATTTCTCTATTTCTGACTTATCCTTCGGCAGGGGTCCCTTTATTCTACTACAGCGCTTACTCCCATGGTGTACCCAACATCGACAGATGCTACATTGAATTGAGTTAACGCCCACTCCCTTTCCACACACTTCACCCTCACCGCACTTCGCGAATATATATACAGTATATATATACAGTATATACATATATATATATATATACCGGTATATATATATATATATATATATATATATATATATATATATATATATATATATATATATAATTATATACTGTATATATAGTATAACGATTATGTTAAAAAGTGTTGCAGTGGATAGGTATTGTTCCCGTTAGTCGAATTAATACCCCTTGTGTACCGGCGACCTCTTCTTTATTTTATGCTAGCTATATTATGACTAATTTGTTCAGCTCAAGAGGGATCTGTGGTGGTCAAAAGGGTTATTTAAGAGAGTTCGAAGCCTGTTAGCTACTTGAGGCCATTCTTAAACTGAATGAAATCGTCTAATAGTACCCAGCATATAACGAAAAGGACGGAACTAGGAATATATATATATATACAGTATAAATTTATTATTTTTTTTATATATTTTATCTTATATATATATATTTTTTTTTTTTTTTTGCTCATTAGACTTGTATCAGTAGGGAAATAATGCCCCGTTCGCCAAGAAAAGATCGACCCCTAAAATGGCACGAGAGGTCTTTACATATTGCCAAACTAATGGGGCCGAACGTCATACAATCTCCAAACTAGTGGGGCTAATCATGAGGGAGAAAGGCATTAGACGATTTTCTTTAGCTTAGAATCTACCTCTACGACTCAAATGGGTGAACACGATCTCTATGAACCCTCTTAATAACATAGGTCCATCTTAAACTGCATCAAATCACCTAATTGTGGGCAGAATCAAAGATAAAAAAAGGCGTCATGGTGATGAAGGGTCAACTGAGACGAAGGGGTGGAGGGGAGAAATAACCGCTGCGAAAGTCGGGAAGCTAAATACCCCCCCCCCCCCAAAAAAAAAAAAAAAAAACACACACAAATAAACACACACACACACACACGCAGACTGACCGGATAGTAATATAATGGAGCGAACGAGGCACCAGGAGAGAGCTAGCGAGACTCACTCACTTTCACCCGCCTCTCATGGTTCAGAGCATGTCCAAACACCCACTCCTTAAGGAGGGGGGGGGGGGGGGCGGGGGTCTGGTCCACCTTCTTCCTCATGTTTAGCCCCATGAGTTTCAGAAGTTAAGACTTTCGGCTCATTAGTTTGGCAATTTTAAGAATGTTCGCCCCATTTCTTTGTCAATATTAAGACCTTTAGTGCCATTTAAGATGTTTTTTTCCTGGCGAGCGATAGCTTGCCTGTAAGTTAGGAGAAGACCGGCCTTCGGCATGCATTTATCTACCGAAAAATATACAAATTTATCTATTTATTTATTATTGTCTTGGGGATGCTTTCTAAAACTTGATGGAGGTCCCCTTAATAAGATGCTTAGAGGCGAATAAAGCACGAAGAAAGACTGAGTGAAATGCAAACCAGTAGAATGGACAGAGGGGTATGACTTAGTTCCTTAGTGGTAGTTTCTTCATGGTTGTTGGTGTAGAGACTAGAGAAAGCCTTATACAGTATCTAAAACAGGTTAGACGGGGAAGAACACACAAGCAAAGTGTAAAACAGCAGGTGGGAGAAAAATGTATATGTTAGGTGTTTATAATAAGATGTTTAGAGGAGAATGAAGAGTGAAGACAGACTGGTGAAATGCAAACCAACAGTAATGGTAGTTTGTTTGTTTGTTTGTGTTTGGGCTTGTGTTTGTTTGTATTGTGTTCATGGTTGTTTATGTAGAGGAAACCTTATACAGTCCTTAACCCCTTTTGTACCAGCGACGTCTTTTTAATCTTATTCTAGCTATACTGTATTTAGACGATTGTGTGCAGTATAAAAAGAATATGTGGTAGTAAAAAAGGTTAGTTGAGATAGTTCGAAGCATTTTAATTGCTGGAGGCCCTTTATTAATTGAATAAAATCATCCAATAGTAGCCAGAATAAAGTTAAAAGGACGGCACCGGTACTGATGGGGATGTTATTGTTGTTGATGTTGATCTTGTTGATGATCCCCAGGCTGTCTGGCCGAGCAACCCCAAGGTCCCGAGCAAGGCCAAGGCCAAAACCGAGCATCCCCACAGAAACCTTCCCGCTTTACCACTAAAGAATGCTCAGGTGACCGAAGCCACTCCCAGGCGAGGGGTTGAAGAGAGTGTGGAAACGCTCGGGACACCGAAGCCACTCCCAGGGCCCTCCGTCTCCGTCTCCGCCTCCGTCTTCGACGAAGATAAAAATGAACGAGTTTTAGCCACACTTTGTTGAGTGTGTTACCAGGATGCGGGACGTGGACCCAACTCGTTATGCATCCCAAAAATTAAGTCTGACGAATGTGTAAATATTACTCCAAAACCATTTTATGCTGTTGGAGAAGGGCCTATGCTACTAAGAGGGATTATTAAGATCTAATTTACCCATTTGAGTCGTAAATACAGATTATAAACTAAAGAAAATCATGGAGGTCTAGGGAGGAAACTAGAAAAATAATGAATAAATGAAAAAATCCACCTTTAAAAGAGATCTCACTTACATTATGGCTCACGTTCTCAACACGAAGAATCTCTTATGGTACGGAAGAAGCCCCTGGTGTAAAAAAAAAAAAAAAAAAGGAATGTTCGATTTTTCTGAACGCTTCGATATAAGTGCTTACTTTACGTGCACTGTTCTGTATGTTCACGTTTTATATTATCTGTATGACTGTGTGTGTGTGTGTGTGTGTGTGTGTGTATGTGTTACATTTATCTAGATTCACATGAATATATGTCGCCAGTATACACACGTCATCCCGAAACGAATGTCCAGTAACACACACACACACACGTTAAACGTTATTCTCAACCTTTCTTCTATTCAACTGCTGAGCTCTGGAACTCTCTCCCAGAATCAGTCTCCCTCTTCCTATGACTTAAATTGCTTCAAACTCCGTGTGTCCAGGCATTTTGGCTCGAACGTCCCTTGAGTTTGGCCTTGTCACTCTTTAAACTCTGGGGGAGGCCCTCGATACAGGCAGTTCTGCCTATTGTCTCCCTCACTCACATAGACAAAAAAAAAAAAAAAACACACACACACACACGTTTTATCCATGTACTGTATATCTTGGTGTTAAGCCTGTATCACACGAGAGCTTGTATAGTCAACACTCGATGATCAACATTTTTCTGGCAACATTTCTGGAATATTTTGCACTGGTATCGGAAACTAGTCTGATGGTAGATGACTATAGGTGACAGAAATATTATAAATGTTTACCTCATAAGCTGCCAGACCAATGTTGAGGATAAGTGTTGAGGATAAATGTTGAGGAAAAAAGTGTTCGTGTGATACCGGCTTTATCCAAGATTATCCACGCGGCGCTTCTTCCGTACCCTAAAAAAGAATTCCCCGTGTTAAAAACGTGAGTAATAATGTAAGCGGGATGATCCTACCCCAACTCCTTCAGTAATAATCTGCGGCCGAAGATAATACCTCCTTCGTGCATTGTTATCGAGGTGGTGGTACGGCTCAACCTTCTCTTGGCAGTGTTTTGAAACTTGTTGAGATTATTGGTTTATTATTAGGTTAACACGTTTGAGCCATTGTGTTTACATTGCTTACTCTTTACAACACACACGCACGCGCACACATACACACACACCATATATATATATATATATATATAGAGAGAGAGAGAGAGAGAGAGTTCACGAGTATAGTCATTTTTGTATCAATATTGCTTTTGAGACGTCTAATTAAAACTCGTATACAAATATTTATGAAATGCTGGGTGTGAAGGGAATTTTGTTGTCCTGCAAACTCCCCAGGCACACTTAGGGTCAACCTTTCCTGGTGCCTGGCGCGGGGCTCGAACCTCTGAAGGGAGTTTAACCCTCCTAAAAACCCACAGGTTTTGAGATGCCTTGGGTGGGGTTCGAACCCTGGTTGGTTAGTGACCATGGCCATCATAGGTCAACCAGGCCCGCGCGCTATAGTCATCCTCCTATGAAATGAGCTACAAGGTGGAGTCCCTCGCCCTGTGCGGTGTTGTCAAATATTCAAAGCTTTAACAACAAATGTTAGTTTTTCAGGCTATTAACAAATTAATTTTAGCTTTTATGACTATATACCGGTATATTATATTACAATTTTTAAAGGTTATGTGGTGTTAAGAAACATATAATTTTAAGGATATATAGAAGGAATGTATACAGCATATGGCACGCTATTTAGAACATGCTGCCATTTTTCTGGGGAGAGCTATAAATAGATTTAAGGAATGGTAGGATATGCGACGTTGCCAAGTAATGTCAATGCGGTTCTGTTGGCTACGCACGCACTCACACACACCCTTACAGATACACACACAAACACACACATACATACACAATCTCCAAAATGCAATAAAGCACAATGTAATCCCATCAAAAGATAGAGAGAGAGAGAGCTGGATACGAGTAATGACAACGCTTTAAATGGCCTCAAACTACGACAACAACATCATCCAGGTCAGACGGTCACTAACCCTCATTCATAGCGCGACCACCATGGAAGGAAAAACTCGGAAAAGTTACTCTCATCTTCATAGCCAGGCAAGGGAGATGCTGTACAATGTAAATAGGTATATACAAATATAGCCTACCTATTATTTCGTTTCTGTAACTCTTATACAAGAATACTAATAACCCTTCCAGACATAAAAACGTCTTTTACATTTATTTCAAGTCTCCCTTCTAAATGTGGTTTTCCTTGGTTCCCGTTTTCTAAAAGGTTTGTTTTGGTCGACATGTGGCAACACCGCATAGGGCGACCTTGACCTCCTTGGAGCTCATTTCAGTTGAGTTTGACTATAACCCACTGTACTACCAGTCTACCACGGACGTACAAAAGTATAGTAACCTTAGTCCGATTTGTAAGAACCAGGTGATAGTCTCGTGGTGATTCACGTGATGAGTTTATTGGACTTCCCATCAACGACTATTTTACACTATACCTGACGTCAACTCGGGTAGTACATTATTGGGGTTGCGGGATATTTTCGAGGGCATTACAATTCATTTAGATTATTTGAATATAATTGCTACGTTATTGAAGATTCAAAATTCTGTAGTTAACAGACTATATTAATAAAAGAAAAATTCAGATATTTATACATTAACTTGGCACTCCTAGATCTTAAAAGCTAATTGTACTAGTGACGAGCAATTAGAAACAAATGGGGATTGTCAAGTGTAAATACCAACAACTTACAATTACGTATTTGTTCATCAAGGTTGTTGGCGACCTATTAAATCTGACTGTAGCCTACCCATTTGTGGATGGGCTGGGGTTTCTGGCCCCTTTCTCTCTCTCATGATTAGCCCCATTAGTTTTCAGATTTTAAGATGTTTTCCCCATTAGTTTGTCGATTTTAAGAAATTTCGCCTCATTTCGTTGCCAATATTAAGACCTTTCGTGCCCTTTAGATGTCGATTTTTTCCAGGCGAGCGATAGCGATCCTGTAATTGTGGAGGAAGCGGCCTTCGGCCGTGACATTTTTCTACCGAAAAATTTACAAATTAATCTCGAAGGGTGATCTAATGGATATTTTCTAAATTTGATGGAGGTATAGGGAGGAAACTAAAAAATATATGATATAAATATATAGACCCCCAAAAATAACCAGTCCCTTTAACCCTTTCTACACTGCATCGCTATTATCTCTGACAACTTATTTACATAGTTAAATCAACGTCTCTTCCTAACCAACCTCCTCTCATATGTTATTATTCACCAACCCGTATGTGTGTGTGTGTGTGTGTGTGTGCTTACGCTAAGCTTACGCTATGCTAACGCTAATTAATGTAAATGGTAAGAGCGACCTGGAGAAAAAAAAAAAAAAGACCCATAGCGCCTGCAGAATAAACTCCGGTCCCCATCATTAGCATCCCGTTCACGTCTGGTCCATTCGTTCTCCTTTGTTTCGCGCGCACATTCCACCACCATAAAGTCTGGCCCCTTGTACGGTACAGCTTATTATGTGCAACCCACTTTACCCTATTCATGCAGTTGCTATAGTCCATTCATTGTAAGTAGGCCACAAATCTTAACTACTAACTTCTACATTAACTTGTGTTTTCTTTTTTTTAAAGAATCAATAAATAAAGGAAGGAAAAACAAAGACAAATAAAAAAGGTCCATGTGCCTAAAGGCATCCTCCATTCATATATTGTTAGAAACAATTGAGCTTAAACTGTTGTAGCTTTTAAATTTGTGGAAAGCAACTCAAGGAAGTGAATTCCAAAGAGAAATGTTGATAAGCGGAAGTTCTATATTGTGGAGGAGAGAGTGTGAATTCATGGGTATCTACATTGAAAACAAGGTGTATCCCAACAAGCCACTGGACCTTGGAACGTTGGAAGCGATAATTGAAGAAGTCTGTGCCTCAATTTCAGAGGAGCTGTTGGTAAAGTGTTGGGCAAACAGTGGTGAAGGGCTGCCTTGACTGTTACGAGAAAGCAGGTGCTCACGTCGAAGCCTACCAGTGAGGCTGGAGTGAGTTAACAAAACGATTATAATGTGAAAACAAAATTCAAGCTTGCAGTTATTATGTTGGCCAAGTTTTGTCTACTTTCAATTATTAGTGACTATGACGTGACGACTGTGGCCTGGCGCACATTGAGACGCAGACAACATAGGCGACTCAGCACAGACGAGAACGGACGGGTGAGGGCTGGTCCTATCCAAAGTGAGGTTTGGCATCCTCTACCCAACCTTATCCGTTTCTGTCTGTCTCTTTTCCTTGTAAGTGCTGGCGAGATCGCTGCGGACGGTGAGGGCATTGGCACAGGGGGTGCAAGCCCGTGGGCCGATGATCCCTTCCCCCACTGCCGTCTCATCTCACCCTGGCTCCTTCGGGGGCCCGAGCATTTGGAGCGGCTTTGGTATACCGGACTCGGGACTGTTAGGCCAGACAGTTCGAGGAAATGCAAAATAAAAAAAAAAAATAAAAAAAAATTGGTAGAATGTTATTTCAAATAAGACAGGACTGCGGTGCCCTGCGTCCCAATGTGCGATATCTAATTCGCAATAACCATATACAAAACTCTGCCCTGCTCTGCGCTGCGTCGCCTGTGTTGCCTGTATCCCAATGTACGCTGGGTCTGGTGATAAGTGGGTCAAAGTTTATATACCTACTATAGTGTATATAAACTAGTGTATATACTTTGAACTAGGTTACGTATAATAACCTGGGTGGCCACACAGGAACAGTCCACCATCACGCTCCCAACCTTTCCACGCTCTTATTATTAACCCTTCTCTGTATGCAAGGTCGCTTTCTTTATTTTGGTCAGGCTCTTTTTAATTCCCTGAGGATTATGTTGTTCTAAAGGGTCTCTCTCTCTTACTCACACACACACACCGGAGGAACCGGCCTTCAGCGGGGATTGGTACCGAAAAATTTACATATTGATCTCGAAGATGAATATTTTTAAAAGTTTGATAGAGGTTTAGGAAGCAAATCCCCCCCCCCCCCCTTCCTTAAGCTATAGATAGTTGTCCAATTAAAGTTAAGTAGGAAACCGTCCACAGCTCTGCGCAATCTTCTTCATATTAATTCAGATGTCGTGCCGTAGAAACTAATTGATTGAAGGAGAGAGCCGTTGAGCTGGCCAGAGAGTGCACGATCGGAGGCTGGCAAATAACGTGAAAATAATGCAAGTAGGTTAATGAGGAGGGGGTGGGGGGGGGGGGGAGTGGATATTGGAGTGACTATTATAATCGTCAAAGTGGGCGCTGGAATGGTGGTGAATAATAAAATAAGACTTGTTGGTGTCGATAGTTTAGAGAAGAAGCACATGTAGGCTACACATTCATTCTCACCCTCACTCTCACCCTCTTACTCACTCTCACCTTCACTCTCTCTCTCTCTCCTTGTTTTGTCATATACTGTACCAATACAATGTGCTGGCTATCAGTAATAACAAAAATTAGTTAACTCATTCAGTACCGGTGACAGCATTTTCAATATAATATTCTAGCAACTATTAGACGGTTTTATTCAGCTTAGGAAGGACGGCTACCCGTTAAAAGATTTCAGGTGTCGATCTTAATTCCTGACGAGTGGACAGCGAGCCAGCATATTAATTAAAATTATGTTGACAGCTGGCTAAATTTGTAAAAAAATTGTAGAAAATTTCTCCGGCAAAGCCGGATTTCTTCATACAATGCTGGCGAGCGATAAGAAATCGACACCTGAATGGGGATAACCATCTTAAAACAGTAGGCTGAATGGGGCCCAATGGATACAAGCCAGAGAAAGAGAGAAAATGAGAAAAAAAAGCAGGTGACCCCACTTCAGTTGGCTGCCAGCACATGAATTAGACCCAACAGTTAACAGGGTTGCCTGGAACGCCGCCATTAGGACAAGAGACTGAAACTGCACTTATTTGTGGAACACTCAAGTCTTAAAATTTTATGTATGTATGTATGTAACAGTTGAATTGGACAGAGCAGTCAACTTGGTCCGAGTGGTTGTATTTGGTCTAGCAGTCATATTGGGTTGAACAGTTGAATTGGGATACACTATTGGGAGCGTTTAAATTCACTGAAGGTGTACTCGTTGGAGTGTAGGAGGGAACGTTATTTAATATTTTACACATGGAAAATCGCAGGTTTAGTACCAAACTTACTCACCCTGATAGTCATGAAGTTCAGTAATAGGAGAGGCTGGGAATGCGATATCCCCTAGAGGAAAACTCAGGGTGCTACAAGCTAGCTGCGAGAGGGTTGGTTATCACATAATGGACCGCGTCTCCTCAACAAACTCCCAAGGGGAATAAGAGACATGAAAATCTCGTCAGACAACTTCAAGAGAGCCCTCGATGTCGAACTACAAAAACTGCCACATAAGCACATCTTCGCAGGGGAATGCTCCACCCCTTTGAACAGTCTGCTGCACCAATTTTCAATACACAACGAAGGGTGGAGTGCTTCTCAAGTGCCACTAGCAGTGTGGCGAACACAACATAGGTAGGTGAACCTGTCAACATGATAAAGGCCATGGTGCGAGTGACATCTGGGTGCACTAAGCTCAGACACTGCCAAGAACTATAGAGCAACACCCGATAGACAAATAAAAAATTACTCAAAGCAGCAGGATGCGAATCACCTGGGTAAATGTTGAGAACTAAAGCCTTTTGTAACTGCTCCCTTTGTTGAAAGTGTGGATAAGCTAATGTTTTACGTTCATGTTAAATGTCACAGTACTGTTGTAATTGAAAGTATTGTTTGTAGCCAGTAAATATCACCTCTACCATGCTAAGCCGGTGCTACCATTCACAATGGAAATGCGGCAGTATATGTTCTACTGTACGACCGCCACTGCAGAGAGGGTGTTACTTTGATCATACAGTCTTCTGGTTAACTAAAGACATGTACAGTAATCAGCTTTGAAAGGTGCCAAAGTTATCTCAATTAATCTTCTGTCTCTCACAAGTCCTTAATTTCTAAGGTAAACATAATCACATATGAAAGCCAAAATGTACTGAGTGAATGTATAAACTGACAACTAGGTTACTGGTTTAGTCAGGATCCTTTATAGTCCCCTTTTACAAGAAGAGGAGAGAGTGCCCCATCGTACAGCTATTTTTAATGGTCAAATGCTGACCTGGATCATGAATCAATGAAACTGACAATCTACGCTAAATTTTGCCTCTATACCCTCTCAGAACAATGACGCCTTTCTTGACCAAAGTCTACTGTCTGGTTATCATTTGATTATTTTATTCAACATGGGAAGAACCAAAGGGAGGCAAAAATTAATAGGGATAGCCTATACTCCTTTTATTTCTTGTATTTCGTCCTAATCAGAGTAAAAATCTTTCAATGTCTTCAGCTTCGTCCAACTCCAAGAGACCTTTGGACTTATGCATCGTAACTTTTCTTCTTGGTAATCTGATTTATCTTCAAATGTCTAATTTACATAATTTTGTCCTCTTCCTATCTATTCTCCATTGTCATTTCACCCTATCCCTTATTGCGCTCTCCGATGTTCACTTGTTACAACTCTCGTTAAGTTCTGCGACTGTCCAATTCTTAATTTGAGATTTTACTTTTAGCTCCTTAACCCTCCTGGCCCGGGCAGGCTCTCCTAATGACGGAGCTCGTATCCGGGCGATCTGGTCGAATATCAACAAAAGTAAACTAAGGCTAATCTCGCTTAATATATGACCTACATTAATCAAACATATATAGAAATGAGCGCCTTACCTTCCTGCGTAGAATGGCGTTGAGTAGAGCTCTCTAGCTCAACTGATTCCGGAGTGATGGTGATGGAAGTGGAGGTAACTTTTGCCGCGTATTTACCTCGGCGCGTCCGAACACTCAACCGCGGCCCCGGCTACGACGCCCAGTTGCACTCGTCGCTCCACCCGCAATTATGCCAGGAAGCGATTTGATAGTGTTTTATTGGTTATTCTGTCATTTATTATAGTTATTATGTTATTTTCACTCAATAAAGTTATTTATATGAACTTATTTGTGTCTCTGTCACTTATTACTTCGTTTTATTATTATTATTATGATTATTAGTGTCACTTTCACTGGACTTTGATAATTGGTAGTGTCATTTCCCCTTTTATGTATTGTTAGGTAAGCTAATAATATATATAGTGTCACTGTCACTTATTCATATTGTTATGAAGGCACTTATTATTACTTGTGTGTGTCTCTTTCACTTATACTTAGTTTTATTATTATTATACTGTCACTTTGACTGGCCTAGGCTTATTGAGTGTCATTTTCACTTATTTATTGTTAGAAATATATATTTTAGTGTCACTTTCACTTGTTCATATTGTTATTGAAGGCACTTATTATTACTTATGTGTCCTTTTCACTTATACTTAGTTATATTATTATTCTTAGCCTACATTTGAGTGTCACTTTCACTGTTGTCACTTCCACTTCAAAAGTTTGTTAGAGTGTGGAAGTCGTTGAAGCAGGTGCCAGCACACAGTCCAACTTGACACTCGAGGCATTCCCAAGTGGTTTTTGTGGGTTTGCGGGGTCTGCGAGTTGTGTGGCTGCACACATGGCACCTCTTCTGACTCCTAACATTACTACCTGGTGCTTTGAAAGGAAGGGCGCTGAGCTGGTGCTTCCTGAAGAATTCAGCACACCCCGTTCTGTCAAGGTGGCCTGGTCCTTGTATTGGCCTGCCTGGTGTACCCGCATGTTTAGCCAGGAGCTCAAGTAGCACCTGCTTGTGGAACTTCCGCAGGGACTTGTACTTCTTGGCTCCTGGAGTCCTCAGACGGTAGATGTTGTAGGCATTGAGGATCGACATATCTACCGTATGCAGGATAAACTTCTTGTACCACCTGCAAGATGTTCGCAGGCAGTCGATGAAGCCCATCTGCATGTCGGACTTGTCAACGAGGCGCATGTTGATGTTATAATCCAGGACAGCAGCTGGTTTTTGGACGGGGTTCTTGGTTGTTCGGTCCACCTTCCCTGTGGCAACCATCTGGGCCTTGTGGCATGTGGTGAGGAGGTTGACCTTGCGCTGGTCATGCCAGTGGATGGAGAGGATGGGGCCACTCTTCTTGTGGAAGATGTCAGCCTTCTTCGTCTTGGTTGGGTAGCCTGGCATGCCCTTCCTTTTGCCCTTGACTGTGCCGACAGTTCCGGTCTTGCGGTCATGGAGGTACTTGGTCAGGAGAGGCGACGTGTAATCATTATCTGTGTAGAGGATGTGGCTATTATTGAAGTGCCTCTCCATCATCTTCTTCACTACAGCGCCACCAAAACCAATGAGAGGGTCAGTCACAACTTCTCCAGCCTTGCCGCTGTAGACTATAAAGTCCAGCACATACCCCGTCAAGCAGTCGCAGAGGACGAAGAGCTTGATGCCGAAGCGGTGTCTCTTGGACGGGATATACTGTCGGAAGTGCAGCCTACCACGGAACAGGACCAGAGACTCGTCGAGGCACATCTTCTGGAAAGGAATCAGGTATGTGGTGTTCTGGAAAGGAATCAGGTATGTGGTGAACCGATGACGTATCATGTCATACAGCTTCCTGATCTTCCATAATGAGTCGGGAAGGTGGACTGCCATGTTGTTTGTCAGGTGGAGATAGGAGAGGATGTCGAAGTACCTGTCCCTGGACATGTATTTGCCAAATGATGGAGTCGTTATGATGTCGCCAGTGATCCAGTAGTCAGCCAGAACGTGCTTCCTTATATGAGTCATCAGCATTGTGAGTGCCAAGAACACATATAATTCTGCCACAGTGAGAGCTCTCCATGCCACCATCTTGGCACTGGTCTTCCTCCCAAGAAAGTTGGCACAGATAGCATGGTGGTGATTTGTCTCTTTGACGAGGTATTCCATGACTTCATTGTCATAGAAGCCACAGAAAAGTTCACTGGGGGTAGCATCTGGGCCACAGGGATATGCTGGTGACCCCCCAGAACCCATCTGTACCTCGTCAAAGGCAGGACAATCTGGCTCAAAGTCAGCTCCATCTGTCCACACAAACAGGTCGGATGCTGATGCTCGAGGTCGTGCTGCAGCAGGCACACGCCCTGGACGCCCTGGCACACGCCCTTGGCCAGGCGGACGCCCAGGCGGACGCCCTGCACGCCCACGCCCAGGCCCAGGCCCAGGGGCAGCGGCGTCGGCAGGCTGACCACGTCCACGACCTCGCCCTCTCCCTCGATTTGTCGGCACATCCTCTTCCTCTTCCTGTTCCTGTTCCTGTTCCTCTTCCTCCTCAGGCGACGTCAGGTCATCTGGGGCAATGTTGGGGTCGTCAGCAGCCTCCTCAGGAGACAGTTCTGGTGAAGAAGTGACCGGGCGTCGGCGGTGTGGGGCGCGGGAGGCTGCGGGAGCTTCAAGAATGGGAGCTGAGGCCTCGGGAGTTGGGCTCCTTTTGCGGCGAGCCGGGGGCTTTTCAGCAGGAAATAATGCTCTGCGGTGTGTTGAGGCCTGTGGCACATCACCAATACCACTTGAAGAGGCCCTTTGGTCATCCTGAACGAGAGATGAAGGCGAGGGCTGTGGGTGAACCACGCGGCGTCCCGTGTCAAGGCGTCGGGACAATGGAATGCGGGTGGTTGCTAGGCCAGGGTCGGCGTCATTATCGCTATCTTCAGCTTCCCTATGCTTTTCTGCGGCTGCCCTGCGTGCTTTTTTAGCTGCACTTTTGATCAATGATTGTTTGTAGAAATATTTGCCCACTTTCAAGGGCGTACGGGCAGGCAAAGGGGAAGGTCCTGGGGTAGGGCTAGGGCTAGGCCTAGGCTGACCTAGCAAAGATGGCGAGGGGGTAGGCCTAGGTTCTAGCACACTGGGAAGCTCAATGGCACCTTCCTGAAACACTTCCACATCAGGATCATCACTACTGTCTCCCCCCTCAAATAAATCGACATTATCGTCGTCTCCAAAGACCACGAAATCGTCTTCACTTTCACTTATAAATTGTACCTTGCCCACCAAGCTTTTCGCCACTGCTCTCTTCATCACTTTCAAAAAGTTGTCGCTGTATAGCGCTATCACTCAACAAACGCTTAACTTTCTTTTGTTGAGCTCTCTTCTCGGTTGGAACAGGCGTTGAAGTTGCGAGTGGGGTAGCACTGGGGCCCGCGGGAGGTTGCAACGAATCGGACACGTCGGAAAACATTTTTTCAGTATTACTCGCTATGGCGGCCACGTACGAACTGATAACACTAGTAGTCGAGGCTTGGTGGCGCTGCGGTCGCTCCTACCATGCCAAAATTGGCCACGCAAATTTTGAAGCACGCTTTCAAGCACAAAGATTTTAAAATGACACCCAGGTTCCGGCCCTTTTGTTTTGGTGTCATTTTAAAATGACACCCGGGCTGGAAGGGTTCATCAATATATTGTTATTAATATTATCTTGGCTTTAATTCATCAGTCTTTTTTTTCCTTTCTATGACGGAACAACCATGCATAAATTTCACGATCTTAATATTTTATATAATTTTAAGTAATAGACACCCTTTATTAACTCTAACTTGGGGTGTGGAGGGAGATGGTCCCCGCTGTGGTGTATCTTAAGAGTTAAAATGTTTGCCGTTTGACCACGCCAGGCCTGTAGCTTAGTAGACCAACACCAAACCGACTAGACCATGGAGAATTAAGTTCCATCCACTACCACCCGTTCCGACTCGTGGTCACGCAGCCTAATGTCATTCACTAACTCAAAACACATTTAGGAAATATAAAGGTCATAAGGGGGTGCAAATATTGATCTTGTCCCCGGGCACCAGCAATCCTCGCGACCACATTCAATAAAACCAGAATAAAATTTTGCACCACTTTATTTGAATTGTTCTATTATGATACAAGATATAATACAGCACAATAATGAGTGGACTTTGATGGAGGAATCTTGTTGTTGAACTGGTAGTAGTAGTAGCGCCAACGAACTTGACAAAAATCTCGACCCCTGACCTCTTCGTAACTCAAAAGGACCTAGAGCAAACTGGCTGTAAATATCCACACCTAATCCCTGATTGGCCTCTTCTCAAATGATAGAAACATCAGCCCGATTGCTTTCATAAATTTTGAGTTATAAGAAGTTAAGGGGTCAAGATTATTGTCAAGTTTGCTGGCGTTACCTATAGAAGAGGACTGCGCGGGAGGAGGATGAAGGAAATACCAAGGCAGGAGCGTGCTGAAGTTCCTGCATCATCCACACAGCAACTTGGTGCAAACACAAATCAACAGTAAAGGCAGGTCAACAACACACAATTTTCTAACAACTTTTGATGAACAACTCTACTGACAACGCATGATAACTTTTGCCAACAACTTTTGAGATATGATTTTATTCTTTTATCTAACAACTTTTGTGAACAACTTTATTCTGACAACACATTAGAACTTTTGCAAACAACTTTTGAGAGATTATTTTATTCTATGAAAACTTTTGCCAACAACTTTTGAGAGATGATTTTATTCTTTTATCTAATAAGTTTTTGTGAACTTTATTCTGACAACACGAGAACTTTTGCCAACAACTTTTGAGAGACGATTTTGTTCTTTTATCTAACAATTTTGATGAACAACTTTATTCTGACAACGCATGAGAACTTTTGCCTACAACTTTTGAGAGATGATTTTATTCTGACATAATTTGGCAACTTATACTTGGCAGATAATTCAAAGGTGACAGAATTCTCATAAGTTTAATCCAGAAGCAGCCAGATTAGAGTCGTTGATAATAGTTGAGGGAAAAAGGTGTTCTGTGAATCCGCCTCGACTAATACAAACTTAAGAATAGTAATGGAAAGATAATTTTTTAGTAACTTACATTTCAAACATTATAAAACTGAATATAAAATATATTACAAGATTATTCTAGATAACATAAATAGAAATAAAGGATAGAGGCAATCTAGACAAGCATAGTAATAATTTGACTTGGTGACATAGATTTGCGCCATATTCTTAAACACGTGGGAATAGTGTCGTGTCTCCCGTATCGAACAAGCACTGAGGAACCGAGTGGTAACTTGTGAAGGAGAACTTGATATCACGTACAGTTCAATTTATCTTTCCCATTTTGTTCATTAATGGGTAAGGTTTTTCACAATGGTAAGGTGAACTGGTTACCACTTGGCTTTCCTAAAGAGTTCAATTTATTTCTACCCATTTTGTTCACTGATGTGTAGAGGATATCACTACGGCATGGATAACCTAGCCTCCCCCTAATTTATTTCTACTCGTACCATTGATCAATGCGTGGGGTTTCTCTACGGTAAGGCTTAAGGAGAACTTGATATCACCTAGCCTCCTTAAAAGAGTTCATTTTATCACTAACCCCTTTCACCGATCAATGCGTAAGGTTTGGCTTATGGTGAAGTTTAAGAATATGGCCGCAAGTACCATTCTATCAATATACCTGGACAAGCTCAGCACCACCTGGGCCCCATAAAGAGATGATGACTGGAGAGCAAGGAGGAGATATAACCTGCATCTCATCTGCTTCTACTGCTGGGAGGAGATTTTATCAGGACGCGGATATATGGGACTTCTTCCGTCGCCTGCACCACTAAAGCTCGGCAAGCATGGAATAACTCGGATGGTCTGCCAGATGCAACAAGAGGAGCCTATGGTATGGTGGTTACGACGCTCTTTTGTTCCTCTTGGTACGATGACTCCCTTTATCTAACTTTGTTCGGGCTATCATAAAACAATTTTCTAAAGCTCAAGGAGGATCTGTGAGTATCGGGAGGTTTTTCAAGATAATTTTTACCTCTTTGATATCTACAGGTCATTCCTAAGTTGATTTTAATTGTCCAATGAGAGAGAGACTAAAATTAAAACTGGCATCATCGTACATAGAGGGTCAACTATTTAGAATCAGCCTAAAGCAAATATGTGCTCAGTACAATACACGGTGTTAAGGGGATTGACACTTGGATGGTAAAAGAGGCTCTAAAGAAGAACTGTAGCATCTTGGTTAGGTGACAAGAAATGTTATACTGTACAAAGTTTATCACTACAGTCACACAGCTTCTGCTAGACAAGTAACATCTCTAGTTAGTATTCACTGTGGTACAGTCGCGATCAGGAAGTGGTGGTACGCATTTAACAACTCAGATACCGAGATGCTAATGTTCTGGGTGTGGTGTCTCGAGTTTGAATCCTGGGAGGACCATATGCTTTCATTAGTTTATTCAAGTGCATTGGGGTTTGTAGTTGATGATTAATGTTAAGAATGGGGTGTTACTTAGTGCTATGCTTTGAAATGATTTGCTGGGACTCGGAGATGGAATGTGTGTACTGCAATAGTTAACGCTCACTGTCCCACGTGTATCCATTGGGTAGCGTACCACCAATACCTGCCGCCAACTGTACCTTCCTCACAACATTTCCTCTACAGAATATGCAAGGTGGTAGGTTTTATTAAGACAATCTCCTAAACAGATGTTGTGATAAAAGCGTTGTGCTGGCTCTTACGGTGCTCATGGCTGACACACTCCCAGGGACATTTTTTCATACATTATTTTCATTGTATTACTTGCCATCCAATTTTTGAAAGATTTGAGTATGTGTACAAACTAATTTCAATACCGATACAGTATTTTCTCGTTTTGGCGGTTCACATACAGTTGGAATTTAACATCAGTGGATAAGTCAGTTCCATGTTTTCCACGGGTATGCCAAACACCTCCAATGAAATTAATGAAAGCATGTGATCCACCGGGATTGGAACCTGGGTTACCACACACAGATTGGAACCTGGGTTACCACACACAGATTTTAAAACACTCTAACCATTACACCATCAAGACAGCTAACCCAAAAATATATGTGTGAAATAATGTCCGCCAGCGTTGATAGTCACCACTCTACAGACAGGATATTATTATGTTCTTGGATGCCACACCCAGCCAAGTCTAGTACTAAGCCAAAACTTCTGAAGCATGTATAAGATCCTTTACATTACATTGCCCTCACTATGAGAGATTAAGGATATTCAACTTGACTGATGAAGCATGAACACAGACTATCTATATCATCCCAGGCAGTTTAAGCAGTACTCTTTAATCAAGGTGTCAAACCGGAGCAATTTTGTTTGAAGACTTGAATGAATCTATGTAAAATTTGCAAAATATACAAAGAAGGAATACAAGAAAATATAAATTGAATAACATTGTTACCTTAATATTCTGGTAACTATTTAACGATTAGGTCATCTTATCGATATTTTCTTGACATATTCATACTAAAATCATATATAATTCAATGACAAAGACTAAGAATAAAGGACTCCGCTTACGTTTGACACCCTGTTCGTAATGCCTTGCAAATGACCACCCCAATTCTCAGGTGAAGCTACCCTAGTTATCCAGGCTCTTCCCAAATATTCACTAGTAGAGAGACGTCTACATACCCCATCCTGTACCGGTTACGACGTTACCCTAATATCCTGGCAACTATTTAGCGATTTCACTCAGCTTAGGAAGGACGTCCATCAATTAAAAGGCTCCAGATGAACTCCAATATTCGTTTTAGCTACCATACAGGTCTCTCTCACTATCCGATGCCCCAATTTACGATATTATTATAGGTTTTTAGGCGTTTGTGTTTGGGTTTTGTCTGGTTCAAGCACGCATTCTCATTTACCCCATTCATTTTAGGGTTTGCTATACAATTTCTCTATTTAAGATCGGGCTTTCAGGAACGTAACCCAAACGTATATCGAGGGAGACCTGTACTGTATATCATTCCCGAGCATCATAAAAACGTCTAAATGTAGGTAAAGTAAGAGGGACGTCGCCGATACTGCCAGGGATAAACTGAGATGCTGTAGAAAAAAGGCTCCAGATGAACTCCAATACTCCTTTTAGCTACCACACATCATTCCCGAGCTTCATAAAAACGTCTAAATGTAGCTATTTAGCGATTTCACTCAGCTTAGGAAGGACGTCCATCAAGTAAAAGGCTCCAGATGAACTCCAATGCTCCTTTCAGCTACCACACATCATTTCCGAGCCTCATAAAAACGTTTAACTGTAGCCGAAATAAGAGGGTCGTCGCCGATACTGCCAGGGGTAAACCGAGATGCTGTAGAGAAGCCTGGCATTAGCACCACTTTTAATCACAAAGATAATGTCAACAGGTGTGTCCAGATCCCTTAACTACTGCAACGCTAAAGTGCAGGATAGGAGAGGCAGCTGTAGGGTTAAGGGGGGATGGCCATATTTATTGGCTTATTTATCTATCTTCTTATGATTTTTCTAGTTTCCTTCCTAGACCTCCATCAAACTTAAAAATATCACCCCAAGACCCCCCCTTCAAGATAAATTTGTACATTTTTCGATAGAAAAATGTCCCGGCCAGAGGCCGGTTACTACTATATTACAGGCTCGCTATCTCTCACAAAGAAGAAAATTGACACCTAAATTGCAGTTCTTAATATTGACAAAGAAATGGGACAAAAGGTCTTAATCTTGAACAAACTAATGGGCCAAACTTTTTAAAATCTCACAACTAGTGGGGCTGAACATGAGGGAGAAGGGGGGCCAGAAAAACCAACCCTTCCCCCTAAATGAAAGACGACCCTCAACCCGGAGAGGCGTGTGTTCACAGCTCCCTATACAGCACTCTGTTCAAATTAACGCGGCAGTTTATTCCACCCTTCTCTCCTCACAGTCGCTCCTCGTTGGTTCAATATATTTTCTCATCGATTGGGCATAAGTGTCCTATGTTACTAGGCTTCAAAAGCAACCCTGCACGCCATTACCTTCCAATTATGTTCATTCTACTTATACTTGGGTGAGGATTTGCTGCCATAATAAAAGTTCTTCATTATTCAGCCTCACGCGCCACACCCTTGCCAACCCATCACGTTCATTCAGTCGTACATAGGAGACGCGGACTTGCTGCCAAGTTATTTTGAGCGGAGTCTAGCAACCCTCCCCAGCGACCCAGGCAGCCGGGCTATAACACTGTGTACGTCGTTATCACTCTCAGACTCATATTCTTAATGCCTTGTGCCAACCAATACTGCACCAACACTAATAAATTAACAACTTTTTCTTATCTATGAACGAAGTCAACAGTCTGTATCTAATACATGGGAAAGAGTTCAATCCCCCCCCTTCTATCACCGAAGAACAAAACCAAGGATGAGAACGGGCAGTGTCCTCCCAAATTTTAACTCCTAAGGTATACTAACAAATTTTGTCCAGAAATAGTAAAATATTTAAAATTTGCAGAGTTGTTATCCAATGAATACCATATGTAAGTTTCTAGCAGTGACATCGTAAATCACAAATTATATCAAGATAGTTCAAAAGATTTTCTGGAACACAAGATAATATAAGTGGAGATAATATTTGACACTAATTAAAAACCATAAAATGGTGGAAAAGCTGAAATACTGAACTGAGACGACAGTGGTTAAGGTGAACTATTCGTTAGTGTTCTTGTATTTACCGTCTCAGAACGCAACACTGCTTATTGTTTTACCCTAAAGTCTTTTAATCTCTTCAGTACAATGACAAAACTTTCACTTTATTCTGACTAACACCAGATGATCTTATTCAGTTTTGGAATGACTGCTAGACATCAAAGGGGTAAATTCCAACACAATCACCTTTTAACCTCCAGCAGGACCTTCTTAAACTTCAAAAACTGTCTCTAATGATAGCCAGAATACTGCAAAATGAAAACCAGCACCAAAGTAAATAACGTTACTGCCCGTGCTTAAAACCTTGAGAATACGAGCCTCAGAGTAATGCTGGAAGACTGACCAGTGTCGGCTCGGTCATAATAACGAGAAAATCTAATGGGACAATAATTATTCGTTTACTTCTTTCAGTACGATGCCATCATTACAATTTTTATATCGACTATCATTAACCAAGTTTACCCAGCTATAGAAGGACCTGTAGGAATCGAGATGGTAAATAATATCTTCTTCAAACCTCCGACTCCCACAGGTCCTTACCAAACTGAATAAAATGGTTAAATACTAGCCAGAATATAAGGAAGAAATGCATCACCGTACTGACGTGGTTAATTCTAAACCCAATGCTCATCACAGGACTCACATCTCAAATTCCTCACTGTACAAATCTTTCTGTACATATTATACAACATTTACATTGTTTTGACCCTTATTCATTTAAAAAACAATGAAGAAAGGGAAGTGTTTCATTCGGATTAATTAACTTCTACCCAAAAGATATATTTGTTCTCATTCAGCCATTCAACAGTAACATTACGATAAAAAAATCACTATGATGAAGAAACCTAGTCATATATAAAAAAGAAAAGAATGGATGACTGAGGTATCTAATCAAATCACTTGTAATGGATATGATTGGTGATCAGACACCAAAGTTAATTTGAAAATTTCATCCCTTCTATTACATGACTAGTTGGTAACTCCACAACTAGCACTGGAAACACTGCTATCCCAAAATCTCTCACCACACACTTTCCTTGTCTCCTTTAACAAATGTCAAATTTTAGATGAATTTGTGTTCATACTGGTCAAACTTCCCAAACCAGTATGGGAGGCATTGCTTCCACTGCTGTTGCTCTGAGTCCATCTCCATAAGAGAGAACGTATAAAATACAGGATCACAGATGAAGGTCCCCAACTTGTGTGGGAACATGGAATGTTAGCCCAACCTACTGCTGCTGCTGCTGTTGTTGTTGCTGCTGCCACTGTACCCAGGAGGCACTTGCCACAGCTGGTTGCTGTTGCTGTAAATTACTGGTACTACTGCTGCTGCTACTACTGCTGGCTGGAGCTACTGAACCATCGTCCACGTGAGAAACAGCCGCGACTGAGCCATCGGGCAGCTGCTGGTAGGGTAATGGGAATGTGTGAAATGCTGTGTAGTACTGGGTATGGTAGGGGGAAGTGGTCATACCCACAGTAGGGTAGACGGGCCTCAGTCCTTGAGCCGGCATCATGCCCGAAGCCTTCTGTGCCATCATCTGGTTGAGGGTCATCTTGCCCGTGGGTGGCCGAGCGATGGGCCGCGGTGCCCCAAGGTTCTGCACCAGCTCCAACATATCTTCCGAGATGGTGCGCCCCTTCTTGCCGGCGGATGCCGAGGCTGTCAGGGACGCCTCGGAGGAATGGTCTGAAGTAGAGGGGATCTCCCCACTGCCGGACACCCTGAACACGTCACTATGTGAGGTGTCTGTTAAGCTGTGTGGGGAGGTAGGGGTGGTGGCAGAGGTGGAGTGAGGACCGGGGGAAGAGTTTAACTGGAGGGATCTTGGTCGTCTTTTCTGCTGTCGGTGTTGTAACCTCAGCATCTTGAAAGTCTCGCGCTCCTGTTGGTGTTTGCGCCGAAGTTCAGCCTCCTCGCTCTCTTGTCTACAAAGGAAAAGGTAATAGAATTAGTTTTATTTGTAAATCTTGTTTCCATATTACTTTAATTATATAAATTACTTCATGATAATGTAATAGAGTACAGTATATCAAGTATATCATACTTAAATAGAGAATATGTAGGCCTATATAGAAACTAGACACTTTCCGTAACCACGTTATACTGTGTCCTCTATTTTCATATATCAATAGAATTATTTCAGTTTTCTTACTACACCACAAATTAAATTGAAGGAAGCACTTTTCTCAAATGAATCATATTTAGTGAATCAAAAACTGTCCTAATTAATGGAAATCTTCAATTTCCCTTCTCAAGACAAATGCCATATACAGTACTGTAGTTTCATCTGCAGGCCACCATACTCGGGCGGGTTGCAACAGTAGTATAACACATATATACAGTATATACATACATACATTAAAGACTATGACCTACACATGAGTAGGTCAGTCTCTTTGTTCACTTAACCCTTTCACCACCAAGATGTAATTTTCATCATATTCTGGTTACCATTAGACAATTTTCTTTAGTTTGTAATCTACCTATGCGACTCAAATGGGTAAATACGATAATAACAAACCCTCTCACTAACATAGGTCCTTCTGAAACTGCATAAAATCATCGAATTATAGCCAGAATCAAAGGTAAAAAGGCATCATGGTGCTGAACGGATTAAGGGCGGCACTCCAGGCAGCCCGGTCTTTGGCGTCCCTTTTGGCGAGTCCTTTGATGGCGAGATTGGTTTGTACCACACGTCTTTCTTGGTCTACCTATCCTTGCGACTCCCTCTACGTTCATAGACTTACTTTTCTTAACCCAATTATTCTCATCCATCATTTCCACATGTCCACACCTTTTAAGCCTACTCCTACACATCTATGTACTTTATGAACAATGTACTGTACAATATATATATTATGGCAGTAGTATACCAAATGAACAAAATGACACCTACTCACATGTAGATCACAGTCTTTAATGTATGTATGTAACGTAACTGTGGCCAACCCTACAAGAGTTTCGTTTTGCAACTCAGTGGTCTGGTTATACTACGATAAAGAAAAAATAAAGTAAAAACTGTGAGCATTATTACTGACTTGCTAATAAGCTGCTGGAAACTGTCGTCATCCTCGGAGAACTCTTCCTCTTGCCGCACTTTCTCCAGCTCCTCCTCCTGGTAATGGACATAATTAGTCATCACACTACAACTACAATCTTCAACTTCTGTATCAACATTACATATAAAGTGTGAAAAGCAATAAATAAACAACAATAAAAGATAATAAATAATCTTTGTTAGTTTATTAACCCTTGGGATCCGGGGGGCCTCATATGAAGTTTGGTATTTTCAAACTTTCAAACTTCATAATTCAGTAGCTACTGATTGAGACCACCTAGAGCAGTCAATTTTTTTGCAAATTGTAGAACGTTTTCTTGTCTGTAGACTGCCGTTTACATGACATCGCTACGTTGCGTGGTTGCCGAGTTCTGATGATTATATCGGCGACTTTTTAGCCGCGCATTTTGCCTCATATGAGGCCTCCCGGATTCCAAGGGTTAATCTATATTTTCACTAGCCTCATGAGGACTCAGGCTCAGTAGGCTAGTACAAATATAATTCATCATCCAATTTACGGTATATTCAGTGGTAACAAATTATTTAATGTGTAAATAATTGTAAATACTTAATTCTCAGTTTATGCTACTCATACATAAATTATTGACTCCAACAAACATATCCAAGTTTGAGCAACCATCGCAATATTTTGGTGATCACAGAATTATTTACATACAACAGTAACTTTACTAACTTGTAAAATTACGATGCAATACATGCAGCATGCATTAACATAAATAATTTAACTTCTTTAGACTATCAAAACTTTCATACTATACTCTACAATCACTGCTTTTCTTAAACGATGGTAACAAACAGATATGACAAGTAATGTGGTAACCTTTAACACCTCCCTAGCGGCTGCTTTTGTAACGCTACTACCTGCCAAGCGGGCAGATTTACCCTAAACGAGCTTCATTCCATGCTCTTTTTCATGCATAAAGAAGAGCCAGAGCGTAATACAATTATGTATCCGTGAAAGGACGATAATTGAGCTTTCCAATGACACCTGAACCATCCTTGTACGACCACGGGTTCTCTTGCAACAATGTTGCAATACGAAGGGAAAAACCCTAGAATACAGTAATTTCCTCAGTTTTTACCCTGTATCGCGGGACCAGGGAGGTGTAGGCATGTGGTGGTGGTGTCAGAGGCAGGACTATGTCCACGCTGAACGGTCAGAGCCCGCCCGCGCTCCTCCCACCGCTCGGACTCTCTCTCAGAGCCGATTATGTGCTCAACATCGCATTGGACTTAAGTCGGGACCCGCTCTTTAGGCCTTGGTTCTCTAACGGACTTAAGTCGGGAGCCGATAGTTAAGGGTTAAGGAATAGTAACAACTAGTTCCCCCCTGGGGGTTAGGGAATAGAATATGCCCCACGTGCCTTCTGCGTGTCGTAAGAGGCGACTAAAGAGGTTGGGTCGGTGGGCTTGCGACCCCCACCCGGAAAAAATATCTAAGCAAAGAAAAACGAGCGAACAGCCTCGGATGCGGACGGAACCAACGTTGGTTCGTTCGTGGCCACCCCTTCGGGGATCGCGGCGTCAGGCAATAGATAGATAGATAGAACAACCATTTTTATGTAATTTTTACTCAGAAATTCATGACTGGCAGCTTTTGACTGAAAGCTTTATTTGAATTCAATGCTCACATACATGTGGTACCAACGTTGAAGAACGCGGGCTATGAGCAGAGGTTGAGGACACTGGGACTTCCGACACTGGCATATAGGAGAAAGAGAGGGGATATGATAGAGACTTTTAAGATAGTGTCAGGAAAGTACGATGAGGATGTGTGTGAAGGTATCTTCTTGATGCGGGAGGGAACAAGAACGAGAGGACACTCTAAGAAAATTTACAAAGAAAGAAATAGGCTTGAGAAGGCGAAGAACTCATTTTGTGATAGAGTGGTAAATGAGTGGAACGCACTGCCCCAGTATGTAGTCGATTCCGAATCAATAAGGGAGTTTGAAAGTAATCTTGATAAAGCATGGGGAAGACAAGATTTGAAGTTTGATTATAAAACAAAAATACAGAATAGTAAAAATGTTGCGTCTGCTACCGCCGCCGCCAACACCGTGAACGACCGCAGCAGTGCAAGCACTGGTACTGAGCTGGATACACAGGCATAGTTTGCCTTTTTCCAGAGGATCTACTGTAAGAAACTGTAAGAAACTGTAAGAAATACATACAGTACATACAGTACATACATATACAGTACTGTACCTTAAAGCAGGGATCGGCAACCTACGGCAACCAACCATGCCAGTATCGGTCCGCTAGTAAATTTTGACAGGGCCACCATTACCATTTTGCAAGTTTTACATTATTGTAAAATATACAAGATACCGGCCCGTTGATCACAAACCACTCACTTGCGAATAAGGTAGCGGCTGCAACAATCTTCTCGAGAGGCTTTACTGGTGGGCTGCGACGCTCCTCTCGGAAGAAAAAATTTAACACTTACCAAAACACTTCAAATGACAAAAACAAGAAGTGTGACTGTCAGGGTTCATGAGGTGAGCTTCCAATGACATTTACTGTCCCCCATCTTGCCTTCACCATGATCCTCCCATTTCCTTCACCAGACCAATACGCATGGCCACTCGTTGCCGATTTTGCACCACATTTTCAACTACGGACCACCGTAACACCTCAACCACGAATCTTTTGGGTATTCATATAAATATGGTTGGATGCGGAATTGAATTTCCTACACAATGATGTGGTTTTCGTTGCGTTTTGGAAGAGTCGCCAAATCAGCCTAGGTCTAGCACAGCGTCCTAGGGGGGTCTAGCAGCCCTCAGGTTAACCCTTTGAGTAAAAATTGTCTAGTGTTAGCCACAATGAAATAATTCATCTGCCATTACTTTGAAGCTGTTACTAGAGATTTTTTCATCTCTTTGAGCATTGATTGTTTTTCGTAAGCTAAATAAAATTCCCTACTTTTATTCACTGAATAAAAAATTACATCACCGTACTAAAAGGGGCATAATAACACTCGACGCCAGTCTCATTTTGTGATTTGATGGTCTATTTAACCCACGAAATCCGGGGGGCCTCATATGATCCCGATCGGTGTGTCCGGGACCCTTTTGGTACAGGCAAACTTCATAATTCAGTAGCTACTGATTGAGACCACCTAGAGCAGTCTTTTTTTTTTTTTTTTTGCGAATTGTAGAAATTTTTGTTGTCTGTCGAATGCCGTTGAGATGACATCGCTTTACGCGTGGTTGCCGTGTTATGATGATTTTAGCGGCGATTTTTAGTCGCACATTTTGCCTCATAGGAGGTTTCCCGGATTCCTGCCAATTTTTAGTTTTTGCCTCATATGAGGCCTCCCGGATTCCGAGGGTTAAACTACAGTACTTGTAAAAAAAATAAAAACACTCGAACACTCAAGTTCCACAGTGGTGGTCATGAATGTTCTAACAGACTCGACTCGGTTTAAAATGGTTGAATAAAGTTGTTGTTAGTCGGCACCAGACTTTTTCCTCAGTCTGAACATCCACCAGCTGGGGTAAACAATCTTATACAAAAATATACATTAACCCTTTCAGTACGGGTGAAGTCAATTTTTATTGTTATTTTGGCTATCATTAGACGATTTTACTCTGTTTAGGAACGATTAATGATAGTCAACGAATTAATGAAGATAAAATACACCTCTCTTATTAATAGACATTCTTCCTAAGCTGCATAAAATCTTCTAATCACAACCAGAATACAAGGAGTAATGGCATGACCCGTACTCAAGTGGTTAAACTGCACTATATCATTCACCAGGAGGCATTGTGTGCTAAGGCTTCAGGAATGCATGAGGTAATGCAAGTGGTCGTGAAAACAGTAAACTTTGTGGTGATGGGCTAGTCTATCTGAGTGAGAGTTGAGCATTCTCTGCCATACCCATAGCTTGCTCTGACTTCCTTTTACTTATATATTTTCTAGATCTCAAGTGGCGGCGTCTCTTCCATGGATTGACCTTTCTACTGCCAACCTCGAGATTGGCAGACTGGGAGCCGAAGCGTCACATTTTTCCTTTGCCCATCAACTTTCCCTTCATAATTGTTAAGGGGCGCAGGGCCTTGGGTGGGGCTTCGATGTCCCGGGCGTTTCCGCACCCCATTCAGCTCCTCGCCTGGGAGGGGCTTCGGTCACCTGGGCTTTCTTAGTGGTAAGCAGGGAGGGTTCTGTGGGGGCGCTCGATTATAGCCTTGGCCTTGCTCAGGACCTTGGGACTGTTCGGTCAGACAGCCTGGGGGACAGCAACAACAACAAAAGTAAATTATTTTCTCTCGAGGTCTTAATCATCACTCACTTTCCAATACATACATACATAAAATTTTAAGACTGAGTGTTCCACACATCAGTGCAGTTTCAGTCTCTTGTCCTAATGGCGGCGTTCCAGGCAACCCTGTTAAGGGCTGCTTCACTTGTCAAGTTCTTGGATTTGAGATCGGCACGTATAGTCCGATCCCAGGTCTTCCTCGGTCCACCCCTTGGTGCAGCTCCCTCCACAATCACAGACCTGCATTTTTTCACCCAATTTTGTTCATCCATTCTCTCCACATGTCCATACCATCCCAGTCTACTTGTACGCATCACCTCGCTAATACTCTTTATACCTAAACGTCTCCTCAGCTCAACATTTGTTATTCTATCCTGTAGCCTGGCCCCACACATCCATCTCACCATTCTCATCTCATTACGCTCCATTCTGTTGACATCCTCTATACTTTAACGGCCCATGTTTCTGAGGCATACATCATTGCACTTCTAACACATGAGGCATACACCTTTCCATTCAGGGGGAGAGGCATTCTTTTCATGGTCAGGATTGGCATCAGTTCTCTAAACTTCCCCCAGCCACACCTAATTCTAGCAACAGTGGCAGCCTCGGCCCCACCACCGGCAGAGATGGTATCTCCTAGGTAACAAAACTTGTTCACCAGCTCCAAAGACTAATTTCCAAAATTCACAGCCACAGGATCATCACCTAACACAAGCTCGCCTTTGCACACTACGCACTTAAATTTATCTATTTCTGACTTAACCTTCGGCAGGGATCCCTTTATTCTACTACAGTTCTTACTCCCATGGTGTACCCAACATCGACAGATGCTACATTGAATTGAATTAGCGCACACTCCCTTTCCACACACTGCACATGGGTATGCACCGCTCTTTTCCACATTGCCTCGTCTCAATCTACAATGCATAACCTTGGTTTTGTTAATATTGACTCTCAAACCCTTGCTCGCCATGCCCTCTCTCCACTCTCTGAATTTGGCCTCAGCATCTTGCACACTGTCAGCTATTAGGACTAAATCGTCTGCATAAAACAGTTCCAACGGGAGTCTGCCTCTAAAATCTCTAGACAGTGCCTCCAAGACCATAATAAAGAGGAGGGGGCTTAACACTGAACCCAACCCTGATGGACTCCAACACAGACTGCGAACTCATCACTCAGTACACCCTTCACCCTCACCGCACTTCGCGAATCCTCATACATCTTCATTATCACACGCACCAGCCACTCTTCCACACCAAGTTTCCTCATAGCCCACTGCACAACATCTCTAGGCACCCTATTAAAGGCCTTCTCCAGGTCTACAAACACAAAGTAAAGATCCTTGCCTTTTAGTAAGTATCTTTCCTGTATCTGCCTGACTATGAAGATAGCATCGGTTGTACCCCATCCTGGCATAAAACCAAACTGCATATCATCAATAGAGATGCTTTGCCTGATCAAACCCTCAAGGACTCTCTCACAATGTTGCAGGAAAGTCAACCAAAGGATAATTCATGGTGTGTGTCTGTTATACGTGAACTAAACACAAAGTTCTTGCGTCTTGCAGACGTTCGGTCACACAAAGGTATTATTAAGTGCATTATGTTAAGACAAGTCCTTCAGTGAGTGGGGTAAATATTTTCTTCAATTATTTAGTAAAATTATGATGTTTTATTAAGTGCATTAATATATATACTGGCTTATGTAGAGTAATATGAGGTGGAAGGATGGAGTGAGGAAGTACAGTACATGAACGAGAACAAGAACGAGAGGACACTCTAAGAAAATTTACAAAGAAAGAAATAGGCTTGAGAAGGCGAAGAACTCATTTTGTGATAGAGTGGTAAATGAGTGGAACGCACTGCCCCAGTATGTAGTCGATTCCGAATCAATAAGGGAGTTTGAAAGTAATCTTGATAAAGCATGGGGAAGACAAGATTTGAAGTTTGATTATAAAACAAAAATACAGAATAGTAAAAATGTTGCGTCTGCTACCGCCGCCGCCAACACCGTGAACGACCGCAGCAGTGCAAGCACTGGTACTGAGCTGGATACACAGGCATAGTTTGCCTTTTTCCAGAGGATCTACTGTAAGAAACTGTAAGAAATGAACGAAGGTGGTGCTGGTTGGGGGGAGGGGCGTCGACTGACTGGGGACAGAGGTGCATGGGGGCGGTTCGTTCGTGGCCACCCCTTCGGGGATCACGGCGTCAGGCAATAGATAGATAGATAGATGTAGAGTAAATATTTTCTTAAACAGTAATTCAATAAAATCTTTCAAAAACAAATATTTCATTTGATTATTAATTGTTTCTTTTTAAGAACATTTATAATTTCTTTAGATTTCATACTTCTAGTCGAAAGAAAAATCTTTTCTTGGCCCCCTATCTAAGAAAGGTTGCCGGCCCCTGCTATAAAGACTGAATAATCCACAAGAGGTACAGGTTTCAGTCTCATGTCCTAAAGGCGGCATTCCTGGCAGCCGTATTTTGGACTACCTCATTCGTCAAGTTTAATCATTATTATGTTACCTCCACCAACCGACTTTACTCCTAAACTCAATTAATGAAATCAACAAATACATGTGGCAGTCCAGGGATTCGAACCTAGGATGCTCACACCGAAATTCATTGCATTTATCCATTGCGCTACGAAGACAATTTGAGATACTATCATAGAACCTGATCCCACTTTACTCCTCCACGCAGCTTCCTCCACTTTCACAGACTTGTAAATTTTTACCTAATTTTGGTCATTCATCCTCTCCACATGTCCAAACCAACGAAGCCTGCTGGTGCACATCTCTTCACCAAAACTCTTAATACATAACCGCCTCCTTAGCTTCACTTTATTTACCTTCCTTTTCAACTAATCCTCGCATATCCATCTCACCATTCTCATTTCAGTCTGTTCTATCTATCTATCTATTGCCTGACGCCGTGATCCCCGAAGGGGTGGCCACGAACGAACCGCCCCATGCACCTCTGTCCCCAGTCAGTCGACGCCCCTCCCCCCAACCAGCACCGCCTTCGTTCATGTACTTCCTCACTCCATCCTTCCACCTCTCATTCGGTCTACCTCTCCCTCTCTGTCCCTCCACCTCGCTCTCGTCATAGTCATTCTCTCGCTTTCCATACGTTCCATATGGCCGAACCATCTCAAGATGTTCCTTTTCACACTTTCCAGCACATCTACTTCCACACCACACCTCCTTCTTACTTCCTCATTAGTCTGTCTATCCCTCCATGTAACTCCGCACGCACTTCTTAAGTAATTCATTTCCACTGCTCTCACTCTTGGTCTGAGTCTCTCAACCAACGTCCATGCTTCGCTTCCGTAAGTCAGTGTCGGGATTACCACACTGTCATGCAATGACTTCACTTCCATACTGACCACCCTATTTCTTGTTACTGCTTTCAGCATTCCTACAAACCTCTTCTCCAGTTGTACCCTCTCCTGCACTTCTTCATCCATAGTCCCATCTTTACTCAACACACTGCCCAGATACTTAAAAGAGTTGACGAACTCCATAGCCTGACCGTTCAGCTTCACCTCACACTCTATGACTTCACCCCTTTCGAAGACCATAACCTTGCTCTTCCCCGCATTTACCTTCAAATTCCGTTTTTTGCACACTGTTCCAAACTCATTTACCAGACCCTGCAACTCCCATTCATTATCACTCATCAGAACTGTATCATCTGCAAACAGCAGTATAGGTAGCTTCCACTCAATTTCCTCCCTTTTCAGCAATACACCAACATCCACTGCTCTTGATAGTATTTCTTTCATTACTCCATCCATATATACAGTAAACAACCACGGGGACATCACACACCCGTTTCAAACCAACATTCAGGTCAAAGAACTCGCTCTGCTCACTCTCCACACGTACTGCCGCCTTTGCACCCTCATACATGCTCTTCACTGCTTTCAGCAACTTGCCATCTACTCCGTATATTCTAAGTACTTCCCACAAACCTTCTCTATCCACTCTGTCATAGTCCTTCTCCAAGTCCATAAAGGCAACATACACCTTTTGTTTCTTCTCCAGATATTTCTCCACAACACAATTCAGGGTAAAAATCTGATCTACACATCCTCTTCCCTTCCTAAAACCTCCCTGCTCGTCGCCTATCCATTTCTGCGTTCTCACTCTCACTCTCTCAATCACTAACCTACTGTATACCTTCCCTACTACGCTTAGAAGACATATTCCTCGGTGGTTACCACACACTCCTCTTTCCCGTTTGCCCTTATATAGGGGGACTATTATGCCAGTCTTCCAGTCATCGGGTGCACTCCCCTTCTCCCATGCTAGTTTGCACATTTTCCATACCCATTCAATCACTATCTCACCACCATACCTCAACATTTCCCCACACACTCCATCTGTTCCTGGTGCTTTCCCCAACTTCACTCTTTTCATGGCTTCCCACACTTCTGACCTCCTGATCCCCACCTCCTCCTCCACTACTTCTCTTCTTCTCCCTCCCATACCATATCCAGCTATGTTTGCTGGCTCTTCATTCCTTACATTTAGCAACTCATTGAAGTACTCTCTCCATCTTTCGACTCTCTCTTGCTTCTCGGCTAGCATTCTCCCATTCTTATCTTTCACACCCTTACTGTTTCCCTTGCTACCTTCCCTAACTTTCTTGACTTCTTTCCATAAGTTTCTTACTCTCCCTCCATTTTACACTCAGATTCAGTTTCTTACTCTCCCTCCATTTTACACTCAGATTCCTTCCAAATTCCTCATCTACTCTTCTCTTACTTTCCTTCACCACCCTCTTACTCTCCACGTACCTCGCTCATTTCTGTCTCTCGAAATCTTCATTCTGTTAATTATTTTAATTAATTCCGTTAATATCATCCCCTTTAACCTGGTAAGTTTCTGAAGCATACATCATTGCATGCAGCATATCATTATTCTTATTTCTTGATATTCTAATAATTTGAAATTGTTTTGATACCATATTCTAGATACTGTATATGCATTCTTTAACCAGTTCAGTACCAGCGACGGCAAAGAGCCGTTAGTAGATAAATCACTCCCCAGTCCCAGCGACGGCTGCCAGCCGTTAGTAATATACGATTCCTGTAACTGCCAGTATCAGGCAGTACCTGGTACCACGACATTTGAGCACTGCTCTAAGACCTTGGTAACACTTCTCAGCTTATATCCAAGCCCCCACATGCTGGGAGAGGCAGTATTCCTCCATCTTTTGAGGTGGGAGGTTGTTATATCTTGCCTCTGAAGCCATTTTGGCCACATTGCTTGGGACTGGGGGGTACATTTACGGTAGTACCCTATGGTACAGTAGAGGTTAACTACTTCCAGCATTTTATATACAGTATAATACATTGCTTTATGAAACAAAATCTTTGCCCTGGTTGCTCTCACTCACACAATGCAAAAACATGTTAGCATTCCCTACATAAAAAGTTATATACAAAAAACACTGTATTTACAAAAACATACACGAATTACAACTAAGGTGTTAGTGGGTTAATTTGACCTTGACCTGTAAAGAGAGGAGTCCCTGTCATCTAGGTTAGTATGGTTAGTAAGCCCCTATATAATGTTCTACCAACGGCACACTAGGTAATCAAGCACTACAAAGCAGATTATTAGAGGGTTTGGGAGTCACTGTTATGCTATGCTTGGTGGATGATTTATTGCCCTTTCCCACACTAAACAACAAACACTGATCTTGACTACAGAGCAAAAAGAACACGTTGTCTTGTGACTGTGAAACTCCAGTGGAAACATTCTACCCGGGTTGATCTGGTTGAGCGGACTATATATAGGTGTATGTAGCGACAGGACAGGGTGTGGGAGTCTGCAAGTATGTACGCCCACACGGAGGAGAGTGGCAGGAACCGATAGCACCCCATAAAAAACAACAAATCTTTCTCTTGGCTAGCGTTTTAACCCGGTGCAGGAACTTACGGTCCAAGAGCACGAGCGACCCATTTCTAGCTGGGCTGTGTTCGCGGGCCAGGGGCGGCTACTGAGAGGGTATGATGGGTGGTTCTGGTGCATGCGTGGGTAATGAGAGGACTGGAAGTGAGGGGACTGAGGGGAATGCTGGGGACTGGGGAATGGGTAGTAGGACTGGGGATGGTAGAGGGAGGACTGGCAGGAACACTGAGGGTTCTGGCAAAGCTGATGATGATGTGGAGGGGGAGGAGGAGGAGGCAGGCTGTAATAGTGTGACTTGGGTGAGTAGTGGTGGTGATGGTGTTTCAGATTCTTGGGAGACAGGGGAGGGTAGTGGGGGATGTGTTGTGGGGGAGACTGGTGGTGGTGGTAGAGCTTAGAGGATCTGGGGGAGTAGTAAGCAGCATCCTGGTAGTGAGGCATGTAGGCTTCATTAGGTGGCAGGTTGCCAGGTGATTCATGTACTAGAGGTTCATATAGTGGATCATCCTCTTCATCGCCCTCGTCACTACTGTTACTGGATGAATCATAGTACTTTTTGTGGTAACTTGAACCAGTAGGTGAGTGGTGCCAAGGCCAAACCTCCTCATTCTGGTAGTGCTGTGTGACATCCCCACCCCCCTGAATGGTATAGTAAACATCCTCCTGGAAGGCTGGTGTGTGAAGTGTGGCGGGGTGGCCGGGGGATATGGAACTCTGGCTCATACTGTGACGAAAGGACGGATGGCCTGTTGGGTGGCCGGAAGGGGTATGAACTGTGTGATACACAGAGTCTCCCATAACCACTTTAGTTTTACCAGTGAGTCTTCGTAATGCTGGGCTTCTCTTTATTTTAGGTGATGGAGAATGCCAGTTTCGGAGCTGATTCTCGTCAAAACTGACACTGCTGGCCATTCTCAGAGGGTGGAATTTAGGAGGTGATGCCCCACCCTGATTTAGTTCCCAGGAGGATTTTGATAACCCTGAATCTCGGGCCCTTCCTAACCCTGCATGTTGCAAGCTGCTTACACTTTTAGTCCGAGACATTGTATTACCAGTATGCACGCTCAGTCTGTTTCTACTGCCAGATTGAGACAATGATTCTCTCGATTTATACAACACTTCCCGAGACTTTTTCACCTCCTGAAACAAATCCCCCAAGTCTAAGATACTGCTGGTACGATCAAGCCAAGCCACACCTCCCACCTTTTTTGTCGGGGACTTAGAAAGATTAGATCTAGGAGGAATTGGAGGTGGCACTGAACTGTGAATGTTGGAAGTGGTTTTAAGTTTACCCCGCTGAATAGATTTTGGTTTGACTGACTCTCTGGCTCTCTGCTCTTGACAGGTCTCTGTCTGTACCTCCACACTCCTGCTGTATTGAGTGTCTATACTGCCTCCAGAGTCACTGCTCAGTAAGGCTTCAAAGGATTCTTCTGTATCACCATCATAAGAGGTTCCACTCATCATTTTAGCTTCAAAGGAGTTTGCAACATCCTCTCTCGCAAGCTCATCTATCACCATGTCATAACTAGGCATACTGCGCGAGAGCTTCAATGTTGGAGGCGGCTTAGCAGGAGATAGAGAACTGGAGCATGCCTCGGCTGCCGTATCAAAGGACGGTGCCATTTTAGACAGAGAATTGGAATATGGACCTTGAAGCTCATTCTCAAAGGACTGTGAGGGCCTTTCTACCAGGTTGACTGTGGCACTGAAATTGGCTGATTTACTGTGTTTATAAGCAAGGATCCTGGATTGTTGGTTAGTAGGGGTGGCCTTGGCAATGGGGGCAGTCTGGGTACCAAAGGAAGTCTGGGTACCAAAGGCAGCAGGGGTCTTGTTGTGAGCATTAATGGAAACAGAAGGATTATGAGAGTGTGAGGGGGGAAGGGGGGGTCCCTCACACCGAGGGAGCTGCTGAGGAGAGGCACAGGAGGAAGAGGATGAAGGCTGGGGCGGCCACCTACTGCCAGGGGGTCTAGTTACAACCTAAAGGAAGCAAAATTATTCTTAGTTTGCATCTTAACAATCACAGCAGCATTTCTTACATATCAAACTAAGTCAAAAATATATGTATTTAATCATTAGGGTACACTAATCAATATGTAATGCAGAGGTACAGAGAGGCTCCCTGCAAAATTGAGGCATTGATGAAATTATCAAAATTTATATGTACTTGCGTCAGACTGGAATGAGAGTATCAAGTCTGTGTACAGTGGCGCTAATAAGTCATGTCCCAGCTGTCATTACGTTTGGCTCGATCTGTGCTGTATTAATGTCTGTCAGATGTTGAATAGGGTGGATAAGTGGAGGAACATGTTTGTATATCCCACTCAGAAAGAAGAAATCACGTGTAAATATTGCTGATGCCAATTATTGATCAAAACATAATTGGTTCTGAGACATCACTTATTAGTGCGACTGTACCTGTAGAATTCTAGCCATAAAGGATATTCATGGTTTAATTTCAAGGTAACTTCTTTCCAGTCAGAGGGAAGTGAAAACTAAATTTTGATTATCGTGTCAATCACCTCACTCCAGCAGGAATCCCCTTCACAAACTCAATAAAAATATTACCCACATTAAGATGAGTCGAGTTAGAACAATAAATTAAGTATCCAAATGTATGGTAGATAAGATACATTACTACACCAACGTTATTAATCTAACTACTCATTTACTTGGTGGGTATTTTCTGTCAGTACCACATATTATAGTCCGTTCATTCTAGGTTGGGCAGAAATCGTAACCTCTAACCTCTGTAACTCAAAAAGGGGTAGAACAAATGAGTCGTCAATTTATACACATAATCCCTAGCCAAGTCTTCCTATTTGGTATAAATATTAGCTCGATTACTCTAGTCCTTTTTGAGTTATGAGAGGTTAGGGGTTACGATTTCTGCCCAACCTAGAATGAACGGACTCTAGTACACACAAATTGTTTAGTGTACCCTACTGACAGCATTGTAATACTGTACCATGCATGTTATCCACTCAACGAAAATCATGCGATTACACACAAAAAAAGAAAAAAAACAAAAAAAAATTGATCATGCATGCTGAAACATTACCATACTGTTTATATCTGTAGCATAATAACGTATTCTTAAAAATCAAAATACACATCCTACAGCTACATACATAACAGAAATCAAACGAAGCTGCACGCTGAACAGATTATCAGTAATCAGTTAAATGTGGATGAGAAGTTTAGTGGAGGGTGCTTCTTTCCTCACCTACCATTTTCTCCCTGGTATTAAAAGAGTGAAAAGATTGTAAGGTCAACATGGCTAAAGTCGCTATTGCATTAATGTCGCACTTCAAAGTAAACCGAGTAGAGTCAGGCCCCCAAAGGCGCGTACTCGAATGTAGCATTTTCAAAAAGGCGCGGGAGGTACTAGAGTGGCACAAAATACGTAAACAAAGCGGTTTTCAAAAAGGGCGCGATCTATGGTCCGTCCGGAAAGCGATGTGCTGCTATTCTCGGCCATCTTGACGTGGCGTCAGCCCCCCAAACCCCCCCCCGCGTTCCAGTTAGCATCCTTCGTGACCTTGAGTGTGCTCTGAGATTATGGATCCCCCCACCCCAACCGCCACTGGTCCCCCCCCACACCGCCGACCGTAACCCACCAGCCCGTGTGACACTGGTCCCGCCTAAGAAGAAGAAAGTGAAGGTGATGACTATTGAGAAGAAGAAGCAGGTGTTGGATATGCTCGAGAGGGGAGACAAACAAGCAAATGTTGCCCGTCACTTCACACAACAACAACGACACCATACACCATTATAAGTGAGTACCCATTCCATTTTCTGTTAATATATCATTTAAGTAACTGTATTTAACCATAATCTGTACTTTTTGTATGTATTTTAGGCGTTATTAGGGAAAAATATGTACGGGTGGTTGGGTTGGCAGACTACGGTCCTATTTTCTCCATTGATATTTACTGTTAATATATCATATAAGTAACTGTATTTAACCATAATCTGTTCTTTTTGCATGTATTTTAGGCGTTATTAGGGAAAAAATACGTACGGGTGGTCGGGTTGGCATACTACGGTCCTATTTTCTCCATTGATTCTTAAGTCCCAAGGGCGCGCCTTTCCAAGGACACAGCCTTTGCCCAGTCTACATTGACCGCGCCCTTGCGGGGTCCTCTGTACTGATGTTTATTATATATATATATATTTTCTTTTCCCCTTCTACTGTATATTCCAACTACAGTACTCCTTCTTTGGTGAGAGTATCCTAGGTTCGAGTCCTTGGAGTACCACATGTATTTGTTGATTTAATTACTTGAGTTTAGAAGTAAAGTTGGTTGGTGAAAAAATATGAATAGGTCGAGAGCCAATAAATTCAACCGTACATTCAACGGTGAAGCCTTTGAGGTCTCCTTCCAGTCTGTACTGATGATTTAATATAGGTCAGGTGGCGACTTAGTACAATGGCGATCTTAGCGTTGTTGGAGTTGGAGTGGAGTAAAGTTACAATGTGGTCCGTGTAATAATAACAGGTCTGAGGTGAGGGCAATGGGAGATGAAATAGAGTAGGAAGAGTGAAAGTAAGGACAGGTAGTGGGTAAACATTAATGCCCAGTACCTTAAATGACTTTTAATGTCCGTCAATTGGGAATCAAATCAAAGATATCTCGGTGAATAGCAAGGTACTTAACCACAAGGGTCAATTGTCTTGTAGCACGCATTCAGGAGATTCAGCTTATCATAAGTGCACATGACAGTTAATAAGAAGAGTGGAGACATAAAGGTCGTAATACACAATCTCTTTTAATTCAGCTTGGCAGAATTCTATTAATGATAATCCCAACTTGGGGCCCAGATACTGGTCTAAAACCTAGCATTTCATCAACCCCCCGAAGAGATCATGCTACTGGTGAAATACCCAGTACTATTTTATTACACCTGCTAACGAGCACGTTTGTACCCATACAACCAAGGCATCGCCTATGTTCACCATAATTAATTTTTGTCTGCTGTGATCAGATTTGTTTATTGTCGTAATAGATAGCTTCACAATGTCCTGTGGTCTCACCATATTGAAATTATACATTAAATTGTTTAGTTTACAAGTTTTACATTATAATTATACTGTGAAATCTATAAGACCTGTTATTCACAAGCTCACTAGTTCCAACTCTACAGTCCCATGCTCACCTTAATAAACATATAATCAAATGCATGTAAAGTTTCATAGAAGCTACCACGGTATTGCCATATTATTGTCAAATGTAACGGAGTTGGGATTAGCACCCTTGTCCTGAGTGTTCATTTATTTAGTATTTTGGCCGAAGTTGGTTGTTTACAGCTAGATAAACTGCCAGTGATCTGAGGGAATCACATTTGCTATGATACCAGCTGAGATGAAAGCATAAGTATGTAAATGTGAGAATGAAGTATAGCAAATGAAATAGTAAAGATCTAAGAAGTGATTTTATTAGTTAAAATCAAGAAATAAAAGTCCATGAGAAAGTAGAAAAAAAAAATAAGAGAATTTGAGAGGGTAAAAATCCAAGGTGGGATGACAATAATCCTGGTGATACATACTATACTGCCTCTGCTACTGTCTGATGGTATTGGTTGGTGGTGTATGGTGGGTGTGGGGGCCAACGTGGGGTCCCCGGTGATGGTGATAGTATCGGGATCGGTGGCGGGGGTAGAGGGGGTATCCTCAGAGACCATAGAGGAGGTCATGGAGGCACCACACGACGGGTTCACAGAAGTCGCGTCTGAGGGAGTGTCACCCTGGGAATACAAACAAGAGGTTTTTACTGGCTCTGTCTCGAGTCAGCCACCCCCAATTTAAAAAAAAAAAAAAATAGTGGGGTATGTTAATATTAACCCTTTCGTTGCGGGTGACGTTCTGGAACGTCCTGGCAAGTTACAGCAATTTCCAGGCTTTAAAAGCCTGTAAAAATCGAGTGTCAGTGGGCGGGAGCGTGAGGGGCCCACCTCCGTTCCTCAGAGCAGCGAGCGGCCCACTGAGGTTGACTGTGTCTCGCGCGGGTCTCTCTCTCTCTCTCACAACAGTGTAGCCAAGCGAGCGAGTGCTACCAAATAGCGGGTTTCCCGCGTTTCACTGGCACCGCTGCGGGTGAACCAGACCACGTACGGGGCCCGTTCTGGTCTCATTTTGAAGCTATTTTCGCCTAGTTTTCGGCAGAATACAGTTAATTTAATTCAGATGCTTGATTTATCATTCAGGAATGCCTGAATATGCCCTAAATAGCCCAAACATAGCCGCAGCCAATGGGTTAATATATTTTTGTGTCATGCCCCAGTCATGGTTCGAACCCAGGCCAGTAGTGCAGCACTCCAGCACCTAAACCACAAGACCACCGAGGAGCTTAAAAGTAGTGGCTTCATTTGGAATTATATCCCATCCAGAGTATATGGATGCACAATATACAAAGAAGAGTTTTTTTATCTGGAGTACAATAAAGAAAGAACAGGTTTTTACTGGAGTACGGTACATAATTTTTTTTTTTATCTGGAGTACAATAAACAAAGAAGAGGTTTTAACTGGAGTACAATAAACAAAAGGGTTTTACTGGAGTACAATAAACAATCAAAAGGTTTTTACTGAAGTACAATAAACAACAGAGGTTTTAACTGGAGTACGATAATGACACGCATTAGATCAATCCATGGTTAATATTCATAAGCAGAATAACAGAGTATGATACATCTGCAGGGGTTAACTACAGAAACACATGACTCCATCTTTGAAGGCAATCAAAACACGTCTCTCATGACCGAACTTTTCAACAGAAACTGAATCAACAGAAACTGAAGGTATATGAATGAACTTTTTGTAATTTTTATTTCTTTTCTTGGTACAGTATTTGTTTTTTTGATGACAAGCCAAAGCAACTTTTGGTACCTGTATTGTAAAACAAAATATATATATAGGGTAAGATGGGGTAATTTCGCCGCGGCACTAATAATTTGCATTCAAACGCCGATATCTCCGAAACTATTTCATGGATTCGGCTGCAGTTTGGCTTAGGTTGTAGAGCAAGTTTGGCTTAGGTTGTATAGCTAGTTTGGCTTAGGTTGTAGATCTAGTTTGGCTTAGGTTTTATTGCAGTTTCGAGGGGCCTGGAGCCGGGGCTAGCGGCGCGTCTGACGGTATGGTCGGGTGTGTGTGGGGGTGTTTGTGGGTGGTTTGTATGTGTGTTTGTTTCTTTGTATGTTTGCGTGTGACACAGTGTTGGCAGTAGCCGTCAGCTGCTGCCTGGTACTTTGCACTAGCAACCTACACGCAGCACCCACACGAGACACGTCCACACCCGCACTAAATACTTCCACACCTGTAGGCCTAATAAATACGTCCACAACCGCACTAGACACGTCCACACCCGCACTACATGTCCACAACTCCACACCCGCACTAGACACAGTGGCGCCTAGGCTTACACGTGTGACACACCTGCATCTCTGCCCGCCCTGTTTAGTTGTGTGTGTGTGCGTGCGACGTTTTTCTATTGGCATGTTTTGTGTCAGTTTGGGTTTGTGAATGTTTTCATTGGTTTTACCTGCGCGCTAGTGTTTTGTCTGGCCATTAATCATATAATGTTATCTAGTTTACTAGCTAGATGATGCGTAAAATAGTTCGCGGTAAAATTACCGCGCCCGGCAGGGTAATTTCACCGCGAGAGTAACTTTTAAAAAAAAAATCGGCAGCATGACCAAAACATTATATATTTTTTTTGGGGGGGCATCTATAGCAGAAAGACTGAATGTATAGATAAAAAACTAAAAATTTAAAAATTCCATTTGTAGCAGTTTCTATTCGTCAAAATACGCGATTTTCGGCGAAATGAGCCCGTCTTACCCTATAATAAAATAAACAAATAAATAAATAAAGTACCAAACCAAGAATCCAAAGTAGTGCAATGTAGCATACCAAAACTGCCTGTTGACTGTACCTGAGAGTCTGTCAGCGGAGGTACCCGCGAGTGTGGGTCTAGTGGTGCGGGGGTGGATGTAGTGGTGGTAGCGGTGGAGGTGGGAGTGGCATCAGTAGACTCACAAGACTCCGCCACCTTAGTCACAGCAAACCGACCACGACGCACCGGAGAACTCACTGGACTATTGCCCGTTGAGATATCTGACAAAGGGGATGCAATAAAAAGTCAAGATGTGTAGAATTTAAATAGTAAAACTTGCAAAATAAACAAACTAAAACTGGAACGACACAAGATGAAAGGTAAAAGAACTAATCAAAATCACATTAAAATTTCTTATCAATGTACAGCTACTGTAGGCTATAGTAAAAATATCAATGTACAGTTATATATAATAAGTCCAAGCGGACTATAGGTCTATGTGGCCGTGTAAACTCCGAGGCGTGTGGCGCACAGGACAACATTTTAAAAAAGGGCCCCGTTACGGCCTAGAAGATAGATCAGAGTACATACATGAGAAAAATAATTAAATTTGGTTCAATAATAACCGAGAAATAGCAATTTTCAATAAGCGTCACCCGAACAACAACAACAACATGAATTGCGACTAGAGGTCCTTCGCTTCGCGTGTGGACCTAATAAGAATATCAATGAATCTTTTATAAATGGTGAAAACATAATTGCCTATATTCTTTATTGCTCCAAGGAACCCTCTTTATGAACCCTGTTGTAGAATCCAATGTGCAGCCCAGGAGGTCTCTAATAGGAGGTCATTCAAGGACTGGATTTTTGTAAGGTTAATAAATACTGTAAGTCTTAAATATAATAATTCATACAAGCGTTAAATGAGCTCACCTCTTTTAACAGCTTCTTCAGCCACTTTAGTAACCTGGAAGCGAGCTATTCGTGTCTGCTTGACCTCCCCTGGTTGCTGGGTGTTCTGGGGGAGAGGCTGAGGGTGGTGGAGGTGGTGGAGAGAAGTGAGGGGGTATGCTGCAGCCACACCTTCCTGGTCTACACTGAGAGGGACCATGGTGGGGTGGTAGGCTACAGGTTGAGGGCACCCGGGTTCCATCATGACGGGCCCTACATAAGCTACTGTTGTCTCACCTCCCGGGAGTCTCACCGTCTGGGGTATCATCATCCCCTGGTTCAGTACCCCCTGTGGACCTCTCACCATACCCTCCTGCTGGGACAGATGCCCTGAACTCACCATGGTCAGGGGGATCTCACCCATACCCCCAGCAAGGGTCGGCTGGGGGTACACAGGGGGAAGGTTCTCTATGGAAGGGGACCCACTAGTCAGCCCACCCTGCAACATAACACAAACAAATATATAAGCATAATTACTGATTTATACATTGACTATGGTGGGGTCGAGACATTTGATTACTTTTATAATTCACTTTATAGTACTTTATTAAAAAAATAATAATAATCTAATATGCTCAGGTGATAATAGAAGAAAATATAATGCCATGATATTGAAAGGGGTACTTAACTATAACTTTCTGTATCTGTGTGTGTACTATCAACGACAAAAGTTTGTTCCCCCAACCTGCCACTGTGTGAATCTGAATCACCTGGGGGTCGAAAAACGAAGCAATTATTGGGTGTAAATGGCACTTCCTTCAGATGCTTCGTTTGTTGATCCCCAGGTGTTTCGAACTTTTGGATTCACTCAGTGGCTGGATGGGGGAACGAACTTTTGTTGTTGTTGTTGTTGTTCCCCAAGCTGCCTGGCCGAACAGCCCCAAGGCCCCGAGCAAGGCCAAGGCCATAACCGAGCGCCCCCACAGAACCCTCCCTGCCGACCACAATAAAGCCTGGGTGACCGAAGCCACTCCATGGCGGGGAGCTGAGGAGGGTGCGGAAACGCCCGGGAAATCAAAGCCCCACCCAGGGCCCTGTGCCCCTCAGCAATTATGAAGAGAAAGTCGAGGGGCAAAGGAAAAAATGTGACGCTTTGGCTTCCAATCTTGGTATATTGGGAGGTCAATCCACGGAGGAGATGCCGTCACTTGAGATCTAGAAAATATATAAGTAAAAGGAACACACAGCACTTGTCAAACTGACTGGTCTATAATTTCCTGGGTCATTTCTCTTTCCCTTCTTAAAAATAGCTGTTATGTTCGCCTCTCTCACGAACTTTTGTTGATAGTACCTCCCGTGTGTATATGAGTGTGTGTGGAGTGTGTGTGTCTATCATACCTCCCGCGTGTATATGAGTGTGTGTATCGTACCTCCCATGTGTATATGTGTGTGTATCGTACCTCCCATGTGTATATGTGTGTGCATCGTACCTCCCATGTGTATATGAGTGTGTGTATCGTACCTCCCGTGTGTATATGTGTGTGTATCGTACCTCCCATGTGTATATGTGTGTGTATCGTACCTCCCATGTGTATATGGGAGGCGGACGCATACTTTGAGGCTCCGGCATATTATCATGGGCACGATTAAATATCACGGAATTTCGAATACATACTGAACGAGCGAGGAGAGGAAGGACTAGTGAAGTGTTTGGAACATAAATTGGTGTGGTGGAGGGGTGATATATATTGTGAAAAGAGTAGTGTAATCAACGGGTCAGCTGGAGTTGTAGTGATTGTAAACAAACATGGCGGACGGAACGGCGGGAATTTCGGAGACGGAAGAAAGGTTAGGACAGTTTCGTGGGTTTAGGAGCACAGATAAGAAGGTAGAAGAGATTATTAATGTTGTGAAGGATTTGGAAAAGTGGAAGAGTGATACGGAGAAGTGGAAGGGGGACATTGGTGAGAAAATCAAGGTGTTGTGCGAACTATGTGGTGCGTCGGGTGGGGCAGGGAATAGGCTTAGTGAAGGAAGCGAATGTAGGCCTAGTTCGGAAGTTAATAATAACCTAGAGATGGTACTAAAAAAGGTAGAGGAATTGGGAGCAGAGAATATGGCATTAAAGGAGCAGCTGAAGGAATACGAAGGACGATTCAAGGAAGTGAAGGAGTCAACTGCATGGACGGTGGTAGGTGAACAGAAAGTTAAGGATTTGGAGGAAATTGTGAAAGAACAAAAGGAGGAAATAAATAAGACCAAAAAAAGTTTTGAGAGTGCAGTCGTAGGTGTCATGAAGAGCAAGGAGAGTGTCGTGAGGGAGGCCATGGACAGGGATAGAGGTGTAATCATGCATGGAGATATAGAGGCTCATATGAATGATAATGGAGTGAGAAAAGTGAGAGATATGGAGAAAGTGAAGGAGGCCATGAAAGCTGTTGATGTAGATAGATGTGGATGGGATGGGCAGGTGGAGGAAGTCAGTAGGATAGGTAGATATAGAAGGGGGGAGATGAGACCTATAAGGGTACAATTTAAAACCAGGGCAGTGGCAGAGACAGTGACAAATTTTAGTTGGAGACTAAACACAAATGAAGAACTGAAACATAGAAGATTAAAGAAGGATTTGAGCATAGAACAAAGAAAAAAATAAAGGAACTAAAGGAAAAGGCTGATGAGGAAAATGGAAAGTTGGGTAAGGAGGATAAGAAGTTTTTCTGGAGAGTGAGGGACGGGAAATTGAAGAAGTGGTTTATACGAATAGAAGGGAGAAGGAGATCTGGGAGGGAAGAGAATGTGATACAAGTTGTGGCAGAGGTGGAGAGCAGGGTGGAAGCGTCTCGGGGAGAGACAGGAGAAGAAGAAGCTGCAGACCCAGTACCGGTAGTGTGAGGGGGGGGGGGAGTAGGGCACGGACAGGAGGACATACATACATACATACATAACATTTTAAGACAGAGTGTTCCACACATCAGTGCAGTTTCAGTCTCTTGTCCTAATGGTAATGGTTTCAGGCAACCCTGTTAAGGGCTGCTTCACTTGTCAAGTGCTTGGATTTCAGATCGGCGCGTATAGTCCGATTCCAGGTCTTCCTCGGTCCACCCCTTGGTGCAGCTCCCTCCACAATCACAGACCTGCATTTTTTCACCCAATTTTGTTCATCCATTCTCTCCACATGTCCATACCATCCCAGTCTACTTGTACGCATCACCTCGCTAATACTCTTTATACCTAAACGTCTCCTCAGCTCAACATTTGTTATTCTATCCTGTAGCCTGGCCCCACACATCCATCTCACCATTCTCATCTCATTACGCTCCATTCTGTTGACATCCTCTACTTTAACGGCCCATGTTTCTGAGGCATACGTCATTGCACTTCTAACACATGAGGCATACACCTTTCCCTTCAGGGGGAGAGGCATTCTTTTCATGGTCAGGATTGGCATCAATTCTCTGAACTTCCCCCAGCCACACCTAATTCTAGCAACAGTGGCAGCCTCGGCCCCACCACCGGCAGAGATGGTATCTCCTAGGTAACAAAACTTGTTCACCAGCTCCAAAGACTCATTTCCAAAATTCACAGCCACAGGATCATCACTTAACACAAGCGCGCCTTTGCACACTACGCACTCAAATTTCTCTATTTCTGACTTATCCTTCGGCAGGGGCCCCTTTATTCTACTACAGCGCTTACTCCCATGGTGTACCCAACATCGACAGATGCTACATTGAATTGAGTTAACGCCCACTCCCTTTCCACACACTGCACATGGGTATGCACCGCTCTTTTCCACATTGCCTCGTCTCAATCTACAATGCATAACCTTGGTTTTGTTAATATTGACTCTTAAACCCTTGCTCGCCATGCCCTCTCTCCACTCTCTGAATTTGGCCTCAGCATCCTGCATACTGTCAGCTATTAGGACTAAATCGTCTGCATAAAACAGTTCCAACGGGAGTCTGCCTCTAAAAACTCTAGACAGCGCCTCCAAGACCATAATAAAGAGGAGGGGGCTTAACACTGAACCCTGATGGACTCCAACACAGACTGTGAACTCATCACTCAGTACACCCTTCACCCTCACCGAACTTCGCGAATCCTCATACATCTTCATTATCACACGCACCAGCCACTCTTCCACACCAAGTTTCCTCATAGCCCACTGCACAACATCTAAGTACCCTATCAAAGGCCTTCTCCAGGTCCACAAACACAAAGTAAAGATCCCTGCCTTTTAGTAAGTATTTTTCCTGTATCTGCCTGACTATGAAGATAGCATCGGTTGTACCACGTCCTGGCATAAAACCAAACTGCATATCATCAATAGAGATGCTTTGCCTAATCAAACCCTCAAGGACTCTCTCACAGACCTTCATGATTTGGTCAAGCATTTACAGGCCCCTATAATTTCCTCTATCTAGCGCATCCCCTTTTCCTTTGTATATATTTACTATTACACTTTTGAGCCAATCCTCTGGGATTTTCTCATCTTTAATAATGGTGTTTATCAACTCAGTGACTAAGTTTACACCAATCTCCCCTGAGGCTTTTATCATCTCAGCGACAATGTCGGAGCAACCTGGAGCTTTACCGTCCTTCATTTTATTGATTGCGTCGCTCACTACAGCTGGTGCTATCATAGGAGGGGGCCCAGATATTGGTTTTTCGATACTAAGCTGTTCCTTATCCCATTCAAACTCTACATTTAGCAATCGTTCATAGTGTACCTTCCATGCTTCTCTGATTTCATTTGCTGCATACACAATCTTCCCATTATCATCTCTAACACACTGTTCACCTATAATATCCCTACTGTCATTTTTAACTCGCCTAGCTAGGTTGAAGATCCCATTGGGATTGTCAGTATTACACACTTGTTCGAGGACCAGGTCCTTAATGCGATTTTTAGCATTGTAAATAACTCTTTTGGCAGTTCGTTTAGCTGCCTGGTATTCCTCCCTGCTGCCTCCTTTCTTCCATGCTTTGAAGCATCTCCCTTTCTCTTTCACAGCATGTTCTACCTCATCGTTCCACCACCAAGAGGTCTTATTCCTAGGGTGACCCTTTGTTTTCCCACAGACTTTGTCAGTGGCACCGATAAGGCTATGCTTAAGAAAGTTCCATTGGCTATTTACATCGTTAGGCCTAGCTTCCTTATTTCTATTCATTTCCTCCAGTTCATTATGAAACCTATCCCTAACTTCCTTGTCCTTCAGCAGCCATACTTTCCTTTTGGGTATGTAAACCTTCTTGCACTTAGGATCTCTGTATAAGCTCATGTCGCACACAAGTAGCTTATGCTGGGGGATACATTCTTCGCTCGGGATGACCTTTACATCTCGAACTAGTTTCCAGTCTTTCCTGTTAACCAAGAAGTAATCTATCTGGCTACTGGAGACCCCAGAGTTATATGTGATCAGGTGGCTCTGTCTTTTCTTGAACTTTGTGTTACACACAACCATGTTGAGTGCAACGCAGGACTCCAATATATATTCGCCTTCTAGATTTCTCCTTCCGTAACCATTTCCTCTATGTACCCCCTCGTATCCATCTACAGATGCTCCCACGTGACCATTGAGGTCCCCCCCCATGATTGTTATTTCGTTCTCCGAGAGGCCTGAAATGATATTGACGGTGTCATTCCAGAAGTCCTCTTTTATCTCTTTCTGTAAACCAGCCTGTGGGGCATATGCAGATATCACATTCAGAATTCTTTCACCAACTTTCAACTTCAAAACAATCAGCCTTTCACTAACTCTCGTAATCTGAAGCACACTCTTCAGCCACCAGAACACCCACTCCTCCTTTCGCTTTATCAGTCTCCACACCCATCCAGTATATCCTATATCTTTTCCTCCTTCCGACAATCCACTGTACCCCATGCCTCTTCCAGAGTGTTTCCTGGGTACAGCAGACGTCCACTCGCCTCCTCTCACACATCTCAGCCACTTCATTCGCACGCAGATTCAAACTACCAACATTCACACTGGCAAGTCTGAGTTTGTGGGGGCATTTGTCATTGTCCTGTGCGGTTTTGTTTCATCGGACTTACGTTTATTTTCTTTGATTTTAGTCATAGTTAGGTAGGTTTGGCTGGCAGATGCGGGATGATGTAGCTGCTGAAGGAATGGTAGAAAGATTAAGGATTATGTTTAGCAATGTTGATGTGTTTACCCAGGACAAGAAAAGAGAACTGATATGTAGGTTGCAGGATGAAGAGGAAAAACCTGATGCCATAGCCTTACAGGAAGTAAGACCAAAAAATACTAGAATTGAAAGGGAACTGGTGGAGTATAGTTTGGAGGGTTTGGAGTTGTATGAGAGGAATGCTATTAGAGCAGAGGTTGGAAGAAGACTGTTTATTTATGTAAGAAAAGAGCTCAAGGTAAATGAGGTGGATATGAGACAGCAGTATTGTGAGTATTTGTGTATTGAAGTAAAATGTGCAAGAGGGTCAATTCTAATTGCCTCTATATATAGAAGCCCAAATAATAGTAGGGAAGAGGATGATAACCTACTGAAAGCAATGGAGGAAATAGATAAGAGAGAACAAATATAAGATTTTTATTGGAGATTTCAATTTGCCAAGGATCAACTGGGCAAATTGTACTACTCCAGCGGGACAGTGTAGCCTGGAAAACAAGTTTATAGAGAAAGTGAGAGATTGTTTTTTAACGCAACATATTACAGAGATGACAAGATATAGAGATGGGACGCAGGGGAGTGTACTTGATTTGATTTTTAGCAATGAGGAGGATATAGTGGAACATGTCAATGTGGATAGCCCTATAGGTCGTAGTGACCATGCCTGTATACGTTTTAGTTGCAATATTAAAACAGAGAGGGATAATAGAAGCAATAAACAAATATACATGTATGATAGAGCAGATTATGAGCTGCTGATAGGGTGTTTGGACATTGACTGGGTAGAATACTTGAACGGTGAAGACGCTGAAGGAATGTGGAGGAAGATTAGAGTCAAACTGGAGAATGCTATATCCAAATGTGTACCAGTAAGGGAATATAAGGATAAAACAAAATTGAGGAAAAGAACGAACCCAGAATTACCAATGAAAAGAAAGCTTTGGACATTGATAAGAAGAAAGAAACAATTGTGGGATAGACTAAAAGTGTTAAAAAAAGAACAGGGGGTCTAGTATAGAAGCTAAAGAAGTGGATTTGGAACGTAGAAAAATAAACAATAAAATAAGGTGGGAGACAAGGAGGGGGTGAAGGAGAGGGAGAGAGAGATTGCAAAAAACGTGAAGGATAATCCAATAAAATTCTGGAAGTACATTCAGAAAAAGTAAACAAGAAGAGTAGGTAACCCAGAACTGATAGGAGAATTGGATGATAGGAATAGAGCAGAAACTGATAAGGAGAAAGCAGAGGTGCTGGGGAAATTCTTTGGGGAGGTACTAACAGTGGAGTCGGATGATGCAGTGCCTACTACTCCCGTCAAACAGGCACCGGCACTAGAACTAATAGAGTTTTCCCATGCTAGAATAAGAAGGGCTATAGAAAAAATGAACAGAAGTAAGTCCCCGGGACCGGATGGGATACATCCAAGAATCATAAAGGAAGGAGGTGAGATGTTAGTAGAGCCATTAAATATTTTATTTGAGGTATCTTTTAATACAGGACAAATCCCGATGGACTGGAGAGAGGCGAACATAACAGCTATATTTAAGAAGGGAAAGAGAAATTACCCAGGAAATTATAGACCAGTCAGTTTGACAAGTGTTGTGTGTAAACTAATGGAAACGGTAATTAGAGAAGGAATAATGGAGCATATGAAATCAAACCAACTTTTCAGTGGGAGACAGTTCGGATTCTTGCCGGGGAGGTCGACGGTACTACAGCTAATTAAGGTGGTAGATGATTGGATGCAAATTCTGGAGGATGGTGATGTTATAGACGTGGTATATTGCGATTTTATGAAGGCCTTCGATAAGGTCCCACATAAAAGGTTAATAGAGAAAGTTAGAAGCTATAATATAGGGGAGAAATGTGTGAAATGGATAGAAGCCTTCCTGAAAGATCGGAGACAGAGGGTACTGGTGAATGGAATAGGCTCAGGGTGGAGGGAAATTACAAGTGGGGTACCTCAGGGATCTGTGTTGGGACCACTACTGTTCGTTATATTTATCAACGACTTACGTGAAGTTATAACTAATGGAAGTGAGATATACCTGTATGCGGATGACACTAAGCTGTATAGAAGAGTGAGGAGTAAGGAAGATGTGGGTTTGCTTCAAGGAGATGTGGAGCGCATGAAGGGATGGTCTGAACATTGGTTAATGCCTTTTCATCCAAAAAAATGCAAGTACATGCGGATTGGGACAAGCAAGATAGACAAGGTAGGATACAGTATGTATGAAGCGATGGAGGAAGTTAATGCAGAAGAGGATATAGGAGTAGTGATAGACAATAAGTTAAATTTCTCAGAACATTTAGCGGAAAAGATAAACAAAGCCAATAGAATTGTAGGGCTGATAAGGAGGACATTTGTGTCACTTGACGAAGAAATATTCAGGAATCTCTATACAGCGCTGGTTAGGCCGCACCTGGAATATGCGAACCAGGTGTGGGCTCCATATATGGTAAAGGATATAGAAGCAGTGGAGAAAGTGCAGAGGAGAGCTAGCAAGCTAGTACCAACGTTGAAGAACGCGGGCTATGAGCAGAGGTTGAGGACACTGGGGCTTCCGACACTGGCATATAGGAGAAAGAGAGGGGATATGATAGAGACTTTTAAGATATTGTCAAGAAAGTATGATGAGGATGTGTGTGAAGGTATCTTCTTGATGCGGGAAGGAACAAGAACGAGAGGACACTCTAAGAAAATTTACAAAGAAAGAAATAGGCTTGAAAAGGCAAAGAACTCATTTTGTGATAGAGTGGTAAATGAGTAGAACGCACTGCCCCAGTATGTAGTCGATTCCGAATCAATAAGGAAGTTTGAAAGTAATCTTGATAAGCAATGGGGAAGACAAGATTTGAAGTTTGATTATAAAGCAAAAATACAGAATAGTAAAAATGTTGCGTCTGCTACCGCCGCCGCCAACACCGTGAACGACCGCAGCAGTGCAAGTACAGTACTGGCACTGAGCTGGATACACAGGCCTAGTTTGCCTTTTTCCAGAGGATCTACTGTAAGAAACTGTAAGAATATGAGTGTGTGTATCGTACCTCCCATGTTATTATTCTTACAGTTTCTTACAGTAGATCCTCTGGAAAAAGGCAAACTAGGCCTGTGTATCCAGCTCAGTGCCAGTACTTGCACTGCTGCGGTCGTTCACGGTGTTGGCGGCGGCGGTAGCAGACGCAACATTTTTACTATTCTGTATTTTTGCTTTATAATCAAACTTCAAATCTTGTCTTCCCCATGCTTTATCAAGATTACTTTCAAACTTCCTTATTGATTCGGAATCGACTACATTATGTGTGTGCATCGTACCTCCCATGTGTATATGCGTGTGTATCGTACCTCCCGTGTGTATATAAGTGTGTGTATCGTACCTCCCAGGTGTATATGTGTGTGTATCGTACCTCCTGTGTGTATATGAGTGTGTGTATCGTACATCCCGTGTGTATATGAGTGTGTGTATCGTACCTCCCGTGTGTATATGAGTGTGTGTATCGTACCTCCTGTGTGTATATGAGTGTGTATCGTACCTCATGTGTATGAGGATTGAAATGACTGCGGAGACCGAGTTTTTGGAGTTGTTCCCGGAGAGCCTTGAGGTCCATCTTAGCGGGTTGCTCCGACCACGTGGGCATGGTCAGCATAACACCCGGGGCCAAGGTCAGGGACTGGCCCACCACTGGGTGGCCCATCTCACCCACTGCAACATAACATTTATCAAACACTATTAGCACATTATAACATAACACACACCATTAACTTTTCAGTAAAACACGATACAGTATATATATTTATCTAAGACTAATTTATTCTGTTTAGGAAGGCCTCAGACTCCCATAATTCCTTCTTAACCCCTTCTCTACCGGAGACGTTCTTTTAACTTTATTCTGGCTATTAGATTATTTAATTCAGTTTAAAAAGGCCTCCAGCAATTAACAGGCTTCAAACTATCTCACTAAACCCTTTGTATTACCACACATCCTTCTTAAACTGCACAAAATCATCTAAATAGAGCTAGAGAAAATATAAAAAACGTTGGCAGTAAGGAAGGGGTTAAACAGAACATAACTGCTTACTGATAGCCAGAATATAAGCAAGAAAAACTTCACCGTATACTGCTTAATGTAACTTGTGAAAGCATGGTGTTGACTTTATTTAAAACACTTTATATAAACATTCAATATCATATAAACAAGTGTGTCAATGTCTGAGAACAATAATGTCTATGTTACTGTCCTGTACCTGAGGCGATATCCGAGGGCATGGCTGACGGGGCGCCAGATACCATGGGTGGAACACACACAGAGCCGGGGGGAGCTATAGGATAGGTCATGTGGGTCCCATCAACACCCACAAAGTTATGGTTGACCCCGTCACCCTCCACGGTCCGAACCAGACCGATATGTGTGGGGTCAACCGCCATGTGTCCCGGCGGCATGTTAGCAATGTTTCCCTGTGGGATGAGACCGACGGCAGCCGACATCTCCGGTGGTAGTCCCGCTAACGCTATACCCGGCTGGACTTGCTGGAACCCTTGGAACATGCCAGTGGATATAGGAACAGTCATGGTTTCCAGGGGTATGCCCGAGCTGATGACATTGGGTGCGGTGGTGAGGATGCCGGGTGATGAAGAAGTCACCAACATACCGGCACCAGTAACAACAGGTACGTGTGAGTGAGGGAGCATTGCTTGGGTCATTACTACCTGACCCTGCATAACACCCTCGCTCACCATCATCACATCTTTACCACCATCCACATTCCCACTGTCCACACCCTGTAGCGGCTGATACATAAATATAATTATATTAATCACTAGATAAATCAAAATAGTTAATATAATCAACAAAATAAATACACATGAAATATAACCCTCAGTTTCATAAATGGTAAATATCAATAATGTAATCAGTCTGTGCTGGTCTCAGAAAAAATGTTCTCACCAGAAAGCTGAAGGAAGTAAAAACATAGTAAGAGAGATTATCAATCTTTCAGTATTACTGATGAGTGCTATAATATATAATTATTATTGTTTAATTACACATCTAATATTATTTAAAAAATATAAAGGATTACATACTTATTATATACCCGGTAGTATATATTAATAGAACATATGGAACAAATGCAGTGTTTTGTTTTGTTTTAATAACCAAAATAATCTATAAAATATTTGTTTACATTAATAAACTATTATGTACATCCAACTGTTATTTTGTGTAATTTCTGATATTCACAGGGTCAATGTTGGAATAATAATGACAAGTGTTCATTTTGGGTGACAATTGTGTTATTTTCTGTTGTCATAGCAAGGCATTCAGTCTGCACTAATATAAGTTCCTAACATAAGGCAGAACATCTACCAACTTGGTTACCAAACTAAGAGTCAATATAAATATAGAATGAAGATAATCAGTTGTCAATGATAATGATCAATATTGACACAGAAAAGGGCCGAAAGGTCTTAAAATCGCCAAACTAATGAGCCGAACGTCTTAAAATCTGAAACTAATGGGGCTAAGCATGAGGGAGACGAGGGCCCAGAAAAAGGGAATATCCCTCCTTAAGCCGCCTAACATGTTCTATTTTCAGTCCAGTTCCCGATACCAACATAAAAAATAAAATAAAATATTGCCAGAAAAAAGTTGCTCTAGGAAAACTGCCAGAAAACTCGCTTGTGTGACATTGCCTTAACCCCTTCTGTACCGGCGACGTATTTTTAATTTTATTGAGGCTATATTTAGACGGTTTTGTGCAGCTTAATAAGTATCTGTGGTAGTAAAAGGGGTTAAGTGAGATAGTTCGAATCCTGTTAATTGCTGGAGGCCCTTTCTAAACTGAATAACATCGTCTAATAGTAACCAGAATAAAGTTTAAAAGATGTAGCCGGTACAGAAGGGGTTAATGCAAGCAGGTGGCGCAGGAGAGAAACTCAAGCCAGTGTCACATGACCCCCCGTAGTGGTGGATGTCTTCAGTCACAAAATCAGAGTAAAATTAACTAATCTACTGGAGTCTGTAGTCTATTCGCTGTAAGTAGGCGAGAAATCATGACCTCTAACCTCAGTAACTCAAAAACGACTAGAATAATCGAGCTAATATGTCTACCATTTGGGAAGAGTCAGTCAAGGAATAGATGTGGAAATTTACAGCCGAATTGCTCTAGCCCTTTTTGAGTTACAGAGGATAAAAGTTACGATTTCTCACCTACTTAAAGCGAATAGACTATAGTAGGTCATGATTTTCAAGTTTAAAATTATGAAGTTGGAATCTGGTAGCCTAAAGTTTTGCGATTACATATAAAATTAGCATATATGGTAATTAACAAAATCTCTCAAATTTGTTTGACACTTCATACAAGAATACCAAATCAATCAAACTTATTATTATATTTCATAATTTTATTTTATTTAGCGTTATTTCCACATAGCGATTTTGATAAGTTCTTTTGCCTTTATCTTGTGTCGTCCCTGTTTTGGTTTGCTTAGTTTACAAGTTTTACATTATTATTACCCCATGCCTAACTCAGAAACAATCCACCACTACAGTAATTACTGGTGTGACATTCAGTCCACAGGCCAGATAATATTATTTTTATTAATCTCACCACCACACCCCCAATGAAATTAATTAAAGTATATATGATCCACCGGGATTCGAACCCGGGTTATCACACACATATTTTTGCCACCTTAACCATTACACCACCAGGACGGTTAAAGGTTTATGCACACGCCTACGACTTATTATCCATTCTCGAATACTGGATATTAATCTAATCATGTTCATATTCCCAACCATCAGTACCATTCGATAGGGTTACGAAAGTATACTTCTAGTAATTATCCACAATAGAGTACAATATTTACATTCTTTGGAGGTGCTATTTTGTGTTGAGCACCGATTCAAGACATTTCAGGATCTGGCTTGAGTACTATACCCTGTTCATTATAGGTAGGCCAGAAATACAGACAGCAAGGATGTAGTGTTCTGTCATACCGCCCGCCTTGTTTACACTACGCGGTGCGGCGGCGGCGGAAGACGCTCGCGATCATGTTCTCATCTATTTTGACTGCCGTTGTCCCCCCCCTCAACACCCCATCACTTATTGTCATCATCACATATATTGCCAGCAGGGGGCAAATAACCGAAAAAAATCGCTGTCAAAATAGACAGGAACTTAACCACGGCGATCGACCTATGTAAACATGACTACCGTAGGCCCAGACACTACTGTACATCTTTCCCATACAGACTTCAACCTCTTTTTACTCAATAATGACTAGAGTGACAGAGCTAATATTTTTATTGTTTGGAAGGAGTCGGTGAGGGAAGTGGAGTGGAAATTTACAGCCCATTTGTTTTAACCCTTTTTTAGTTTTGGCTTTGTGTTTTTCTATTTCAAAATTGTATTATGCTAAAGCGTTATTTTCACATAGTGATTTTAATTAGTTTTTTTGTCTTCTTATTGTGCCATTCCTGTTTTGGTTTGTTAGTTTTGCAAGTACAGGTATTACAGTTTAATTACTCAAAAACGATTGGAGTAATCAAGCTAATGATTCTACTGTTTGGAAGGAGTCAATGAGGGAAGTGGAGTGGAAATTTACAGCTCATTTGCTTTAACCCTTTTTTAGTCACAGAGGTTATAATGCAAGTAAATGTAACAATATAAGTGAGACAAGACCAGAGAGTTAGGGTTTGTGATTTCTGGCCAAGCTATAATGAATGGACTACAGTTAGTATGTGCGATTTGTTATGTGCGATTAGTTTGCTTGGGATCCAGATTAACTTGCTCATGTAGTGATGTGCACCCTATGTGGTGAATTGTGTTCTTTTATTTCAAAATTGTATTTTATTGAGCGTTATTTCCACATAACGATTTTTATTAGTTCTTTTGCATTTATCTTGTATCGTCCCAGTTTTGGTTTGTATAGTTTGCAAGTTTTACATTTTAATATAAGTAAATATAATCATGTAAGCAAGACAAGACCAGAGAGTTATGATTTGCAATTTCTGGCCTAGCTATAACGAATGGACTATAGTTGGCATGAGTGAGTTTGCGTGAGAACCATTACCTGCAGGGAGGTTGGAAAGTAAGGGTGTCCATGAGGGGGTGTGACCACGATGGTGAGGGGGGAGTGAGGGTAGTAGGGTGAGGAGCTGGCTGGTAGTGTGGGGTGAGGTGATGATGGTTGGCGCAGGTTCCCCCCCACACCAGACACCTCACATGCACCCTAAAGAACCACCAGAGTCGTGCACTACAGAAGCTAGGCAAGGATACCTCACACATCATCACATTCACCACGGCTCAATAACTACAATACAGTACGAAATAAGAGAAACTCCAACAAACTCAGTGTATAATATGAAACATCATACGAGGAGAATGGCTCTCCTACGTGAAGATAATGCTGGCCAAGTGTGATCAGTAGAACACAAAGCCAAGAACAGCCATTATCCACCAGCTAACACTGGTATTTCATGTGAGAGACGAGGGTGTTACTGCTGCTCTACAATGCTGGCTTTAAAACATCTCAGAACCTTGCAGCTACTGCTAGATTAGGACTTAATCTGCACCAAATTCCTTCAGCCATGCAGATCATTTTACGTAGAGATCTCACAAGAAGTAGTTTTCTTTTGCGGAAGAACAGCCTTTAATAGCGACTAAGATTTAAGAAATCTTGCTAGTAGACACACACAAGCTCACAGGAATAATTACAATACCCTGTGCTGTGCATGCTTGTCGGCAGTGGTGCAAATAATATTCACAGCTATACTCAGAGGTATGTGATCTTGTTTTTGTCCACTGTAGAGCATAAAGCTAATCTAAACTACTGTATGTTGGATTATAATGGATACTCTATCTATTGTTTATCACATTCCTTGAAGAAATATGAGCGCTGAACCAAACACTGTGAATGTTAGCGTTTCTCTTGTTTCTTACATGTATGAGTGAACTCATTCTGGCATCACAAGGTTGTGATAGTCTACATACAGTCCAGACATAAGATTAAGTTAGAGCACAGTAAAAAGCATTCATCACCAAAGAAATTTAGCTCAGTAAATAGCTACTACAGCAATAATTATTTATTATAAGTAAAGTTATTCAGAAGCTACTTAGGTACTATCACTACAAAAGAAAATAGATTATTTATTATGACCAAAAATATTTAGCTCGGTAAGTAGCTACAAAAAGGATACAGTATTATTTATTTTACATGGGAAAATTAGAAGCTGAAGAAAAGCTAATTATAAAACAGCATTACATATTACATTATAAACATTATTTAAATACAAATACAGTAAGTAATTATGAAAGATTTTATAAACAGCATTACATATTACGTTATAAACATTATTTAAATACAGTAAGTAATTATGAAAGATTTTATAAAGTGCAAAGTGAAGATGTATAAAGAGTCGAGAAGTTCTGTATATGTCAATATTTAACATGCTGTAGGAAATTACTGTACACTGTAAATATACAATGAATAATAAGTTACAGCTTTGACAAATTATTAGCCAACTGCAAATATACAGTACAGTATTGCATAATATGTATTGTATTATGAACAGGATTATTCAGTCATTTTGAAAATTAAACAAAACAAATATATACAATATTGTAAATAAATAGAAATCCTTGTCATGATGTATAAAATTCAACTCAGAATGCAAAGATGAAACTGCAAAAGATCTGGTTCAATGTCGTCATTAATGTGTGAATGTAACGTAAAGTATCTTACAATTGCTAATCAATAAACTAAGATTAAAAATATATTATGATGCCAGCTGTATAATATAAACTACAATATACAAATTACAGTATGATATTACATAAACTCAAGGCAACATATAGTCGTCTATGGTTAAAAAGTCAGGCTTGCACAATCTAAAATGCATTAAGGGGGGTGACCTGCTTTTTTTTCTCTCCTTCGATCGCTTTCTCTGGGTTGCATCCATTCGGCCCCATTCAGCCTACTGTTTTAAGAAGTTTATCACCATCCAGGTGTCGATATATTCCTGGCGAGCGATAGCGAGCCAGCATTGTATGGAGAAATCCGGCTTCACCGGAGATATTTTTTTATCGAAAATGTAAAAATTTAGCCTGCTGACAAAAACATTATAAAAAATAGGCTGGCTCGCTATCACTTGTCAGGAAAAAATCGACACCTGGATGGAGATAAACGTCTTAAAACAGTAGGCTGAATGGGGCCGAATGAATACAACCCAGAGAGGGAGAGAGAGAAAAAAAAACGAGGTGGGCCCAATTAAGAAACGGATACAAAAGTACACAAAACCACTAAAATGCATTAAGAAACAGCCACAAAACTACAAAAAAACATAGCTTATACTGTACTACTATTAGAGCAATGATGAAGTACTGTACAACAAAGGATGAAGGTCTATCTACAGAAAACACTAATGAGCAAACACATTTATTGACATTTTGCTCTACAGCTTCTTGACCTCCCACTACGGTAAAACATAAACTATCAACTGCTAAATACAACTGGAGGATGAACAAAGTAAAAGATGAACATGATGCAAGGGAAGGAAGAAGATGAAAGAGACGGAAGGTTTGTCAACAACCTGAAAATTACCACCTGTCCTATCCATCGCCAGAACACATGAATAAGCTACATCCAGTTACGTCAATTAGGTCCCTATTTCTATGGTCTATTCATTAGCTATAAGTAGGCCAGAAATCTTAAATCTAAGCTCATGTAATGCAGAGAAAGCTGGAGCAATGAGCTGAAATTTGTATGCAGTTTATAACACCATACACTCCCTTTAATTTGACAGGGCTAGGGCATGCCCTTGTTATAGGAACTTTACTGCCGACCCTTTCATCAGCAGTCAGAGGTACTACCGATCATGCCACGGCCCGCGTACCTCTTATGGATCACTGTCTTTAACCCTCCGAACTCGGCTGTCCTCTTATATCTGTACTCCAGTGCGCAACGTTTTTACAACCTCACAACACAACACCCAGACGACATAGCAATGTCCGGTCTACGCCAGGATCAAGACAACAGTATGTACAGCATTTTCCCATAAGCTCATCATTCTACCAATTACCATTACTAAGCTATTAAGGTTATAGGGCCATTAGGTCCGATATGGGTATGGAGCATAAGAGGACAGCCGAGTTGGAGAGGTTAAATTTAATCGTAAGTATGTACTGTCTATAATATTTAATAAAGAAGCTTTATGACAGGTGGAAATGTTAGTGTCATTGACGTTAAAGAGAGAGAAGATGCAAGAAGATGAAAACTATGCAAGAAGATGAAGACTGTGCAAGACGATGAAGACAGAAGATGAAGAATATGCAAGAAGACGAAGACTATGCAAGAAGCAGGTACATTCCCAGGCCAGTGTGGTATTGATCTTACCTGATGTAGGAAGTCTGTGGGAGGGATGTCAGTGGTGCGGTTAGTGTAGTATGGACCCTGCGGTTGGATGAAGGTATTGGCTTCCTGCACCGGTACCCCCACCACCACTGAGCTGCTACTGGTGTTTGTGGTATTGGTGGTGCTGATAACTCCAACAACACCACCATCACCGACAACACCACTAACACTGCCACCACCATCCTAACACCGAGGGGGGAGGCCAGGTTAGTTGGTTGGCAGGATTGTGGGTACAGATGAAGCTAAGCATAGTTAATATAGACTCCTTATTTGATTTATTGTACTTGTCTTAACCCTTCCAGTACCAGGATGTCCATATACTGTAATTTATAATGGCTAAACTACAGGATTTCTTTCATGTTAAAAAGAAAAACTAAAGTTACTTAAACTCAGAATAACCAATATTTTTGGAAAATGGGAATACAGTAAAATTCCTATCTTTCAGACCCTTGGCTTCCAGAAAACCGAACTTTACATCTCACTTTCAGACAAAGTCCAATAAATATAGGGAATTGTATGAGTAATGGTCTACAATCTGGATATTTAGCTCTCTTTCCGAGGACACCTACACCCGATACTTGGTTTGGCTATCATCCCAGTCTCTCGGACAATGTTCACAACATCAGATTAAGGTATTTCACATTTCCAGACAAGGCTTCCCCCAATACGTTGTAAAGAGAGAGGCTTAGCTATAACCCCAAAAACTTATAGCATTTTTGTTCTTGAAGGATGAGGCTGGGAAACAAAGTATGGTGTAGAATTCCCCTTTATGGCCCAATTGCCCTGGATAAAAAATAATTTTGGGTAACAAAAGATAACTTAATAAGCCTATGAAATACTCTGGTAGTGGAAGGGTCAGTTAGGGTCGTGTGTGGTGATCATAACCTGGTAAGGAAGTTGTTCATGCAGATTTTTTCAGTCAGATTTGAACCCTTACTGAACAAAATTTAGAAAAATACATTATTACTTCTATTTTTCACATGAAATTAACATGCCTCACATAAAAATGCATTGGTAATGTTGCAATAAAATACAAAAATTTAAAAAAATATTTAGAATTAGTAAGGTTCGTCCTGAAAAAAGGTGCACTAATTTTTCAGTTAACGTTATACAAACTTCATCAGCAGTTTGAGCTAAGACCTTAAAATTGGAATAATTCAAGTTCCACAAAAGCACCCAGCAGTCTGAATAATAACAAAGTGTACAGAATTAGACTGTTCGGTACATACAATCCAAAACTTTGAATTTTGATGCGAGTAAAAATGCTTCATAGTGGAGTGTGTGTATGGTAAAGTATTCATCACCAACACCAACGTCAAAGTTATAATATCTAAAATTTATGACCGACACATAGTAGCTCAATGGACAATAGAGGCGGTGTCACTTGAGCAATTTTTCCGTCAATTTGTACGAGCAATTATAGTCGGACAGCTTTCAAATCTCTGTTATATCGGAATTCAACCACCATATATTATCTATCGTCAGTCTAGTTTCCGATTCCAATGCGAAAAAGCCTCAAAATATTGAAAAAAAAAAAAAAAATAAAAAATTACGAGAAACAAATTGCACATCGAAAATTGACGGAATAAGCTCTCGTGTGACACCAGCCTCACATACCACATGTTATCCCACAAGGCAAAGAAAACAATCTATATTTATTTAGCCTAACCATAAGATGCCACTCGATAACAGTCACGGTGAAAAGTCCTGTCCGGCCTCCATAATTTCAACTCAGATTAGCTCTATAGTTATAAGTGAAAAATATCCTTACCAGACACAAACAAAACCTATATATTCAAGGTTTGTTCAGTATGATTTAGGAGCACTTTTGTATTAAACTAATAGAGGAATCCGAAGTTATAAAAGTAAGACACCGCTTTTTTTTGTGGGCGTACAGAGTCATTCAAGTGCAATGTTTAGAATTAGCCTTGACACCACTTTCTTTAACATATAAACTCTTGTATTCTTGAATATTTCCTTCCCTTCACAGCGCCTGATATCGAACGAATACTGAGAGGATGAGTGTTGTTTAAAGAGAGAACACGGATTAGTAGGCCTATTTCTATAGATAATGTAATTTTTCAACTTATTTCGTCCACTATCGGCGCTGTGAAAGGAGAATTTTTTTTAACCCGTTGAGCCCCGGCTAGTTATAATATTTTGTTCACCCCAGTCCCAAGCCATTTTCACTTATTTTTTTTGTTTGCTAAAATGGAAGACAAGGATGAGAAATGAAAAAAAAACAAAAAAAAATCACCTCTGACATTTTTTTTTTGGGGGGGGGGGCCGGTGGGGGGTTGGGGGGGGGGGGGGGGGGAGCTTCAAAAAAATTTGTTGAGCCAAAATGGAAGAGAATGGTGAGAAATGAACACACAAATAAAAAAAACCTCATTTCAGTCATTTGGGGGGCGGGGGGGGGGGGGGTTTTAATAGTTTGTCTCCCCCGCATGACCACCCGCCCGGGAGCACTAGGGTAAAAACTGAGTATGGCATTGTACGGCATACATCCTAAGGAGTATCTCACATAAATCTCAAGCCTCTAGCTCCCATACGACCGGAGTAATGAAGGTTCAAAGTGGCGGTAAACTAGGGGTGTAAACTATCCCCACTAAGCCCACCACCACCAGCCGCGCGGCTGTCTCGGCCCGCTCACACCTACTGGCCTGGCTCCCCCACACACTACGGTACCTCCCCCTCCTATTCTCCCGCCATTTCCTACCTTACGAGCCACGTAAGTGTTTTTTATATGTCGGACGCACGTGATGCGTCGCTGGGAGTTGGTGATCAAAGACTGCCGACGCAACACGTGCGACGCTGGGTCTCAACGGGTTAAAGGTGGTGGTGCATGGGTTGAGATAAACATGGAATAATAATTGCCAACCTACACATAATTCTCTTGCAAAATGCAATGTCACTGAAATAATTATTAACAAAGGTATAAAGAATTTTGTGGATCGTCTACATCGGACCTGTGACGTCATAGTGACATCACAGGAGAATCCTCATCCTGGACTGGATGGTGGATTTACACTCCTATGACGTCACAGGTCCGGTGTAGACGATCCACAAACACCTTAATACCATTGTAACTAATTATTTCGGTGCCATTGCATTTTGCACGATAATTATGTGCAGGTTGGCGATTAGTATTCCATGTTTATCTCAACCCATGCACCACCACTTAAATATTATTTAAAAATATATTCCCATAAGACAATCACACATAGATTTTTATCCAATAGGAAAAAAACTCGGAATACATAGCAACTTTCACTTGCAATTAGAACAATGTAATAAAATTGCTTTCTTCAATAATGCAGAGTAATTCTTTAATAAAACATTACTCATATTATCAATGCACTGTTGAAAAGGAGTATACATTTATCAGAGTTAAATCTTTTATAAAGCTGTTTTATATAATGCAAAGAACTTGCTTGGATTATTAAATTTAGTAATTATGGTATTAATCAAGTAAGTCAAATGCAAAGTATCATATCAGCAAACTGAGTTTATAGCAAATTAGCAAACTTCAGATGTGTTGGTTTATCACTACATTTTAATAATAATTTAAATTCCTAGTACAGTAATAACTTTAAGAGATAATAACAGCATAAAACTTATAAACCAAATTACTATTAGCACAATACTGTTTAGGCATGCATTTGAACTACAGTGCATAATGATGAGTTTTGTATTTTGAAATAATCTACAAGCATCTTGATTCACAGCCAGTGCAAGCAGGCAAAAAGCAAGCTTGTTAGTAATTAGACAGAAATGCAAGCATGATAGTATTTGAAAGAAAGGACAGGCAGATCAGATTATGAAACAAATAATGCAAATAATGCAAACAATAACAAGTAATGAAAGTCATAAAATTAAAATGTAAAACTTGCAAACTAAACAAACCAAAATTGGGACAAGGACAATATAAAGTCAAATTAAATTATCAAAATCGCTATGTGGAAAAAACGCTTACTAAAATTAAATCTATGAAATAAAAGAACACAATCCACCACATAGGGTGTACACTACTACATGAGCAAGTTAATCTGTTTCCCAAGCAAACTAATCGCACACATAACAACGCACTATCGTCACGTTCAAGGAATTAGTCAAATTTGGGAAATAAAGATATGCAAATCATATGGTAAACTCATATTCAGAGGTACAGTATGTTGGCAAGAAAAAACATCCTAGTCACAAATAAAAAATACTGTTTGTCAGTAGCTAAAATACAATCAAGTAAAGAAAGACAGAACAATAAAGAAAGGGGGCGGGTGCCCAACCCCGAAAGGAGTTGAAATAGGGGAGCTATCCCCCCGCCAAAGGCGGCTTTCTAGGGCCTTTCCTAGCTGATGCTGAGAGGATTGGGTTCTAGTCATGCGGTGATGGGCTGGTCTATCAGAGTGTGAGCTAAGCGATCTCTGCCATACCCATAGCTTACTCTGACTGTTCCTTTTACTTCTATATCTTCTAGATCTCAAGTGACGGCATCTTTTCCGTGGATTGACCTCCCTACTGCCAACCTAGAAGTTGGCAGATTGGGAGCCAAAGCGTCACATTTTTCCCTTGCCCCTCAACTTTCCCTTCATAATTGCTGAGGGGCACAGGGCCTTGGGTGGGGCTTTGATTTCCCGGGCGTATCCGCACCTCCTCAGCTCCCTGCTTTGGAGTGGCTTCGGTCACCCAGGCTTTGTTAGTGGTACGCAGGGAGGGTTTTGTGAGGGCGCTCGTTTATGGCCTTGGCCTTGCTCAAAACCTTGGGGCTGTTCGGCCAGACAGCCTGGGGAACAACAACAACAATAAAAAAGGCATAAGCGTACACAAATTCACAATTAAAGTGGAATGTAACATCACCCACATATGTGTTCTATCCAACAGTACTGTCAAAGTACCCATATATCCAGCATCCACAACAAAAACATAATAACTTATTGAGATACAAAGACATACAGTAAAACACACTTACCCTTGCTGTTCAAACATACATTACTCGGATCTTCTTTGCCTTTTAACCCTCTCCGACATATGACGCAATTTTGAGCCTATTAGGGATACTTTAAAGCCTTTGTTACCATCAGGGGTATTTAGAAACCTTTAATTTAGTTACTTCAACCTCTGCAGTTGTCTTTGAGTTAGCTGTGGGCAGAAAACTAATTTTGGAGAGGTAATTATAAGAGTGAGAGAACTCTATTTCTTATTGCTAATCTGGCAACCTCTGCGTCATATGAGTCTGAAGGGGTTAAGAGGTATTACTTGTTCAAACATACATTACTCGGATCCTCTTTGCCTATGAAGAGGTATTACAGTCATATCTAGGTAATTAATAAAATTACCGAAGCATACCTTGGTACAGTATTTGAATTTTTCAATCATCGTTACAGTCTATCTATCTATTGCCGGACGCCTTACTCCCCTTACGAGGGTGGCCATACACAGAATACCCCCAAGTGGACCTATTCCCTGTGAGAGGGACAACCCAAGCCAGTTTTGTGAAGGACTTACAGGATTGACCACTCAATTTAGGATCCGTCCGACTCCGAGGCCCTCTGTGTATCTTGTTAGCACTATTTTTCTACAGTGGTGTTCGGCTAATCCATCCACTAACCTGCCTTACCCTTAGGTAAGCAGTACGGATTTGTATCAGGTTTACTCCCCTAGACAGGTTGCCAACCAAGGCTGACGAGTCCCATCCACCCGGATGTATTAAAAGACACTGAAGCTGACAGAATTAGATGATAACACTCTGATGAAGATGGGTCTTTATTGTAGTGGATAATGTTTGCTTTCTAAATTCATTCAAATTGTGACTTGATAAAGCTTGTACAATTATCCTACTAAAATGCAAGGCCCATCTTCATCAGTGTTTTCATCTCGCAGCACAGCATATGAAATGTTTCCAAAGTGTATAAACTCCGCACTTTCCCTAACTTTAGCAATGAACTCAATCATACATCCTTTAGCGCTGAGGGTTGAAAAGCTAAATCGAAATACTATGCCCTGAAAAATGTGATCCTATTATAGTACTGTACAAGCAAGAGCAAGCTGGTGCAGTGGTGTGGTAATGCCCCTCAGGGAGGGAGGGATATCTCAACCAAACCCACTAAGACCATTCAAGTATTTGTTCCTTGATCTCTGGGTCTTCTCCTGGGTGACCTAGATATCTATCTATCTATCTATCTATTGCCGGACGCCGTGATTGCCGAAGGGGTGGCCACAAACGAAACGGCCCCATGCACCTCTGTCCCCAGTCAGTCGACGCCCCTCCTACCATCCAGCTCATATACTTCTTCACTCCATCCTTCCACCTCTCTCTTGGTTTACCTCTACCTCCCTGTCCTTCCACCTCGCTCTCGTACACCCTCTTAGTCATTCTCTCTCTAGACGTGTGCGAGTTATATTTATTTTTTATTTTTGTCTCAAGTCGGCCACCCCCACCTATGGGGTATATATATACTTCATACTATTTTAACATTCCTTGGTCTGCTCTCCAAGTTACTGTTCTCGTTTTACAGATCTCTTACTCTCTCTTCTATGTGAATCAATCTTACATCACTTATAGACCTTGACCATTTAACTTCCACTGCCTTAATTTCTTCTTTAGCATTTATGTGTTATGCATCATTTTCAGAGACCTGTTCATCATAATCTCTGAGGCTTTACTTTTCATTGAAACCATCCAAATGATTGGACATCCCAAAAATCCCTCCAAGCATTAACATTAATTTTGCCTGGCTTCTCTTGCTATCTCCTATCTTAGCTACTTGAAGCTTCTCCGTCAGTCTCATATCACAATCACATTATCAATTACATCTCATCACTACATTTATCTACATCAACTTTTGACGTTCATCTTTCACACACATTGTCTGATTTTCACAATAATATTTAGTTTTCCTTTAATCAGCAACCAATGCGGGCATCAGCAAATTGCAAATGCTTAATTCCCAATCCTCGTCATCCAAAAATTCCTCGGAATATGGCAGTGATACATTTGTGGCCACCCCCTTAGGGATCAAGGTGTGGGACAATAGAAATTTCATTTCTTTTTTCTTTTTGTAAAAGGGGAAAAAAAGAGAAGGCCCCACCCCTTCCCCATTCTAAAATATACCACCTGGTGGTTTACAGAAGACTCTCCCTATTGTGCCAATATCCACTTATCTCACTAGTTAATTCATGAAAAAACAACAATCACAGATACATCACACACCAATCTTCGTCCAACTTTCATATCAACCATTTGATCTACAGTATTCCCTTCCTACATGCACATGCCTTACTCTCACTTAATCAAGTATTCATGAAAGATTAGCAGTAATATAAATATATAAATAGCTGTAATAATTACTGTATCAGCTCTGTAAAGAGTCCATCAAAATAGGATGGAATCACCTCAGTCAATGCTAGTGAGTGAAATAATTCCCAGAAGTACACTGTCCATCAAGCAATCAACTCTTATCCTGTATAAAACCCAATAATACAGAAAATGTGTACAGTACTTGTTAAGTCTTTCTGTGCTGCGTACAGAACCCACCGACATCTAGGGTAATGTTTCTAGTTTTATGGCAAAGTCAATTAGTTGATATGTACAATTATTAGATATGGCCAAAAAATTGTACGATATAATATTTGTCTATTATCATCATATGCTTTTGACTACTTTTTATTGATATGAAGGTAACCAATTAGGTAACTATGTTATGCCAAGATGAATACAAGGACAGTTTTTGTTATACTTGGCTGTCAATCCTTCAAGTGACAAAGATTTGGGATCCAGAAACTCAGTACTTTAACCCTTACTGTACCTGAGGATATTACTATAAATGTACCTGAGGATATTACTATAAATGTACCCTCCAATACCAAGCAATGTGGACAAAATGGCTTCAAAGTCGAGAGAGAACACTCTTCCACCTCAAAAGATGGAGGAATACTGCCTCTCCTAGCCTGTGGGAGATTGGATATAAGCTGAGAAGTGTTGCCAAGGTCTTACAGCAGTGCTCAAACATCGTGGTACCAGGCACTGATCGATACGGGCTGTTAAAAGGACCGCATATTATTGACGGACATCGTCCGTCACTGGTACTAACATGTGACTTTTTTACTGTCGGCCAATGTACGTCACTGGGACAGTAGGTGTTAAGACTAGGTATCCAATCCACACTCGGACTTTGTACAAAAGACCGAGGTAAATATTTGGACACCTCATGTCCAGCTTGGATTATCACCCAGTAAAAGTTTGAAACACAATTTAGGTGTTTCTCATTCCTGGAAACTTCAAACATTCAGACCGTATCTCCCCCAAATAATTTGAGGGTTTTATTATATTGAACTACTTTATCTGTGTCAGTGGGTCTTTATCTCTAAATATCTGTAGGGAAATGTTAATTGTTATAATTATGGTACGAAGTAGCCGAAGTGATATGAAATTGATGCTGAAGATTGTTAGTGCTGAGAGAGTGAGACAGACACCCCACAAACCACCCCTTTAGTACTTCAGTGCCAAGGTAAAGCTTCTAGAGGTGGGAGTCAAGGAATCTTCCATGCGTGGGAAAGATCTCAATTCTGTTTGAACCTTGGCAAAGATAAATAGACAAGTTATATTAACCCCCTCTGTACCAGCTACATCTTTTTAAGTTGTTCTGGATACTATTAAACAATTATATTCAGTTTAAAAAGGGCCTACAGCAATTAAGAGGCTTCGAATGATCTCATTTAACCATTTTTACTACCATAGATCCTTCTTAAACTGCCCCAAATCGTCTAAATATAGCAAGATTTTTTTTTAAAGATGTCGCCGGTACAGAAGGGGTTAACCAGAGACAAGACAGGACAGGACAGCAGGGGACAGAATAGACCCTACAAGTAACTGCAAGCAACTGTGAAAGACAAGGATAGTAGGAGGGTAGCCAGAGCTCCTTAAGGCAGCCAAGGAGCCATGAACGGTGGCACGGGGCCCACCTCTGGAACCAAGTGGAAGAAGGCTGGCCAGGTTTTGTAGTTGGTGGACGGCGACCATTGGGCCCGTGAGCACCGCGAGGAACCAGAGTTCAGCACCTACAACACTAGGCTGTCAGGTTGCACTCATAGCACAGTGGGATCTCACCTCATATCTAACTCTATTACACTTATAAAAATTACTGCCTTGAATGGTGTAGAGGGTGCACATATTATTATGATTATAACCCCCAGAATCCTCTGCATCTTGCACTGTAGTTGTATTATATTTGTATCTAAGTGCCAGAGTATATACATAAATACAGTACTGTACATACATAATACAAACGCTAATAAATCTCTTGATGTGAAGAACTGGCACTTATGACAATAGAAAATACCACTTATATTAATATTATCAGTATCATTATCACTGGTTTTGGTTTGTTTATTTTAAAAGTTTTACATTATAATTATTATAAATATTATTGACTGAGTATTTGAGATCCCACTGTGCATACACCCATCTAACACACACCATAAGCCAGCTAGAAACCCATTTGTCTGAATGAACTTTTTAAAATAACTGTGAAACCTCCATTTAACATATGACGCAATTTTGAGCCTATTAGGGATACTTTAATGCCTTTATTACCATCAGGGGTATTTACAAACCTTTAGTTTAGTTACTTCAACCTCTGCAGTTGTCTTTGAGTTAAATGTGGGCAGAAAACTAAATTTGGAGAGGTAATTATAAGAGTGAGAGAACTCTATTTCTTATTGCTAATCTGGCAACCTCTGCGTCATATGAGTCTGAAGGGGTTAACAGATTAATTCGGGGGAAGCCCAGTCCGTTAATGCATAAAGTCTGTTGGTGGAAAACAATGTATCTATTCTATCTATATACTATAGCACATACCCATTCTTTTTTATTTATTTATTTTTATTAATGAAAACAATGAAAGAAAACAGTAATCCATCTAGAATGTGGTACAATTGAACTTCGCTAAAATTATGAGACTTTAACCATCTTTTTACATATTATTTTGGCTAATAGTTGATGATATTAATCAATTTACGAAAGTTCTCTTGCCATAATTGGGTTAAAAATTGCTTTCTTCGATAATTTTGAGTCCGTTAAAGCCGAAATCTGATAAAAGGGGGGCTGATAAATGAAGGGTTCACAGTATATATAGAGCAGCTTGAGAAAAGATCTGGAGAAGAGTGACAAAAATAATAAGGTATAACACAGGCAAAATGAAAGCTGCATAATTACAAAAAAAATAAGTGACACATGAAAGTAAAAAAATAATAACTGATTAACATAAATATATACTCTCAATATTTCAAAAGATGTCTGCTATAAAAACTTCTATATTCATATAGCTAGCAGGGCATCAGATCAAAACACTGCAAACGAAAAATCTCTCTACGTAACATTGAGGCAACGTAAATAACCCTTGCCAATACAACACCTCCATTATTCACTTTGTTCTGGATACCATCAGACAATTGTATTCAGCTAGCGAAGTACCCGTGGCCATCAGAGGGATAGTAGAGATGTAGTTTTTACCCTCTGATGCCTCGAGGTCCTTCATAAGCTGAATAAAACTCTCCAAAGTTAGCCAGAGTAAAATGAAAATACCGTCTTGGTATTGGAGGCTACGTCATACAACACAACTCACACCATCCATGCTATTTCAGCGCACGACAATCATGCCAAAATGGGTAAGCATAATTTTGTAAGGTGTAAAAGATAAACAAATTAGACACTCTGAAGTATAAAAACATAAAAGGTACAGTTTGCCGCAAATATTTGTTCATGTTGGGATCGTGATTTGGCAGCGCTGCACCCGCCTCCCCAACCCCTCTCCCTCACTCCACCTCCTACCAATATGAGGTGGAGTGAGGGGGGGGGGGGGGATGAGTGAAGCGTTGCCAAATCACGACCCTAACGGAATACAATATGTGCAGCAAACTATACATTTGTTAAACACCTTAAATCCTTCTAGAGATGGGGGCTCCTCTCAGGTACAGTACTTGAAAAGTGGCCAAGTCATTACTATATACAGTACATGTCTCCCTCACTATCCGAAGCCCCAATTTAGGATATTAAAGATTTTTAGGTGTTTGTGTTTGGGTTTTGGCTGGTCCGAGAATGCATCCCCATTTACCCCATTAATTTTAGGGTTTGCTATATGATTTTTCTATTTAAGGTAGTTTTTTCAGGAACATAACCCAATCGTAAATCGAGGGAGACCTGTACTTGAAAACTGGCCGAATTATTACTACTGTATACAGTATACAGGTCTCCCTCACCATCCGATGCCCCACGATATTATTATAGGTATTTAGGGGTTTGGGTTTTGGCTGGTCCGAGAACGCATCCCCATTTACCCCATTAACTTTAGGGTTCGCCATATGATTTTTCAATTTAAGATCGGAACGTAACCCAATCGTAAATTGAGGAAGACCTGTACCTGAAATGTGTTCATGAAGTGCCTGAAAGATGTTTATGAGGCACTTGAACATTGACTTGGCCATCACTGCTAAATACCTGAAGGAAGTATTAAAGCTCTGATTTTGCTGTGAACTGACTGACATACAGTCACTGTCTAAAGTCCCTTGACACCGTCCTGTCTTCACCTTTACTCTGATAGTAAGGCGGAATTACATCATAAGATTTTTTGTTTTTTTGTTTTTTTGCTAGACGCCGTAATTCCCGTGAAGGGGTGGCCATGAACATTAGGCGTTTGTCACAAATTGCTAGGTCAAGTATCCCGGGCTTGACATCTACCAATACCATTTTGACAGAGCGGGTTTGACCTTCCGACCCTTTGATCAGCAGCTGACACTTTACTGACTGTGTAAAGGGACAAAATGCAAAGCTGCCTGTAACAAGTGTCCTACCCCCCTGTGGGCATCTCTATACTATCTATCTATACTATCTATGCTATCTATCTATCTATCTATCTATCTATCTATAGATATCTACTCTCTACTCAGGCACATACCCGCTCTCTATACTAGGATGACATAATTGGTTATGATAAGTCTTAAGGTGATTTTTAAGGTAACGGTAGATGACACCCCCAGCTATGGGGTATGTGCCTGAGTATAATACATACAGTATATCTATATATCTATCTATATACTCAGGCACATAGCTCCTTTTTTTTTTTTTTTTTTTTTTTTTTTTTTTTTTTTTTTTAGCTGGGGATGACGAAATTAGAGCAGTAGCGAATTCAGTGTCATTGACGTTCCAGGACTTTTGACCGTGACTGTAGGTAGTGGAGGTGAAAGGGGTAAGGTATTGGATGGTTGAAAGAAGATACTACAACTACACATCACACTACGGTACTGTAAACAAGAAACCTCAATTGTTGGTACTGACCCCGGCCAGCTGTGTGTTGAGGTTGTGGCTGAAGGTAGGCTGTGTGGCTAGGTTGATGGGTGTACCGGGGTGGCTAGGTAGGGCAGGGGGGTGTTGTGTGCATGACAGGGGTGGTAAGGTGTGACTGGAGGAGAGGGTCACTGGTGTGCTCCCGGCCACAGAGGTCTGCTGCAGCTGTTGTAGTTTCCGGGCCAGCTCTGACAGGTTGCTGTTAGAAGTTACACTGTAAATAAAAATGTCACTGAGTACAAATAACTTGTAAACATACTTCAAAGTCTGAGTGACCGTTAAGAAGTGAAGTACAGTACGACCCCGTAATAAGCAGGAATATGGGTGACGTACGACCTCACTTATTGCAATTCCTATTTTCTATTTACTCAGGCCCAATCCCCATTTTTCCTATTTTTGTTTTTCTTTTCTTTTATTGCAATTCCGCTTACAACAAATAACATGTCTTAAGGGGAAAATTACATATGGTGGACACCCCTCTGAAAATTGAATCTTTACCCCCAAATCTAATTTTTACTCCCTGCTCCAACTTCTCTATTAGCCTCCCGAAAATATCTGGGCCTGACGGGGGATTTGAACCCGGGTCTCTGGCATACCAGCCTCACACTCTACCACTGTACCATGCTCGTACGTACAATAAGGAAGAAATCTTTGTTAACTTTCTACGAACCAGGCGATATTCTCGTGGATGCTATGCCCTCATACACGTGGTGAGTTTACTAGACTTTCCACCATGACTATTTTACACTTCCCCAGACGTCAACTCGGTGTGGCTCTGAGGTTCAGGTCTTTTTCAGGCACAGGGCAACACAGGATCATTCTACAAATCCAAGTCCCTGCTCTTCCTATGACATTTTCCTTTAGTTTTGTGTTCCTTTATTCATAATTTTATTTTACTAAAGCATTATTTGTCAGCCAGAGTGGACAGAAGGGTGCTGAGCTGGTATGGTCATGTTGAACGATTGGGAGATAAAAGGCTTACAAAGAGAATATATGAGTCAGATACAAGGGGAGATAGAAGGGCAGGAAGACCCCCATTGAGATGGAGAGACTGTGTAAGACAAGCTTTGGATGATAGAGGAATCACTATAGATCAGGCAAAGGCAGTGGTAATAACAGGAATGAATGGAGAATGCTTGTGAATAGTTGAGTGAACACGTGGTCATTTGGGGGAAGGGGTCGGGCGCAAGTTGGACTAGATAATAGTCCATCAGGCGCCTGGCCCGGGGAGACGATTAATATGAAGGGTGCGCCTGGAAGTGTGGTGGGCGTGCTTGTGGCTTTGGCTCCGCTACATGTCTGCCTGCCGAGATCGGAGCCTCTCCGGGTGGTCGGGGGCCGGGGGAGTGCTGGAGCGACCTTGGTGACCCTGGTCTCTGGGTATTCTCCTGGGTGACCTAGATGTGTGTGAATTTTGTGTTTTGTCTGTGTTTGTTCGCTGTTTTGTCTTGTGTTTTGTGTTTTCCTGTTCTTGCTGTGTCTTGAGTCGGCCAGCCCCAAGACAATACAAAAAAAATAAAAAAATAATAAAATAGAGGAAAATAAAATAAAAAATAGGAAAAGTGGGGATTGGGCCTGAGCATATAGAATAGAATAGAATTATTTCCACATAGCGATTTTGATAAGTTCTTTTGTCTTGATATTGTGTCATCCTTGTTTTCGTTTGTATATTTTGAAAGTTTTACATTATAATCCCATTACCAAATTATCATGTAAAACTTGCAAAATTAACAAACCAAAACTTGGACGAACACAGTAAAAAGACAAAACAACTAATCAAACTCGCTATGTGGAAACAACGCTTAAGCAAAATAATAATTCTATATAAATAAAAGAACACAATCCACCACATATATAAAATGTAGTTACCTGTCATTCTTCTCAATGGAGTTCTGCTGCGAGAGTCTGGCCTGGTGTTCCGTGTAGGTGTTCTCGGGTGTACAGTGGTGTGGAGGGGTAGGGCCGCCGGAGCTGGGCTGGGACGTGGGGGGTAAACTGCTCACCGCTTCACTCTAAAACACAAAAACAAACCTGTATGAATTACAGTCGCAGTCACAAATTCTGATGCATTAGGAGCACTCGATCTAATTATACAAACCACGGAAATGTAAGTACAGGTATCTGGTAATTAATTATTGGAGGGCTCAAAATTATACGAACCACGGAAATGTAAGTATCTGGTAAATAAGTTAATAGTTAATAAGAAGATTCAATTCAGTCTGAGATAGCTTCCATTATGTAACAAGAGCGTAACCAACCACGACTGTAGATGATGATCTTAATCTTTAGCCCATACAGTACCGGCGACGTCTTTTATATTTGATTTCAGGTACATTTAGACAATTTTATGAAGCTTAGGAAGGACATATGGTGGCTGAGAGGATTAATTGAGACATTTTGTTGCCTTTTAATTGGTAGAGGTCCTTCCTAGGCTGAATAAAATCGCCTAAAAGTTGCCAGAATATAATGAAAAGGACGTCACCGGTACTGAAGGGATTAACGTCTTGTCTCCTCCCGGGTGGATGCAGCTAAAGGATGGTCAGGGCTATAATGACTCCAGCTACTTGGCCCACACATGCTCCCTTTGTTGGTTTCATAATGCTCCTTATATTATACATACAGTACTGTACAGTACATATATACAAGTTTATAGACCAATTTGTCCACAGAGAGTGTGGTTGTACTGTAGTCTTACATGCTAAATGGCAGCATTCCAGGCGGCCCTGTTCTGAGCTGCCTCTATCAACAGATTCCTTACGTTGAGATCGGACCGAAGTACCTGATCCCATTTTTTCTAGGTCTAAATCTTTAAATTTTTCGATACTAAAATGTCGTGGCCAAAGGCCGATTTCTTCTAAGTTACAATCTAAATCTTTAAATTTTTTGATACAATAATGTCACGGCCAAAGGTCGATTTCTTCTAAGTTACAAGCTCACTATCACTCACCCAGAAAAAATCGACACCTGAATAGGGTGAAGTGTTTATTATCGCTAACTAATGGGGTGAAAAGTCTTAAAATCTCCAAACTAATGGAAAGAAACAGGGGAGGTCCAAAAAAAAAACTCAGACCAAGTATGGATGAAGGCATTCCGTCTTCATCCATTCTCCACGCATAGCAAAATTACATGTCCTCAGACAGCTTCTGTTTCCAAATTACTCTAACATCTTCGCAAGTTCTGAAGTCTAGCTAACGATATTCCGTGCTAAATAACACTATCTATTGCCAGACGCCTAACTCCCCTTCATGAGTGTGGCCATAGACAAAACGCCCCCAAGCAGGACAACCCGTGCCAGTATACTTAAGGACTTAAAGGATTAACCACATCTCCACAATTCTTTGGTGCTTGAAAACCTTCTTCACTTTGATTGAGAGCCTGTATCACTCTATTCTTCAAGTACCCTTTGACTATCTTACCCCAATGGGTTATAGATCCTTCTACTCAAGCTCATAAAAGTTCATAGTCTTCATATATTCATACAAGTACCATCCCTGGGTATCCTTATCTAATAAATCTCTTGTTTAACATCTCTCTCTTCCTCTTACTTTGCAAATATGCCTTACAGTAATAAAACATACATACACTACTTAACCCATTGCCGACAGGAGGCGTTCCAGAACGTCATGGCAATTTACAGCAATTTACAGGTTTTTAAAGCCTCTTAACCCTTCTGGCCCGGGGTCCCCCTCCTAAGGACAGTGTCGGGCACCCGGGCGATTTGGCCGAAAAACGTCTAGGCCTAGGCTACCGTATCTTTGTTATTTTAACTGCTAGAAATTTCCCACGATCTCTAAACATAGTGCGGTTTCCAATCTGTAGACTGGCGTTGAGTAGAGCTCTGTAAATCAACTGGTTCAGTTGTGATGACGATTTCCGTGGAGCAAATTTTTCCGCGATGTTGACAATATCGGAGCTTTTCAGACACTAATTTTGTCATACCATACAACAACAACATTGATCCGACGTCTCCTTCTTGTTTCGGAGGTGCGGTGACGCAATGACCGGCTTTGTTTACAGGTGTCGGACGCACGGCGTTCAGACCAAGCTGAATAGGCTTTCAAGCTTACTGCCTGTTATCAGGACACCCGGGGTCCTGCTCAACTGCCGCGGTGTCCTTATAACAGGACAGCCGGGCTGGAAGGGTTAAAGCCTGTAGAATCGAGTGCGAGGGAGTAGGATCGCGGCAGGCCACACGTCCTTTCCCCAGCCAGCCGGCCATGGCACTGAAAACTCTGAGTCAGAGTCTCGCGAGATATACAGCGCTGCCAAAGGCAAATGTAGCGCAACATTAGCGATAATTGCTCATTTTAGCGAATGACTTTGGTTGCAGGTGAAGCCCACGAGCTACAATGCTAGTTTTGGTGTCATTTTGAAGCTATTTTCTTCTAGTTTTGGGCTGAATACATTTTATTTCATTCAGACACTTGCCTAATCAATCAGGAGTGCCTGAATGAGCCCTAATATGGCGGAAATATGCCCGCAGCCAAAGTGTTAAATATATATATATATATCTTAATGAATCATAATGCAATGCCACCCCTAGCTATGGGGTATGTGCCTGACTATAATTATATACTGTACAGTATATACATACATAATGCAATTATCGAAGTAGTTAGGAATATTCAAGAGGGTATACTGTATTTATAATAACAAAAACAACATCAAAACTTCTCTATTTCACAAGTTATATGAAATTAAGTTGGTGTGTAAGTTTGTATCCGAGGTGAAAATGGTTTGAGGGACCTACAACTAAGTGGTTGAAGGGAAGATTACTTTGTTATGAGTTACGTTAATGGTGTCTCAATCTAAATGTCCATCTTTTTCCCTATCTCTGGTTGTTGTTGTTGTTGTTGTTGTTCCCTAAGCTGCCTGGCCGAACAGCCCCGAGTCCCTGAGGAAGGCCATGGCCATGATCGGGCTTTCCCACAGAGCTCTCATTGAGTGTAGATTGTGTTGTTGGCGTAAGTGGTTGTGTGAAATGCAGTCTTCTATGATGTGTTTAATGGTATGGGGTGCTGTGTTACATCCCGGGCAGGCGTCGACAACGGAGTCATCCAGTCTCTTCTGATAGCTCAGGAGAGCTGGATGGTGTCCGCATCTCAGCCTGGCCAGGTGGACTCTGTCCTCACGAGAAGGGAGGATTCGGAAGGATGGATTTCGGGAGGTCGTGCATGCAGCTGCGTGTTGTCTGTGAGTGAGTGGATGGATCGGCGAGAGATATAAGTATGGATGTGCTTCTGGAAGTTGGTTCGGGGTGGGCAGGGAGGGAGAGAGGACAATAATTGTGTGTGATACCGTGTGCTGGGTGTTGTTTTGACATTTCTTGGTGTCTGTGGGTGTGTTGCCATGTAGTTTAGTGGGTGGTCTTGGTTCGTGGAGGTTGCTGCCAGGAATTGAGTGCCTCTCATGTCCAGATGGTCTTTGACTTTGAGGATTTTGGTTTCTTGATGTAGGTGATCTGTGGGTGCAGTAGCTGTGCAGCCTGTAATGATCTTCAGGGCTTTGTTTTGTGTCTGTAAGGTCTTATGATGTGTTTCAGCTAGGTTAGAAGCCCAGGCTGGGCTTGCGTATTCCATCACTGATCTTATGTATTGTTTATATACTGTGGTGGTAGTTTCTTTGTTGTGTCCAAATTTTGTGTGAGCAAGTGACCTGAGGGCGTTAAGTCTGGGTGTCAGTTTCTTTTTAATGTTTGTGGTGTGCTGTTTGAATGTCATATGAGTATCATATGTTACTCCTAGGATTTTGGGTGTGTGTGTGTATGTGTTAGGGGTGTGTTGTTTATGGTGAGTAGAGGGATGTATTCGTGTTCTCCTGTCCAGCTTGTGAGCAGGGTTGCGGTGGATTTGGCTGGGGCTAGATTAAGTCTGTTTGTAGTGCACCAGCCATGTAGTGTGTTGAGATAGGGTTGAAGGAGATCTGTTGCTCTTTTTGAGTCATGGTGTGTGCATGTGAGTGTTATGTCATCTGCATAGGAAGCTAAGGAAGCTAAGTTTAAGAGTGCGGGCGATAGGACGGATCCTTGTGGGACTCCGTTTGGAAAGTTTCTGATTTTTTATGACCTGGTTGTTGGTGATGACCTGGTTGACCTATCTCTGGTTGTTGTTGTTGTTGCTGTTCCCCAGGCTGTCTGGCCGAGCAGCCCCAAGGTCCCGAGCAAGGCCAAGGCCATAACCGAGCACACCCACAGAACCCTCCCTGCTTACCACTAATAAACCCCAGGTGACCGAAGCCACTCCAAGGCGGGGAGCTGAGGAGGGTGCGGAAACGCCTGAGAAACCAAAGCCCCACCCAAGGCCCTGTGCCCCTCAGCAATTATGAAGGGAAAGTTGAGGGGTGCCCCCAATCTCTGGTTATTAGTATTATTAAAAACTATTTGTCAACAGCCTACTGGTTGTTTCTGATCCTCTCATCTTGGTAAGAGTTGGGCTTGGTTACTGATTACTGTAATTTTACCCTTTCATATTCCCAAGTGTCTAAAAATATGTAGTGCTGTTGTTCAATCCTTTTACAGTTTTAAAACCTCTCATCAGTAATCTGCATACAGTATACAGAATAAGGCTTCCATGTCTTCCTAAAAAAAAAAAATTTATACAGCACATGCTCATATTTGTTTCTTTTAATACCCTACCTCTTCTCACTATAACAAGGTATGGAATGGTCAGCACTCTAAATTAATAAATAAAAAAAGTGGATAATAGGAGAAAAACCCAGTAAGTATTAGTAAGGCACGATGCTGAAGAATTAGCCTGAGAGAAGCAGAAACTCCAGCATACACAAGACCAAGACCTTACCTGCTGATCCGCCGGTAGCGAGAGAGCGGCGGTGGTAGAGGGGGCTGGAGCAGGGGGGAGCAGTGTTGAGGGGGTTGGAGCGGGGGGGAGCAGTGCGGGCGTCGTGGTAGTAGCGGCGGCACCAGTGGTTGTAGTCACGGCACTTCCAGTAACAGTCGAAGAGTCACACTGGGGAGACTCATCCACACCAGCGCTTGGAGTGGCAACCAGACTATCCGTTGCCTGTTGTTGTTGTTGCTGTTGTTGTTGTTGTTGTTGTTGTTGTTGTTGTTGTTGTACGCCAGCCCCAACACCCCCCTCCTCCCCCGGCCCTAACTTCTTTTCCACCACGGGGCTCACAAGGAAGCGCGACGTTCTGAAAGCCTAAGAGGCGGAAGCTTGCTGTTGTCAGCCAGAAGTTACAGTGTGTCTGATGTACAACTCAGGCATGCAGCATCCTCAACTCTCGGGTTATCAAGCAGATATATATACATCATTCTTCAATTCTCTAGGATATCTCATCTACATCTTATCATATATTAATACTGTACAATAAATTCACCAGGATATCTCACCTACATCTATCATATATTAATAATCAATTCTCTAGGATGTCTCACCTACAACTCATCATATATGAATATCGCATAATAGTAGTACAGTACCGGTGACATCCTTTTTATTATATTCTGGCAACTATTAGACAATTTTATGCAGCTTAGGAAGGATGTCTACCCATTAAAAGGCTACAGATTATCTCAATTATTCCTTTTAGCTACCATATATCCTTCCTAAGCTGCACAAAATCCTCTAAATAAAGCTAAAATAAAATATAACACGTCGCTGGTACTCAAAGGGTTAAAGACTCGCTAAAACCTATTAAATTTATTGCTAAATTGAAATTAAATTGAAGGAGCAGATCACCTTATAGTTAATTTTAATAACATAACGTACGGTATATAAATCTTTCCGAATACCTAATATTTTTCTGCACAATCTATCAAACTGTGTGTATGAGAAACCGTACTCTTATTCTCATAGTATTTCATGCAATTAACCTTTTCAATCACAATGACTCACAATTTCCTCCCCAGATTCTAAGCCCCTAAACGATGCGACTCTTGAAACATAATGGATCTTGTAAATTTATACTAGATCTTTTTTAACTTGGCCATAATTTAACTCCCTAAGCAGCTCTTTTCTCGATAACAAGCGGAAGAATGAGAGACTACTATGTGTCCTTATCATATTATTGCCAGGTATTCATAGTTACCAGTATATTTGGCTATAAACCATTATAATATCTGAGTAATTATGATAGGAGCAAGGCAATTACTCGCCAACACAATGACGTAATTTTCATCATATCCTGATTTCCATTAGCCGATTTTCTTTAGCTTATAATCTACCTCTAGGACTCAAAGGGGTAAATGCAATCTCACTAGACCCTATGAATAACATAGGTCCTTCTTCTATCTATCTATCTATATACTCAGGTACATAGCCCTCCCCCCATTTTTTTTATTCTATTTATTATCTATTTTATTTATTTTTTTAGCTGGGGGTGGCCGACTCAAGACAGAGCCTTCTTGAACTGCATAAACTCATCTAATTTCAGCTAGAGTCAAAGTTAAGGTGTCATTAAGCTGAAGGGGTTAATTAAATACACTATAGGGGCTAATGATCAAGGGACAAAGTTGCAGCTCAGTGTGAGATATAGATTAAGGGGGCCCACCTCGTTTTGTTTTCTATCTCTTTCCCTCTCTTTCTAGGTTGTATCCATTCAGCCTACTGTTTAAAGATGTTTATCCCCATTTACAGTGGTCCCTCTCATTTAGCGAATTCATTAGTCTAGCCAAACCATCGCCAAAAGTGAATTTTGCCAAATGCGAATAGTACTTTAAATGGGAAAATTATCCATTAGTCTTTGACGAGGCCCGAGTTCACCCTTTTGGGCCTTTTCAAACCGCCCGCCATGCGCATCGTCGATCGCCGACACACTCGGCGCCGTCTGCTTACTCTGTTTTTGCTAGAAGACATAGGCCTAGCCTATGTCATAGCCCAGCATATTTTTTTAAATGTTTATGACAGCAGGCTAAATTTGTAAATTTTTCGATAGAAATATGTCTCCGGCGAAGCCGGATTTCTCCATACAATGCTGGCTCGCTATCGCTTGCCAGGGAAAAAGAATTCCACAAAGAATTGACCTAACCTAGGTTAGATGTATATCAGGCAGCAGAATTCATTGTTATCTTGTGAATAGTCTTATTGATAAGGAATAACCACATAACCTTAGCAACAAGTTGCTAAGTCACTAGCTAGCCAGACCAAGAAATGGTCTAACCTAGCTTAGATATATATCAGGAGGCATCAATCACTTTTACCAAGTGAATGGTGAAGACTAGAATTTTCTATACCAACTGCTTTTTGATTGAGCAAAATAATGAAATTGGTTTTGGATCCGTGGTCACTTACCTTTTGATACCTTTTGATGTGTTCGCCACTCTTCTAGCGGCACCAAGGAGCGCGACGCCCCTCGTTATGGGTGGTGATTTGGTGCAGTTCTTTGATTAATTATATTTATCGATTGGGCCCCTGAGTCAGCTCATGCGCACGTGTGTGTTTGTGTGTCGCAGACTGTTCGGCACAATTTACAAAGCAAAACACAAGAGATATGAGGTTCACAAATCGGTTTGGTCAAGATTACTCTGTTAATATACGTTTATGAAATATACCTGGGATATTCTCGCTATCCAAGCAGCTCACTTAGGGTTTTGTGAGTAGGCCTAAGCCTATCTATAGCCTAGCCTCGGCCTAAGAGTAACTCTCAATACGGCGCTCTACTGTAGCCTACATGAAACATTAACAGCAATAGAAAATAGATAACAGATTTTATTTACCATGAATTATTTAGAGTTAGGCCTGGTGAGACTAGCTTGCGGGCGGCGCATTCTGGGCCGACGCCATTCCGTGACGTCAGCATTCTCGCCAAAAGTGTATTTGAAGCGCCAAATTCGGATTCTGGTACCATATCCAACCTATCGCCAATACTGTGTTTCGCCAAGCTGAAATCCGCTAAACGCGAGGGACCACTATAGGTGTAAATTTTTTCCTGGCGAGCGGTAGCGAGCCAGCATATTTTTTTAAATGTTTATGACAGCAGGCTAAATTTGTAAATTTTTCGATAGAAATATGTCTCCGGCGAAGCCGGATTTCTCCATACAATGCTGGCTCGCTATCGCTTGCCAGGGAAAAATCAACACCTGGATGGGGATAAATGTCTTAAAACAGTAGGCTGAATGGGGCCAAATGGATACAAGCCAGAGAAAGAGAGAATAGGAGAAAAAAAAGCAGGTCACCCCCCTTGAGAAAGCTAACATTTCATGCATCATAATGCAGGATGTATATGGTACATCCGAGTGAATATTTGTAGATGTTTAATCTAATTATATTAGTAGACTATTGTACCGTACTTAAAATATAATAATTATATTAGTAGACTATTGTACCGTACTTAAAATATAATAATTATATTAGTAGACTATTGTACCGTACTTAAAATATAATAATTATATTAGTAGACTATTGTACCGTACTTAAAATATAATAATTATATTAGTAGACTATTGTACCGTACTTAAAATATAATAATTATATTAGTAGACTATTGTACCGTACTTAAAATATAAAATAGTTACTCTACATTTGTCTATAAATACACTGGCTAATCCAAGTTCCTTTTAAAAAATACATAAAAAGAGGAAGAGGAAAACGTAAGCAGAAATCAAGCTTGGAAATGAGCAATACAAAAAAATCTTACAGCATAACACACTATAGGTAGCGCCAACGAACTTGACAATAATCTTGACCCCTTAACTTCTCATTACTCTAAAGGGCCTAGAGTAAACTGGCTGTAAATATCCACACCTATATCCTGGTGGGCTCTTCCCAATTATTATGTTCTCTCCACCAACCAACTTTACTCCTAAACTCGATTAATGAAATTAACAAACACATGTGGCAGTCCGGGGATTCGAACCCAGGACGCTCACACCGAAAATCAACACACTTATGCATTGTGCCACGAAGACAGTTAAAGAATGCTGCACAAGCCTATGATTTATTATGCAGTTTCGAATCCTGCAATGTCAGCTCGATTGCTTTCATTCATTTTGAGAAGTTAAGGAGTCAAGATAATTGTCAAGTTCGTTGGCACTACCTATAGAAGAAAATCACCAAAATTATCTAAAAAGTAGGGTGGTGGTACTAAGTTAAGGCCAAGCCTAGTCCTGTTCAGAGGGCTCTTAATAAAGGACAGTAAAGCTATATCACCAATTTTATGTTAGTTGCTACACTACTTTAGGATGTCTACTTCAACATAAGACTGAATGTATAGCAATATTTATCCTGCATAGGTGGCATGATTCATATACTGTACAGTATAGAATGATGCATACAGTACAGTACAGTACTCTAAAAATATAATGCTCAGAATACCTAAATTGGCATTTGGTTATGATGCTATTTTATTTACGTAAAATGTGGAGGAAGGAAATTGAAATTAACTGATAAAAACTCTACGATAATGGCATCATCCACTCATAAAAAAAAAATAATGTTAAATTTGTTCACTGAAGTTTGCTGGAAACTTGCTCAGATGTTTACCAAATTAATAAACAAATAAGTTTTATTATTAAGAGAAAAACTATATCGGAGAAGAGCAGAGCTGGAAATAATAAGCATAAAGTATTTCTAATAGCAAGTAGCCATTTGGTTGGGGAAAAGCAGGAGGCACACCTCAAAAACAGCGTAGGGTAGAGGACCAAATTCCTATAGAGTATGGGGTACAATATAAATTCCTATAGAGTATGGGGTACAATATAAATTCCTATAGAGTATGGGGTACAATATAAATTCCTATAGAGTATGGGGTACAATATAAATTCGCAATCATTCAATATTCAGCGGTACAGTCGGGCCCAACAGTAATGCAACACATCCAAAAATAAACTCTAATTTGATCTCTAATATCCTGATTCTGGCTTAACCCTTAACCCTTCCTACCCGGGCTGTCTTACCCAATGACGGTCGCCCCTACCCGGGCGAAATGGCTGAAAAACGTCTAAGACTAGGCTACCGTATTTATGTTTATTTTCACTGCTAGAACATTCCCACTCATCTATAATCGTAGTGCGGTTTTCAATCTGTATTTTGGCATTGAGTAGAGCTCTGTAAGTCAATTGGTTCAGTTGTGATGACGATTTCAGTGGAGCCAATATTGCAGAGATGTTGCCAATATGGGAGCTTTTCAGACACTAATTTCGTCATGACGTCAGAACAATAACATTGAGGAGTCTTCTCCTTCTTGTTTTCGGAGGTGCGGTGACGAACGCTTGGGTTTGTTGACATACGTCGTACGCACGGCGTTCAGACCAAGCTTAATTAGGCTATTAAGCTGCTGCTTTAGGTAAGGCATACCGGGTAGCGGCCCTTCTTACCTAAGGCAGACCGGGTAGGAAGGGTTAAAGATCGGCGCTCGACTTAAGTCGTGCACCAATTTGCAGCAAGTTAGGAGCATTATTAAGGCTTTTAAAGGGTTAAAATAGAGTGCAAATGGCCAGGAGCGCAGCGGCCAGACAGCCGACTCCCAGAGCTTACCGCCGCCCATTAACTCATGTTCCCTGTGTTCTCAAGAGGCCAGCAGTGTAGCCAGTAGTGAGCATAGCTAGGAAAAATATGCCGAAATACGCTAAACTCCCATGTTACTGGTATCACTGTATGAGGACCACGAGTGCTACGTAGCTCGTTCTGGTCTCATTTTGAAGCTTTTAGCGCCTAGTTTTTTGCTAAATAATTTTTTTTTCATGCAGATACTTGATTGATCATTCAGGAGGGCCTGAATATGCCCAAAATAGCCCAAAACACCCCGCTAGACAAGGGTTAAAAGACCTACAGGAGTTACATGGGAAGTAACTAATGTAGCCTACTTTCTGTGTGATATACATGCTCCCTGAACAAACCTTTCACAATGACCCACTTTAAGGTCAATTAACAAGTTCTGACTAACTGGTACCGGTAATTTATTTATTTATATATTTTCTTACTAGGACCAGTGTTTTGCGCGAGCACAAAACATAAAGTAAACAAAAATAAATAAAATAAATAAATAAATAAATAAAAAAGTACATTCATACACTTGAAGAGATTATTTATTTGAGAATATGTTGAATTACTATTAATCCCAACTGTACATTAGGCCACATAAGTAGTGTTCCTTGTGATGATCCTATACATGGAAATATAATGCGCATGATTGAATTACGAGTGTAGCTCCTTATGTAGTGGTTAACTCATCTAACTAGTCAACTGATAATTATAAGATACCACACTCGCACTTCATTCATACTATTTTACTTTCATACATAAAATCACGACGAGGAACAGAACTTATGTGGGCAACTGTACCTTAGGCCAGGTACTGTACTTGATAACCCCACCCCCATCACCATTATATAGGTGGACGACAGCTGTTCCCTCACCACCTGCCCCGGGACTCTCAAACACGCAGAATCAAAGCATAAAGCCGGGATCATCCGAGCCCACTTCTCTTAATTTTGATCCTCAACACTTGCCTGACAGCCTCAGAGGTAACCTTTTAAACATTATCTCGCCAAAAGGACTCCATCATCAGTCTATACTATACTCTGTTTCATTTTAGCTGACGATAAATTGAATCACTTAGCAGCTCATTAATCGATACGTAATGCAAAAATATGAAACTGCTATGTCTCTGCATCATATTAAGACCAAGTTTATATAATTAGCACTATTTTTCACTACAGAATCTTCATAATAACTGAGAAATCTTGTTGGGAACTTTGCAATTTACCGTCAGTTGAAAAGAAACGGAGGCTAGTTTCTGATACCAGTGCAAAGATCCCAGAATGTTGCCAGAAAAATGTTGACCATCAAAAATTGAAAATAATAACCAACTCATGTGATCCTATATAATAGAGATTGGACAACTTTTCATGAAGGTACCATTTGCCAAATTCTAAAATAACATAATATGGAGTATAGTACCTTGAAAATATTCTTAAAATTCACACTATCAGCACGGATCTCTAAAAGTTAATTGAATATAAAAAAATATATATAAGTAAAACCTCGCCCACCCGGACTAACTGGGGAAGAATCTAACCTGAAAGAGCCAAAAGTCCAGATCTGCCAAAAGTCTGAACTTCATACTCGGACTTTCGGAAAAATCCAGATGTCTTGAATAATATAGTCCGGACAAAATCTTACATTTCCAAAATATATTACTCAGACTTCCAGACTTTTCCAGAAGTCTGAGTGAGAAGTCCGAACTGAAATGCTCATCTGGAAGTCTTGGGTTTCTGGATGGCCGAGCACCGGATGAACGATGTTCTACTGTATACTGTATGTGGCAAAAAATTAATAACAAAGTGTCAATGGGTATTGATAATGACCATGGCAGAACGTATCATCAGTTGTCCAGTCTTTGCTTACTGAAGGGTCTGTGGCGGAACTAAGGAGTGATATTTTACTAACCTGTGGCTGAGGCTGTGTGGCCAAGTTGAGCTGTGGTTGAGTGCTTGGCTGCTGTGCTGGGGGAATCTGCTGCTGCTGCTGCTGCTGCTGCTGCTGCTGCTGTTGCTGCTGCTGCTGCTGTTGTTGCTGCTGCTGCTGCTGTTGCTGCTGCTGCTGCTGCTGCTGCTGCTGCTGCTGCTGCTGCTGCTGCTGCTGCTGCTGCTGCTGCTGCTGTTGTTGTTGTTGTTGTTGTTGTTGTTGTTGTACCAGCTGCTGTGGAATGAACTGTTGTTGTTGTTGAGCTGGTGCTGGTTGTTGTTGCTGTTGCAGTTGAGGAGGCTGTTGAAGTTGTTGTTGCTGGGGTATTGATTGCTGTGGTTGTTGGGGTAACGGTTGGTGTGGTTGTTGTGCTTGTGGTTGTTGTGGTTGTTGTTGGGGAAGTGATTGTGGTTGTTGTTGTTGCTCTTGTGGTAAAGAACCAGCTGTTGGGGTCACAGTAGCACTCTGTAACTGTTGTTGTTGTTGTTGTTGTTCTTGCTGGGGTACTTGCTGTTGTTTCTGTGGTGACGCCTCCCTTGGTTCAGGTCGCTTGCTGGGGGTCCCCGGAGCACTGTCCGCCCCTTCCTCACGCTGCAGGACAGAGGCCTTTAGTCATTTTTAAAGTGTGTTAGTGTATTTTAAAGTAGTTACATCAGACTACCAAGTTTCAAAGATTATTTAGTGTTGAAACTTGTATCGGGTCTTACAACTCTGGCACAACTCTTACTGTGTGAATGACAAATGTATCAGTCACTCTATAATCATACTATCATTGTTTATTGTCACTCATCACTATACATAACACCATCACTCATTATTCATCACAATTCATTAAAATCAGTCTCATTATACTACCTCACAATCAACCAAGTCATTATTTACTATCACTTATCACAATGCATGTCACCATTACTCATTACAATACTAAAACCAGTCTTACTATACCTCCTGATCAACTAAGTTCTGCCACCATCACTCATTATACATCATTGTGATATGAGTCTCACTATATCACACTATCATCCAAGCTATCCCTCACCACTATCACACTATATCACATTATCATCCAAGCTATCCCTCACCAAACCAGCTTCCAGAAGCACATCTCTCGCCATTCCATCCAATCACTCATAGACAACACGCAGCTGCAGGCACGACCTCCCGAAATCCATACTTCTGAATCCTCCTTTCCTCGCGAGGACAGAGTCCACCTGGCCAGGCTGAGATGTGGACACCATCCAGCTCTCCTGAGATATCAGAAGAGACTGGATATCTACGTCATCAACAGCTGCCCAGGATGCAACATGGCACCCCATACTATTAAACACATCATAGAAGACTGCATTCTACACAATCACTTATGCCAACAACATAATCTACACTCCTTGAGAGCCCTGTGGGAAAGTCCGATCGTGGCCATGGTCTTCCTTAGGGACTCATGGCTGTTCGACCAGGCAGCTTAGGGAACAACAACAACTACTATTACTCATCACAATCACACTACAGTATATCACACTATCATTCAAGCTAACACTCACCACAATCACATCACATTTTGCCACCATGCATCACAATCCTCTTCCATTTAAGCCATCACTACCCCTCATCACAAGTTCACAATATATGTCATCATCATCATCACCTATTTTGTCACCATGCCTCACCACACTTCATCACACAAACCAAACAAAGAATCATGCAAATGTTTAAATGTGCAGGTGGTGTTCACTTCATTTGTGTTGGGTTTAAAACTTGGTATTCATAAAATTCTTAACCTTATCTGTACCGGCGACGTCTTTTATATTTTATTCTAGCTATATGTAGATGGTTTCAAGCAGTTTAGGAAGGATCTGTAGTAGTTAAAAGGGTTGATGGAGATAGTTCGAAGCCTTATAATTGCTAGAGATCCTTCCTATACTGAATAAAATCAATCAGTAGTAGCCAGAATGAAATAACAAGAATATCGACATACGTACAGAAGGGGTTAATACTACTAAAAGGTTGACAAAAGCAATATTCAATACACTGATGTTCCTTCATGTCTTCCATATATAAAGTGCATTACCGTACTCGCAAAAAATAAGTTGATAATAATAGTTCAGTGATTTTATTCAATAGTTCAAGTATGTAATTAAATACTGAACTGTATATTTTCTCCTACCAATAACAAAATTAATACAAATTCTAACTTTCATATCCTATCCAACCTAATCACTCGGTAGGTAATCACTTTACTGTAGTGGCAGAAGAACCTCTTATGAACGACTAAAGGAAAAAGAAAAACTGGTACAGTACTCATTGCCATATTACTAAAATAAGAATATTTGGCAATGCTAGAAGAAAGGAAGAATGGCTGTTGCTATTACAGAGGATTTTGTACAGTAATGGAAATTCTAACTCCTCAGACAACTGGTTTTGTACAGTACAGTATTACTAAAGAAGGATTGGACTTTAAATGTTTTTGTTCTATGTGTATGAAGGAGACAAAAGGCAGGTTGAATGTAACGAGTGTCTCCACCCAAAAAATATATATGTCATATATATAATATGTTTGTCATAATAATATCTATTATGACTTTTATCCTTAACGGGGGTCACCTGCTTTTTTTTTATCTTGCTCTCCTTTTCTCTCTTTGTTTGGCTTGTATCCATTCGGACCCATTCAGCCAACTGTTTTAAGACGTTTATCCCCATCCAGGTGTCGATTTCTTCCTGGCGAGCAATAGCGAGCCAGCATTGTATGGAAAAATCCGGCTTCGACATTTTTCTATCAAAAAATGTACAAATTTAGCTTGCTGTCCAAACAAAAATATATAAATGCTGGCTCGCTACCGCTCGCCAGGAAAATATTGACACCTGGATAGGGGTAAACATCTTAAAACAGTAGGCTGAATGGGGCCGAATGGATACAAGCCAAAGAGAGAGGGAGAGAAAGAGAAAAAAAAACGAGGTGGGCTCCCTTAAGCCTCGTACACACAGTCATTCATCACCGACAGTCCTTCTTCAAAGCTGACGTTTGTCATGCAAAATTCACGATCATGATCGCGCCGTATCTTTTAAATGTGTGAATAACGAGGCGCGATCTCAACGGTTTGGAATGATGATCTTCTCGCGTGAACTGTCAGTGTCTCACGGGACGTTCCCAAGTGAGGGTGGATGCAGCAGTGTGATCTTCAATTTCAGGATAATAAATTTCAGGAGTGACACATGACTTTCCTTTGGGTATTCAAATTGTCCGATTCAATATACTTCTGTGTGTTTAGGATTAAATTGTATCATAAACTAAAGGATTAATAAGTCTACTGTACAGAGGAAGAGATTAATAAAATAGTCACAATACAAATAACTTGATACAATTCTTGATGAATCTTAAAATAGTTTTAAGATAAGAACAAAATCTTTAAAATCTTTAAAATCTTTGCTGCTACTAGCAGCAAACAAAATGAGAAGGTTACCAGACACTCCCAGCAGTTTGTATTGGCTAGAGAGACCTCTGCTATCATTGTATTTTTGTGATGTAATAGATGAATTAAAGAATAAGTAAAACCTCAACCATCCAGACTAATTGGGGGAGAACCCTGTCTGGATCTGCCAAAAGTCCGGACATATATTCAGCCATCCAGACAAATCCGAATGGCTGAAACATGATTCCGGATATCTAACTTAAACAACCAGACTTAGGTTTTAGCCATCCAGACAAATCCAGATGGCTGAAACATTAGTCCAGATATCTAACTTAAACAACCAGACATAGGTTTCAGCCATCCAGATAAATCCGGATGGAGGACATATAAGTCTGGATATCTAACACCCCTTCCGTACCGGCGACGTCTTTTTAACTTTACTCTGGCTACTATCAGAGACGATTTAATTAATTTTAAAAAGGGCCTCTAGGCTTCGAACTATCTAACTTAACCATTTTTACTACCACAGATCCTTCTTAAACTACACAAAATTGCCTATATATAGCTAGAATTAAAATTAAAAAGACGTCACCAGTACAGAAAGAGTACTAGCGATGTGTGCTATATTTTATTCTAGCTATATTTAGACGATATTATGCAGCTTAAGAAGGATCGGTGGTAGTTCAGAGGGTTGGTTGAGATAGTTTGAAGCCTTATCATTGCTAGAGGTCCTTCCTAAGCTTAGTTAAATTGTCTAATTATTGCCAGAATATAATTAAAAGGATGTCACCAGTACTGAACGGGTTAAAGCCACAGTGTTGTATTCATTTTAAAAGGTTCAATCACATCATCAAAGGGACAAAAGATTATTCTGGTTGACCAAGTTAGGAACATGATTAATATAGCTAATCACCGGAGAACTAAACCGATGTACAGTAATTAACCCTTTTGGTACCAGTGACGTCCTTTTAACTCTTATTCTGGCTACTATTATGCAATTTTATTCAGTTTAAAAAGGCCAGCAAGAAAACAGGCTTCAAACTATCTCGTTTAATCCTTTACGCCACCACAGATCCCTCTTAAACTGCACAAAATCGTCAAAATATAGCTAGAAGAGAATTAAAAAGATGTCGCCGGTACAACATGGGTTAAAAATCAAGATAATGTTGGACTTCTTTTAAAAAAAAAATAAGGTGGCACTATCATAGAAGCAAAAACAGTAGTACCTTCCCTTCCCTGCAGTCATAACCAGCTACAGGTCTCCCTCACTATCCGATGCCCCCATTTACGATAATATTATAGGCTTTTAGGCGTTTGGGTTTGGGTTTTGGCTGGTCCGAGAACGCATCCCCATTTACCCCATTCATTTTCGGGTTTGCTATATAATTTTTCTACTGTATTTAAGATCGGGTTTTCAGGTGGATTGTGTTCTTTTATTTCAAAATTATATTTTATCAAGCGTTGTTTCCACATAGCGATTTTGATCAGTTATTTTGCATTTATCTTGTATCGTCCCAGTTTTAGTTTGTTTATTTTGCAAGTTTTACATTAAAATTTCAGGAACGTAACCCAATGGTAAATCGAGGGAGACCTGTATAAGGTATTAAAGTGCTTTCAAGCCAAGGCCAATAATGTAGTCAAATATAATACCGGTACTATAGTGAAAGACTGTACCATATTATAATTAGTTCTATTATTTAATATATATTGCTTTATGAAATAGCTAAAACAAAGCGATAAAGGAAGTCAGAGATTTTGTACAAGTTTCTCCTTTTATGCAGTTAAATGGGTGCCTTACTGGTATCATCATATACTGTACAATGCATCAGTGATCACAAATTTCAACTATGATAACTAAAGGAGCAAGAGAATAGCAGAAGCTCAAGCGGTGACAGAGTATCGTACCCTTCTTGTATATATATATATATAAATCATTAACACAAAACACTGTAGTATGTGTCAACTTAATGCACATTCAACCCCTTCAGCACCATGACGTAATTTCATAGTAACCAGAATAAACTTAAAGACGGCAGCGGGACTGAAGGGGTTAATGTTAAGATTTGTTCTGAATATATTTTTCCGCAATAAAAAGTAATATGTCAAAAGCTGTGATAACACCAGTCAGGTAAAGTGAGTTTATTGGACGACATCATTGGGAGGTTGGGGGGTGGGGGGTCTACCTACTACACAATGCGACAGCTCAATGGGGCGGGGGGCGGGGGAAGGGGTTACAGCAGAATTACATACTGCAACATTTATTTATTACACATTTATTTTGCAAGTGAGCAAAAGAGAAGAGTAGAGATAGGATTTTATTATTTTATGGAGATTTAGTTGTGTAGAGCAGATTAACCAGACCATATTTTGTTTTCATAATTTTCAAACCCTTTTTCCCTTCTTAACCCTCTGAATCCGGGAGGCCTCATATGAGGCAAAATGCGCGGCTAAGAAATCGCCGCTATAATCATCAGAACTCAGCAACCACGCGTTGTAGCGACGTCATCTCTACGGCATTCTACAGACAACAAAAAGTTCTACAATTTGCAAAAACATTGACTGCTCTAGGTGGTCTCAATCAGTAGCTACTGAATTATGAAGTTTGACTGTACCAAAATTCATATGAGGCCCCCATGGGTTAAGGATAGACTAAAGGATAGAGACAGGGAATTAATTAAAATATATGACTTGAAAACAAAAAGTTACTGTTCAAATTAATATAACAAACTAATTAAAATTAAAAACTATTGAAACGACAACACACTAAACTAAATTGTTTATGATGAATATTGTATCCATACTTCAAATAGACACCAATAACTCCTCTTTAGCTTTCCTCATCTTCCCGGAGCGATGAGTTGAATATTAGGCTATTTCTTTATTGTGGGGTTCAAATGGTTATTAAATCATAGGGGCTGCCTGGTGAGGGTAAAAATCATGAGCGTGTCAGGAACAACCTCTCTTGACTGTGGACAGACCCACATTAAAGCTGTTTGGGGGAATCTTTCCCCTTCTAGATGTAAATCAATGCAAAACAATAAAGGCCTTTGTATTAATCCTTTCATGCACCCTTTAGTATTTAGAAATAGAATTATCTGAATTGCATAACTATCTCTCCAAAATTAGTTTTCTGCCCACAGCTCGCTGAAAGACAACTGCAGAGGGTTAAGCAATTAAACTAAAGGTTTCTAAACCCCTCTGATGGTCAGAAAGGCTTTTATGTATCCCAGAAAGGGTGCAAATCGTGATCTTGTGCGCGAAAAGGTTAAATAACATCACCCACTCTTCAAGGGTTAACCCGGCAAAATCATAAAGGGTTTGGATGGACCCATCACTGGTACGAAAATCCTGCCAAAAATATGACTCTTGCAAAATGCAACAAAAAGTATATCAACTCGTTGGAAATGCATTCCCGCATCCCAACATTTTATTTTAAATTTTTCAAAAAAATGGTGTGGTTAAGGTCAGAAATTGAAGTCCTGTTTTAACCCATTCTACTATTTGCACTTCTCTCAATAAAATTATAAAATCTCTCTCTTGACCAAGAGAGAGTGGTTAATAAGTAGAGCGAGATAGAGGGGGGAAGGGGGCGTGTATGAACAAACAATAGCACATGGGGGTGGACTAAGTGTAGGGAGGGGGGGATACAGTTGTACCCTACACATACTATAAGTCACACACATCATCCTACACAAGGCTCACACCTCAACTAGGTCAAAATGAACACAGATGGGAAAGTATCGGGGACAGCCATACAGTATCACTTTCCAACATCCAGGTGATCACACTTATCAAGACAGTGTTGCATTTCACTCAACAGTGATACAAACTGAAATATGAAAACATGATGAAGAAATTCAGGAACGATAAGAGTAAAATGAACTACTTGTAGCTGGTAAAACTCAAAATATACTGCACACTGGTGTGCAGCTTCAATTAATGGTGAGTAAATCATTAAATATACAGTATAAAGAGCAGTAAATATTTAAAAATCCCTGAATCCTTTATGCATCATATATCAATAATGAACATAATAGTTTCACTACATTACTCTTGAAAATTCCCCTCATTTAGAAAAACATTAATATTCCTTCCAGGAATTATGAAACCTAAGGTTTCAGTAAAGGAGTGTAAAATAAAAATATTAAAAAAAAAGCCGAGGTGATATGAGAGGACGTGTGGGTGTGAGGGATAAGGCAGGGCATCAGACATTTTCACAGCCTCAGGTGATTCCTTCTCATCTTAGATGAGCTCACTCAACCAGTCCTGTCTGCAATATTTTCATTACTAAAATGTAGGCAGTACAATATACTAAATACCATAAATGTAGGCAGTACAATATACTAAATACCATAAATGTAGGCAGTACAATATACTAAATACCATAAATGTAGGCAGTACAATATACTAAATACCATAAATGTAGGCAGTACAATATACTAAATACCATAAATCATTACAATCCTATATGTCAAAACATTGACCTCTGCTAAAAATCAAGATATTACTAATGAATGTGAATTTTCTTGAATTTACTTTAAAGTGACGAGTGATGGCCAACGTTAGTGCGAGACGTGTGTTCCCAGTACGAGGGTAGGTATAGCAGACAGAACTGACAGTGCTGGTGACTTATAGAGGCATCAGTCATGCTCCTCAGCCAAAAATATAATAATAAGAGGCATTCTGAGATGTGTGAGACAAACCCAGTGCTCCCCGGTGAACACTACTACTTACTGAACTGTGTCGCCGCCGCCGCTTAGGTGACGACCGACTCAGCTTCCTTGCCAGGTAGCGGGCCTACCAAGCCACACACAGGTTAAATGATACAACCAACTCACTGATACCAGAACCAGTGTGTAGTACTTGGGACAAACAAGTCACCTGCTTCCACATCATATTCACTCACTATTACCAACACCACACACAATGGAATGATCCTCTCTCTATTGCTCACTACACCTAAGCATAACAGGTTACAATTCTCAACTAATAGTTTAACCCCTTCGTTACCGGGGACGTCCTTTGCACTTCATTTTGGATACTATTTGATGATTTTATTCAGCTTAGAAAGGACGTCTACTAATTAAAAAGCTTCAGACTATCTCAATTAATCCTTTTAGCTACCATACATCCTTCCTAAGCTACATAAAATCGTCTTAATGTAGCTGAAATAAAATACAAAATACGTCTCCGGTACAGAAGGAGTTAAGGGGAGGTTTTTAGTTGATTCCCTAGACTTCCATCAAGCTTAAAATTACTCCCCCTTGACCCCCTTTCAAGATAAATTTGTACATTTTTCGGTAGAAAAATTTCCCGGCCGAAGGCCGGTTCCCCTTAAATTACAGGCTCGCTATCGCTCACCAGGAAAAAATCGACACCTAAATGGCACGAATGGTCTTAAAATTGACAGAAATGGGGCGAGGGTTCTTAAAATCGCCAAACTAATGGGGCAAGCGTCTTTAAATCTCACAAGCAATGGGGCTAAACATGAGGGAGAAAGAGGTTCAGAAAAAAATCCTCCAGGTGGAAATCTCCCCTTAAACCATCGGTCATGAGACTGGTGGGCTATGATTATATCAACCATTATAGGTCAGAGCTGCCAACATTCACGACAATTCAACAAACTCAAACGTTTTAAAAAATTCAAGAAGGACAGAATTTTCTCACTCCCCCTTACCAGTGTTAGGCCCCGATAACCCAAAAGTTAACTTAAGGGAGGATGGTTCGTTTTTCTGGCTCCCTCTCTCCCTCATGTTTAGCCCCATTAGTTTAGAGATTTTAAGACCTTCAGCCCATTAGTTTGGCAATTTTAAGACCTTTCGCCCCATTTCCTTGTCAATATTAAGACATAGCTAGCCAAGACATAAGTCAAAAGGAGCCTGTAATGAGGAAGACAGGAAATGAGAGTTAGATAGTTGGATAGTTTGTACAGTTGGCCAAATAAGTCATGACGCCGCTGTCATTATGTTTTGCTCACTATATGCTGTATTAATGGCTGACAGATGTTGAATAGGGTGTGTAAAGAGAGAAACATGGTTGTATATCTCGCTCTGAACGATTAATTAAACCTTAGATAGCGCTGATACCAATTATTGATCGAAATATACTCGGTGCCGCGACATCACTTTTTTGGCCAACTATATAAGTGATTAATATAACGAAAGAACTTTTATGGTGTGAGTTTCACGATGGCTCAACTAAAACCAAATTGTACAATTCCATCGGCTTTGGTCTCAGACTTTTAAAATCTTTGAGCTGCTTGAATTGTCATGAAAATTTGGCAGCTTGAACCAATAATGGCTGATATACTCACAACCTTAAGTCTCATGATCGATGGTGTAAATTAATAAACACTTTTCATAGCTCAAACCTACAACTATCAACTCCATAGAAAATTTAGCTACTATACCTATAGCATGAGGCATTAATTTAGAAAATGAACATGGTAAAATAATGTGAAGTAATTTTAATTTTTGTTCATAATTTCTTTAAATGAATATCAGGTAAGTTGTGATAATAATTCTGACTACCTGTAAGTATTTCTAAGCTAAAAAGAACTACTGTAGTATGAATTATAAAAATATATAGTTATAGCATTGTAACATACTGTACAGTATAACAGAACATAATATATTTTAGAAATTTAGATATGTTGAGTAATTTTTATCAGGATACACTATGGGCCGTTCCTTTAAACATCGTAAAACATTTCCCTACGATCTTTCCCGACCCAGATTGACCATTATCGTTTATCTGTATAAGTGTCTATCTGGGTCGGGAAAGGTCGTAGGGAAAGTTTTTACGATACATACTCTACATACATACATACGGGTTTAAAGACCGCAACCGTCCACAGTGAATGTGGCTTCCATGGTAAAATCCCAGTACTGCACACAGTGCACAGCAAACATAACACGGTGGCTACAGTCTTTACTGCAAGCAAAGTACAACAAAGTCTTGCCACAACAACGCCCATCATGTTATCACTGTGGCTGATGTTGGTATAGCGCTAACAGTGTCTCAGCAAAACTTAATAAAGTCCCCCTGAAGCACTTGCATCTGGCGAAATCGCACCACACCAGCCTTAACCGTGCTACAATAAGGTAGTTGTTGTTGTTGCTGTTCCCCAAGCTGCCTGGCCGAACAGCCCCAAGGCCCCGAGCAAGGCCAAGGCCATAACCGAGCGCCCCCACAGAACCCTCCCTGCCGACCACAATTAAGCCTGGGTGACCGAAGCCACTCCATGGCGGGGAGCTGGGTAGGGTGAGGAAACGCCCGGGAAACCAAAGGCCCACCCAGGGCCCTGTGCCCCTCAGCAATTATGAAGAGAAAGTTGAGGGGCAAAGGAAAAATAAGAAATAACAAGTAGAAATAACAAGTAAGAAATAAGGTAGTAACAAGAAATCACCGTTACTGCTACAGAGGCTGACTGCACCACCGAAGTGGCGGGCGATGGGGTCGCTGCATCCCTACGCCAGAGTTTACGATGTTTAAAGGAATGGCCCTATATGTCTATGGTCCTTATAGTAGATTAAAGGAATGGCCCTATATGTCTATGGTCCTTATAGTAGATTGAATTGTTAACCTTGCCATTTATGAAGTGGCTTCATTGAAAAGGAAGGAGCATAATACTCGAGACAATAAACGTAAGACACAAACTTGCATCAACTTGTATTCATATGACTGACATGTATCTCTACTATACCCCGTTCCAAATAGGTAGCCAGACATCGTGAACGCTAACCTCTGTAACTCTAAAAGGGCTAGAGCAAATGGGCTGTAAATTCGCACACCTATTCCTTGGCTGATCCTTCCCAAATGGTAGAAATATTAGCTCAATTACTCTTGTCGTTCGTGAGTTACAGAGGTTAACGTTCAAGAGCTTTGGCCTACTTAGTTGGAACAAGGTATACTGTACTTTAGTTTGGTCTATAATCAGGCTAGTAATTCAACGAGACAGAAGCTAAGTTTGAGAACACTAAAGTCGGTTTCATTTCAGCTGACAGTAAATTGTCATGTCCTATTTTTTTTTTTTTTTTTTTTTTCTATGTGAGTGAGGGAGGCAAAAGGCAGAACTTCCTTTTACTCCGCTATTATGATATTTCCACATAGCAATTTTGATAAGTTCTTTTGCCTTTATATAGTGTTGTCCCTGTTTTGGTTTGTTTATTTTGCAAGTTTTATATTATAATTATGAACATATGATGCTAATTATGAAAACTTGACATAATTATGGCACCAAGATACAGTAGTTTCAGAATGTTGCATCATGTACTGAGAATTCAGTTGTTAAGGGATGCGTTTTACTGTCAGCTGAAATTAAATCAACTTTACATGCAGTCCGAGGATCTACAAGCTTACTATAGTCCGTTAATTCTAGGTTGGGCAGAAATCGTAACCCCTAACCTCTCATAACTCAAAAAGGACTAGAGTAATCGAGCTAATATTTCTACCAAATAGGAAGACTTGGCTAGGGAATATGTGTATAAATTGACAGCTCATTTGCTCTAGCCCTTTTTGAGTTACAGAGGTTAAAGTTTACAATTTCTGCCCAACCTATAATGAACAGACTATAGCACATTAAGATGCACAAAGGTTATCATATGGTCCTATAGTCCATTTTCTATAACTAGGCCAAAAATCCTGACCACTAACCTCTGTAGCTCAAAAATTACTAGAGTAATCAAGCTACCATTTCTACCAATTGGGGAAGAGTCAGTCAAGGAATAGATGTGGAAATTTACAGCCAATTTGCTCTAACCCATTTTGAGTTACAGAGGATAGAGGTCATGATTTCTGGCCTACTTACAGCGAATAGACTATAGTTATCACGCAAACTAATATATATATTTTATACAAATATTAGTAATACCAACAAACAAGGGCAAACTCTTGGTAATTAAACATTTAATTGTTTATCATATATCTTAAGAAGTCCACATTCAAAATAGAAATTCAACAATAAACACAAATTGTATTCTAAAAAAGGGCACTAAGAATTACCTTGCTTTGTGATACAAATTACTCAGTACAGCTAAATTTACAGTACTGTATTGCTAAAACTATTATAGCTCATTTTCCAGAAATAAAATCAAGGTTTTATACTTAACCAAATCATATTGCTTACACTTTACTGTATCAACTTTTAACAGGTATATTTAAGCTTTTGATGATTGACTTAATAAGGATAATACATAATGCTCAAGATTTACAGATACAATCCACTCAAATAATATCACTAATAAGGATAATATATAATGCTCAAGTTTTAAGAATACAATCCACTCCAAAAATACCCATTACCCTCCCATGGTCCCCAATAAAGAAATGTACACATTATTACTAACCCGAGCTTCAGGGTCGTCGCGCTGCCGCCGGGACGCTGACGGAGACCGGTGATGGGGGTCCTGCGTCTGCTGAGTCTGCTGCGTCTGTTGTTGTTGCTGACCCGACTGTTGCTGTTGTTGTGCCGTCTGACTGTTGCTGCGGGAGTCCAGGCCCGGGGTGGACACTACGGGAAGGGTCTTGGGGTTGGCCTGCAGTTGACGGATGATGTCCTCGATGTAGTTCACCACGACCTCAGCGTGATTCACCGGCAGCAAGTTCGTCATCACCTGAAAACCATAAAGTCCTTGTAGTCTTGATGAAAGCACATAAATGTATAAAATTACAAATGTTTATTAACCCCTTGAGGATCATGACACACTTTTACAGTTTTTCTGGCTATCATTAGAAGATTTTATACAGCTAAGGAAGGATCTTGGGAGTTAACCCTTTCACGCACGTGTGGAGGCGATTGCGTCCTTAACCCTTCCTACCCGGGCTGCCTTACGTAAGGACAGCTCGGAATAAGGGCCGCTACCCGGGCGTCCTTACCTAAGACGGCAGCTTAATAGCCTAATTAAGCTTGGTCTGAATGCCGTGCGTACGACGTATGTCAACAAACCCAAGCGTTGCGTCACCGCACCTCCGAAAACAAGAAGGAGAAGACTCTTCAATGTTATTGTTCTGACGTAAGACGAAATTAGTGTCTGAAAAGCCCCCATATTGGCAACATCTCTGCAATATTTGCTCCACTGAAATCGTCATCACAACTGAACCAGTTGACTTACAGAGCTCTACTCAACGCCAAAATACAGATTGAAAACCGCACTACGATTATAGAGGAGTGGGAAAGTTCTAGCAGTGAAAATAAACATAAATACGGTAGCCTAGGTCTAGACGTTTTTCAGCCATTTTGCCCGGGTACGGGCGACCGTCCTTAGGTAAGACTGCCCGGGTAGGAAGGGTTAAGGGATACTTTAAAGCTTTGTGACCATCAGGGATGTTTAGAAACGTTTAGTTTAATTACTTCAACCTCTGCAGTTGACTTTGAGTGAGTTATGGGCACAAAACTAATTTTGGAGAGGTAATTATGAGAGTAAGAGAATTCTATTTTTAATACTAAACGGACCTGAAAGGGTTAAAAGGGTAAAGACTGTCTATCAACCCTCAACTTCAATATACCCTTCCCAATCTGCATAAAATTGTCTAATGATAGCCAGAATATACTGCCAAAATGCATCATGATCCTCAAGGGTTTAATAAAAACAGCATACATATCATTGGAGATGTACAGATATCAACTGCAATTAAAGCCATAAGGAGTTCTACAAAAATTATAATATTTTACTTTTCACTCAATAAGGGTATTTTAATCTCTGGAACCCTGAGAGCTTATTTGACTTATGACAAGATAGTAAATATTCCTAAACATATCTCGGAGCCATTTACATTTTTTAGCTAAGCACATACAGTAAGTAAGAGTTCAGCAGTTTATTTCCCTAGCTCTCTGTGACTAGAGCAAAATTAAATGTATAGTGATAAACAGAACAGTATGAACACTGAACCAGTTTGTTGATTGGTGAAGGCTGTTCCTATCCAGAGTGGGGTTTGGCATCCTCTACCCAACCTTAGGTGTTTCTGTACGTCTCTTTTACTGTACTACTTTTCCTTCTAGGTGCTAGTGAGATCGCCGAACTGAATGGCACTGCAATGGGGCTGCGGACGGTGGGGGCACTGGCCTGCGGGTACAAGCCCTAGGGCTGATGACCCCCTCCCCTGCTACCCTCTCTGAGACAGATCTCAACTTTCCCTGGCCCCTTTGGGGGCCCGAGCATCTGGAGCGGCTTCGGTCTACCGGACTTGGGAATGTTCAGCCAGACAGTCTAGGGAACTACAAGAACAACAACAGCTAGTTTGTTGAATTGGGTAGAAGGTGAACAAAGGATAGAGCGGTTCCTCTTCATTCCTCTATTTACCTTTCCCTCAATTCACCTACAAGTCATAATGGATGGATTACTAACCAGTTTGTTGGCCACATCCTGCGGGTCATTATCAGTGATGTCGAACTTGAAGGTGATGGTCTTCTGTTTGATGGTCTCCAGCTGACACTCCACCATGGTTTCCGTCACACTCAGGACGGTCAGTTTGGGGAAGCGGTCTAGGGTCTTCTTCTTGCGGATCTTCTTGCGTTCCAGGTGTTGTCGTCCCCCAGTGCCGTCTGCCGGGTGCTCGCTACACTCGGATTCCGAGGCCGCGCTGGGGTCAAATGTAGGGTGAATGCTGGTGGGAGGGTACTGGGGGTGGTAGTGTGTAGTGGTGGTGGTGGTAGTGCCTGTCGTGGTGGGGTTCTGTTGGTGTGGATGTGGCACTGTGGTGGGGGGGTTATGTTGGAGGGGATATGGGACTGTTGTGGAAGTTGTGGTGTTGTTATTGTTGTTGTTGTTGTTAATGGTGGTGTTGGCGAATGAGATGGATGATGAGGATGGAGGTGAGGAGGAAGACAGAGTGGTGGTGATAGTGGTGGAGGTGGTGGTGGAGATACTGGTGGTGGAAGTATTGTTGTTGTTGTTGTGGTTGTTGTTGTTGTTAGTGTTGCTGCTGTGCTGAAGGTCCACAACACCAACTCCCACACCAGGTCTTCTCAGGGAACATGGAAAAAAACAAATGGATATTGCTCTTAATATTTCACGTTATATCATAAAAAACGTAACACTTGGTACTCACCGCTGGGAGGGAGGGATGGGGAGATAGTCAAACATGCAAATAAAACATACTTCCCGAACACAAGGGTATAAACAGCTTGAACACGCAGCGGGCTCAGCGGGGAGGCACAAACTCAAGCTATAGCATAAATAATCAGCTCAACGAAAGAGGCTTGCCGGCTAAAGGTCCAGGAACACACATCAATCATCAACTAAAAATGTATAGCCTACATACAAAATACATACAAGTTTAATTAAAGACCGTTTTGTCCATTCTCTGTGGACAAAATGGTCTTTAAACTTATATGTATGTAAAACTGTAGCATAATAAGGTTGAAATGCTATTGAGAAGCTGGAAATAAAATATACTGTATATATTTATAAGGGTAAATCATTCAAATTTCATGCTCCTCTTAAAAATACAATATAAGCTAGTAATACTGTTTGTACATTCAATATATACTACTGTAAACAGTTTTATGACAGACAAACTCATGTATGAAGACAAACACACAAACACTGTACAGTAGATAATATTTAATGGTCCAAAGAGTTTGTACCATATACATTAGGATTTATACTGAATCAGGGTAAATCAACTAACCATACAACCAAGCAAAGAACAGTTGACCAAGACTAAACCTAAAAAACTAGCATCAATCTATCATGTAAATTTATTTGTATTATAGAAACTTAAAAAATGTAATGTAAATCAAATTCTATAACCCTGGCCCCTTCGGGGGCCCGAGCATCTGGAGCGGCTTCGGTCTACCGGACTCGGGACTGATCGACCAGACAGTCTAGGGAACTACAACAACAATAACCTTGGAGTATTGATGTGCACAATTTTAATACTGTATATAGAAAAATAATCAATTTGCCAATAAATCAATATTTTCATAAGGCCCAATATATAGTAAATTGAATGAGGATCTCAAATTCTTGAAGGTGGAGCAAGAAAAATGAAAGTAAAAAAGAAACACAAAATAATGCAAAAAACTGTAATGTCAAATTACTAATCATAAAACTAATGGAAATGTTTGTAAATAAAAATAAATAAATACAAATCAAGGCAGGAATATCAGTCTAACCATTTTGTAAGCAGACTCAGAGGCAAACATTTGTTTCTTCATTTTCTTGTCGTCTTCTATCACACTTCAGATGTTAGCATGCAGAAAACAAAAAGTGAATGAAAAAGAAGTTTTCCCCTCAGTGTGATGACGAAAAGTGTTGTAAATATGTGACTGCTAGCTTAACCCCTTGAGAATTATCACGCATTTTGACAGTTAAATCTGGCTAACATTGGACGATTATATTCAGAGTAAGAAGGGTGTGTGGATGTCAGAGGGTTGATTGGGCCAGTCTTTATCCTTACAACTCCCACATATCATTCCTAAGCTATATAAAATTGTGTAAAGCTATCCAGAATAAACTGTCAAAATGTGTCATACTCCTCAGGGGTTAATTGTAGAAGCATAAAGCTGAAGCCTTGGTACAGCATCCTGACACAACCACACACGCAGCCTGACACTCTTTTTCCTGTAATACTATATCATTCCTGTCACTATCTATCTACTCAGGCAAACACATAATTTTGTTGTTTTCCTTTTTTTTTCTGTTCTTTCCCTTTTTTGTTCTATCTATTTTTTTTTTGGGGGGGTGTCACTAGTATAGTATAGTCAAACAAAATGTACTGTGATTGATGCATTCTTTTACCACCATGCACTCTCTGCTCAAGAGCTGGGCTAGGGTGGGTTCCCTGATATTTCAGTGACTTAAATATACAGTTGTCACAGATTGCTAGACCGTGCTGTCCACCACAGCACTTGTGTCTGCCAATAACCCACACAGGTTACCAGTTTGAAGGGGGGGGAGGAGGGGGTTATAATGAAAATATTATTGCTTTTATGTCGTGTACAATACAGGTACGGTCGTCAGCTCATACTGTACAAGGTTATGCCAATTTGAATCTTGGAACCTTTAAAGCTAAGTTCTGAAGCATTGTATTATCTCGTTTGCGTTCGATACCGAGTCAAATGGGTGCGCCACCATTTATGCTCTTGACTGTACATACATTCAATTAAACTAAGGGGAACAAAAATATTCATCCAACTTCGAAAATATTGAACATATAACATTCAAAACTATGTGGATATTGATTTTTGAGGCAAGTAATGGTAATCAATGTAATAAAGTAAATAACCCCTTCGGCATGATGACGTCATTTTCATTATATTATTTTCTTTAGCTTATAATCTACCTCTAGGACTCAAAGGGGTTAATACGATCTCGAAAAGCCATCTGAATTTAATAGGTCCTTTTTAAACTGCATAAAGGCCAGTCTGTTAAGTCTCATTCTGTGACTTGATAAAAAAATAAAAATAAACTGCATAAAATAATCTAACTTTAGCCAGAATCGAAGGCAAAAAGGCGTCATCGTGCTAGAAAGGGTTAACAATATCTAATCTAGTAATATAACTTAAACAGAAGCGATTGTCCTCGTCAGGGAGATGATAAGGGTGGAGTGGCCATCAGATCCACCAGTTGATCCCACTCCGCCATCTTGTTCTTCCCTCGTACACTTAGGGGTCTGGTCAGGTCTGGTGTTAAGCTCTCCCCCGGGTGATGTCACACCAGCCGGTTTCCATCAATTTACAATGCGCAAGTATTTTCTCATACTGCACTAATATTTGGTATTTTCGTATTGTAATCGACAAATAGATTGTTAATTTCACTTAAGAAGATGTATGTATGTAGGTATATACTCAGGCACATACCCCATTGCTGAGGGTTGCCGACACAAGACAGAGACCAAACAGAAAGTCAGAAACAATATTTTAAGTTCCTATTCTCAGGGTCCGGGACCACTTTCGCGTTCCCTTGCCCTTTTCTCTGTCTCATGGAGTAGGAAAATCTGCTCTTGGCCTACAATAGGTCGGTCGAGGAGGAACAATATGGCGGCAATGGGATCACTGGTCAGAACGCGTAAAGGGGTTTACACCGTCTCCACCCTTAATACACTCCATGAATCATGTTTATACTGTACAGGCATTCCGTAATTCTCCACATACAGCCTGAAACTAAACTGTACTACTACCGGTATATAAACATGACTATTGCCATGACCCAACCTTCTCTAACCCACCATTCAATGCACCCCTATCACTAAAAACACCCAAGAGTAGCAAAAACATCTAAAAAATATTTAAAATAAAGGCAGGAAGAAAAATACATATGTGGCATATGTGCAAACAGAATATATATGAGAGAGAGAGAGAGAGAGAGAGAGAGAGAGAGAGAGAGAGAGAGAGAGAGAGAGAGAGAGAGAGAGAGAGAGAGAGAGAGAGGAGAGAGAGAGAGAAAAAGAGAGAGAGAGAGAGAGAGAGAGAGAGAGAGAGAGAGAGAGAGAGAGAGAGAGAGAGAGAGAGAGAGAGAGAGAGAGAGAGAGAGCGAGAGAGAAGAGAGAGAGAGAGAGAGAGAGAGAGAGAGAGAGAGAGAGAGAGAGAGAGAGAGAGAGAGAGAGAGAGAGAGAGAGAGAGAGAGAGAGAGAGAGAGAGAGAGAGAGAGAGAGAGAGAGAGAGAGAGAGAGAGAGAGAGAGAGAGAGAGAGAGAGAGAGAGAGAGAGAGAGAGAAGAGAGAGAGAGAGAGAGAGAGAGAGAGAGAAGAGAGAGAGAGAGAGAAGAGAGAGAGAGAGAGAGAGAGAGAGAGAGAGAGAGAGAGAGAGAGAGAGAGAGAGAGAGAGAGAGAGAGAGATATTCTCCCAGGATTCGAACCTAGGATATTACGTGCAGAACTTATGCGCCCTTAGCTCTTCAAAGTGCGAATGAGGGAGAGCGACGTTATAATTATGATGTTTGGAGAAGGAATGGCGAGAGAAAGAATTGTGAGCGACGTTATAACTATCATGTTTGGAGAAAAAAAAATAAACAAAAATAGGAAGTGGGGATTGAGCCTGAGTACTGTATATAGAATAGAAATAGAATAGGAGAAAGAATGGCGAGACAAAGAATTGTGTAGCTGTGAGGGAGAAGCTAAACAACAAAAGTAAGGAAAACAAAAGTTGCCGTTTGTAAGTGGGCATTTGAGGCTGAATGCAAGAGGCAAGACACGGGTTTGGAGGTAGAGTTAAACCGGTATCACACGAGTGCTTTTACCCTCAACATTTATCCTCAGCACTGGTCTGGCAGCTTATGATTAAGTAATACCCCGTTCTTAAAATTAATAATCAATTACAAACCCCAATGCGCTTGAATAAACTAATGAAAGCATATGGTCCTCCCGGGATTCGAACTTATGATATAAATTTTTCCAATATTACGGTCACCTAAATTTATTTATCAGCAGTCTAGTTTCCGATACCAGCGCCAAATATTCCTGAAATGTTGCCAGAATTTTTTTTTACCATCGAGTGTTGACTATAAAAGCTCTGGTGTGATACCGGCTTCATAAAGAGACGGGTACAGAGTGGCTGCCTTACCTATCATTGAGCAGGTGGGAGTACGTGTCTATGATCTGCGGTGATGGGCAAGTCTCAACCTGTTCGGAGGGCACACCAACAATTGTTAGTAACACTTATTCACTTTACCTTACAATAAAAATAAGCACATTCTCTCAAAAAGATTAATAATTACCATGAAATATTTTAATTGTTAGAATTAAATGACACTATTAAATACCAAAATTATTAAATTTTCTTTAAGGCAAGTAGCCTTCTACTGGTATCACCATGAAATTATTACTTATTATACAATCTTAAAGATCTTTACAATTAATTTTGTAGGATATGGCTTGAAGCACTTAATGAAGTTATCTAATTATTATCTTAAAGCAAATATCAACAAAATCTTTAGGTAGAATTTATAATCAATAATTAAGAGGAAATTTGACCCTAAGGCCCATACAAAATATTTAAAGATACAAAATTCTACTATAAAAGTTGGTAAGACATGCAGTAGAGCCTGAACTAGCGGCTTACTCTCTAGAAGCTACTACTAGGAAGCCTTGTATATGCCACTTGTTAACACCCTCGGGATTATCATACATTTTAACAGTTTATTCTGGCTGTCATTAGACGATTATATTTAGATTAGGAAGGGTATATTGAAGTCAGAGGGTGATTGTTGTTGTTGTTGTTGTTGTTGTTGTTGTCGTTCCCTAGGCTGCCTGGCCGAACAGCCCCGAGTCCCTAAGGAAGGCCATGGCCGCGATCAGGCTTTCCCATAGGGCTAGTGTAGATTATGTTGTTGGCAAGTGATTGAGTGGAATGCAGGCTTCTACTGTATGATGTTTAATAGTATGGGGTGCTATGTTACATCCTGGACAGGCGTCATCGACGGAGTCATCCAGTCTCTTCTGATAGCTCAGAAGAGCTGGATTGTGCCCACATCTCAGCCTGGCCAGATGGATTCTATCCTCGCGAGGAAGGGAGGGCTTAGAAGGATGGATTTCGGGAGTTCGTCCATGAAGATGTGTGTTGTCTTTGAGTGACTGGATGGAACGGCGAGAGATATGAGTATGGACGTCAAAGGTTTGATTGAGATGGTCTTTACCCTTTTAATTCCTTCCTAAGCTGTATAAAATTGTCTACTGATAGCCAAAATAAACTGTCAAAATGCATCATAATCCTCAAGGGGTAACCTCCACTCAAATTCTACTTCACTTTTAAATATAGAGATCTTGAAATATGTTAAGGTGGAGGTTGAAATCTGATCATTTGAATAAATAAACCGGACTAAACTATTTCACAAGTTTTGAAAGGAGTTGCTTATTGTATTATAGAAATCAATAATAACAAGATTACAAAATTACAACCCAGTACTGTATGTAGATAATGCAATGGGGTACACGTCATATTATATATATATATATATATATATATATATATATATATACCGTATATATATATATATACCGTATATATATATATACTGTATATATATATATATATATATATATATAATTATACAGTATATACAGTATATATATATATATATATATATATATATATATATATATATATATATATATATATATATATATTAGCTTGCAAGTTTTACATTTTAATAATGTAAAACTTGCAAAATAAACAAACAAAAACAGGGATGAGACAATATAAAAGGCAAAATATCTTATCAAAACAGCGATTTTGATAAGTTCTTTTGTCTTTATATTGTGTTGTCCGTTTTAGTTTGTTTATTTTGCAAGTTTTACATTATAATTTATTACATATTCAAGATTAATTTATGTTTATTTATATTTATTTATATATCAAGATTTCATTAATTGAGTTTAGAAGTGAAGTTGGTTGGTGAACAAATATAATTCATTATATATATTGAAGACTAAAGTAAATTATTCAAGTAGGAGAATGTGGTAGCAAGTAGACAAGGTAGTGGCAAATTGACCACTTGCGAGTTTCGTTCTATAAGGAAGTTGGAGCTATAACCATCGATATTTAACAGAATTACCAGCTATAAAATGGTCATAGTGCATTCATAAATACATAAAACTCAATTCAACAAACCTTTTATCCATTAGAAACCTACATAATTATTGTATTTCTGTTTAATATCGATGTCTATGGCTCCAACTTCCTTATAGCCTGAAACTCGCAAGTGGTCAAATTGTATGGCACTCAACTATCTAAGTAGGAGTCTTAGCTTCAATAATCATTCAAACACCAATCAGTCTTAACCCCTTCTGTACTGGCGATGTCTTTTGTGTTTTACTTCACCAAAATTTAGACGATTTTAAGAAGCTTAAGAAGGATGTATGGTAGCTAATAGGAATAACTGTAGCCTTTTAACCCTAAAGCCGCGGGGCCCGACATATGTCGGCCGAGAGAATAATGGCCACCCCTGCGGTGTCCGACATATGTCAGAAGGGATGTTGAGCACATTATCGGCTCCGAGAAAGAGTCCACGTGTTGGGAGGACGATAGGCGGGCTCTGACCGTTCGGCACGGACCCAGTGCCGCGAATGACATTACCTCTGCAACATTCCACACCCACGGCCTCGCGAGACAAGGAAAAAACTCGGGAAATTACAGTATTTTAGGGTTTTTCCCCTCGTGTTGCGCGATCGCTATAGGATAACTCGTGGTCGTACAAGGATGATTCAGGTGTCATTGGAAAGCTCTATTATCGCCCTTTCACGGATACATAATTGTATTACGCTCTGGCTCTTGTTTATGCATGAAAAAGAGCATGGAATGAAGCTCGTTTAGGGTAAATATGCCCGCCTGGCAGGTAGTAGAAGTTACAAACATCCCCGTCGGTTAAGAGTTAATGAGTAGACGGCTTCCTAAGCTATACAAAATTGTCTAATAGTGGCCAGAATATCATGAAAAGTACATCACTGGTACAGAAGGGGTTAAAAAGCACACTAAAGAACAGGATAAAACATAAGGAATGGTATTATGGTATACAATATCAAACAAAGTATTATAGCAACATAATAAAGTTAATGCATAACTTATACATGTCATAAATATAAAATAAAATATTGTACTAATAATGTAGCCTACAGTACATAATGCTGTACAGTTGGCCAAACAAGTCATGTCTCCGCTGTCATTACATTTTGCTCGGTGTGTGCTGTATTCATGTCTGTCAGATATTGAATACGGTGTGTGAAGATAGGAACATATTTGTATATCTCACTCAAAATGATGAATTATGCTTAGATAGTGCTGATACCAATTATTGATCAAAATATACTTGGTGCCGCGACATCACTTATTTGGCCGACCATACCATACAGTACTATTTTGCTCATACATAAATTGTTCAAATAGTTTCAGAGTAGTGTACTGTACCAATGAAAAATGTATAAAGGAAGCATAGATCATATCAAGTAAAAAGGAGGAATTTGCTAAAATAAATGTCATAAAACAAAAAATAATAATAATAATACTCTTGAATAAAAGATGACACACTAATCTACGACTAATGAATTATATCAACTAATATCGTAAACCCTAAAAGAATTTCAAAACTAATCTACTTGCCAAAATAACCCTGATGATATACAAATATTGTTTTGACCTTGGCCAGAAATAAATAAAATAAATTACCATTACATACAAAGTATAAGCGCTAAACAGATCAGAAGCATAGTCCGCATAAAACAATAATGTGCTATGGAAACAGATTAACTTGCTCATGTAGTGATGTACACCCTATGTGGTGGTTTTGTGCTCTTTTATTTCAAAATCTGTCTTGATAGCCTAGTGCTTAGTGTGCAGAATTTCGGTGTGAGTATCCTAGGTTCGAGCCCTTGGAGTACCACATGTATTCATTACTTTCATTGATTTCACACTAGTTAGGTTTATTTGTAAATAAATTGGTGAGTTTGTGAAAACATATTTGAATTTATTAAGCATTATTTACAAATAGCGGTTTTGATAAGTTTAATTATTGCCTTTATATTGTGTCGTCCCATTTTTTTTTTTTTTTTTATGATGCAAGTTTTACAATTTTATACTGATGTGGCTGGTGTACAGAAAAATACAGTATATCTATAAATTGTATCTATTGTAGGGTTTGCCACACTGATAGTAGCCCGATGAGTGCTTCGTCCTTTGGTGTGTGTGTATAGTATGCCGGGGTGCATGTGAAATAGTATTGTAATGTTGGAATGGCTGTGGATGTGAATGTAGTCTGTAACCAGTGTAATCAACCCCATCCTGCTGATCAGGTGCTAGCATATACATGTGTACATGCAACACTGGTCTACCGCACCTCTAATGTCTGCTAGTACAGCTAAGGGTAGGGAAAGCCCAGGCCGTAAGTCAATAAACCTACGGAGCTCCGGCGGGGATTGAACAAAAAATTAATAAAACAGAAAAAAAAAACATTCAAAAATGTTACAAAATAAAAAAATGTCAGTCACAACCAAAAGCCAAAACTACAATCAAGGAACTTTCTCTTAAGTACTTTTAGTAGAGAAATGACTGACCAAACTCTGGTCAATATTGCAGGGAAATTATTCAGAATTAATCTTCCAGTTGCAGTACTGGTATGACTCAGTGACCAGATAATTCAATTACTATAGGTAGCACCAACAAACTTGACAATCTTGATCCCTGACCTCTCTGTAATTCAAAAGGGCTTAAAGTAAACTGCCTGTAAATATCCACACCTATTTCTAGTGGACTCTTCCCAAATTATAGAAACGACAGCCCGATTGCTTTCATTCTTTAAGAGTTATTTGTAGTTAAGGGGTCAAGAATATTGTCAAGTTCATTGGCACTACCTATAGACCATTTCAACCAATAGGTCTCAACCAGTGCCACTTTTTTCTCAGATAGACCAAAACCAATAATGCACATACAGAATGACTTTTTGAAAGATGAGATTGAAAGCAGAAGACGTTGACATAGACAAAGTACTCCTGAATGCATAATGAAAGATAACGAACGGTTGCTTAAAAAAGAGATGTTAAAGAAAAAGTTTGATTAATCTAGATTAGTTTTTAGATTTTTGTGAGGAGCAAAAAACACAAAAAGCGTCCAAATTTCTGTAAGCTTGCACCACACATAAAGCAAACTAAAGACAATTATTTTTTGTAGTATAAAATAAAATTACTACTGTAAAAAGGAACTGAAATTACGAATATATATTAAATAACAAACTAATTATCTCAAATAAGACCGAGAAATATCTACCGTTTGTAAGGAATTAGTCACACAAACGATAGAATACACTACTGTACTAAAAAAACTAAGAATAGAACAAATAAACTAACAACTAAACTCAACGAAGGAAACAAATTAATAAGCACTGTGAAACTAATCACTCGCATTAATGTAATAAAAGTAGTCAAAAGATACAACAGCAAACAAAGGGCAAACGAAACAAATATGCAAGCAACATCAAGAGCAAAACTCTTACCCTAAGGAGAGACAAAGACAAAAGAACGATTTACGACGACACAAAGGGGCGCATCAGTCCAACATTTAATACTGTATAGGTAAACGGGCATACTGTACTGCAGCCTCTGCAGCCTCCAAATATATCATTAGCATTCTCTGGTAATTAAATTTGTAATAAAAACTTACGGAAAGTTACGTCTAATAACGTCCTGGATCTGGACATAAAAATTTGGGGGCGGTGAATAAATTTAGCATAGGTTTCAATTATTACCGGTGCCGTACTATATTCCATTCCAAGTAACTTGGCAGCTTATTCTAATAATAATAATAATCGTCTGGTTACTTATATAGCTTCCGTATCTCCTCCTTCGAGAATTCACAAGTGCTTGACCTTCTTTAATCTTAATCAACCCATCTCCCTTGCTCAAGGGGAGACGGTAACCGCCGGCTATATCCCGGAAAAACTTTTCAACTTGAGTGGGAATTGGACGCGAGACTGTTGGGATGGTAAGCAGAGACGCTATCAACTGAGCCAGCCGGACGGCTGGCTACTCCAGTTATATTCAATATAAAATATTAATCTTTTGAAGGAATTGACTAATTCCTGCGCCTTTCAGTTAAGGCTCAAAACTGTGCCAGCTCTTACTTAATCAGTTTAAAAAGTAACTTCACAAATCAAACATTTTAATAATTTAATTTGACTTTATATTGTCCTTGTCCCAATTTTGGTTTGTTTAGTTTGCAAGTTTTACATTTTAATGTCCATTTAGAATCATACAAATGGGGTGAGAATTTGCTGCCAAGTGACTTGGAACGTACATTAGTTTTGCATAAGGTAATACTGAATGCCCTAGACCGAGATCTCTAATAAAACTCCATGCAATAACTGGTATCTCTGGATCACATAATTGTTGCAGTCCTAAACAAGCAGCCCTCTTCTTTTGAACGGCTTTAAGGGAGGGGGCGGAGGGAGAGGAAGTGGGGTGAATTGTCTCTCAGCAGGATATATAAATGGTGACGTAATAACCCCTTCGGTATTATGATGCCTTTCTCTATATCATTCTGGCTAACTTTGCATGGTACAATTTTCCTGAGGTTGGGAAGGACCTGTGCGAGTTCAAGGGTTATCGAGATAGTCTGTACCCCTGTTTGATCCCCAGACGTCCTTCCTAAGCTGAATAAAATTGTCAAATGTTAGCCAGATTACAAATAACATCACCGTCTACCAAAGGGGTTAAGGCAGCCCACCTCGCTTTTTTTCTCTTTTTCTCCCTCTCTCTTTGGCTTGTATCCATTCGGCCCCATTCAGCCTACTGTTTTAAGACGTTTACCCCCATCCAGGTGTCAATATTTTCCTGGCGAGCTGTAGCGAGCCAGCATATATATACTGTATATTCTTGTTTTGACAGCAGGCTAAATTTGTACATTTTTCGATAGAAATAGGTCTCCGGCGAAGCCGGATTTCTTCATACAATGCTGGCTCGCTATCGCTCGCCAGGAAGAAATCGACACCTGGATGGGGATAAACGTCTTAAAACAGTTGGCTGAATGGGGCCGAATAGATACAAGCCAAGGAAAGAGAGAAAAGGAGAGAAAGATTAAAAAAAAAGCAGGTGACCCCCCTTGAGATAAACTTGTGGGAATATAGTATAAGAAAATAGTGATATGAAAGCCAGTGGTGGGAATTTGTAATGCCAGCAGATAATAACGACAGACTCGGTGACAACTCTAGCTTTACAGGAGAGTTGAGTCCAGTGCTCATTTAAAGTCAATGTTATTATATAGATATCAATGACCCAAGTTTAGATTGTCATTAAATTCAGTAAAGACCCAAGTTTAGATTGTCATTAACTTCAGTAATTATACCTAATGTTATTATTCATATATGGTTTGCTTATATATTTGACGTTAGCCAGCCTTTACTAACAAATTATCTTCCAAGTTCGACTATGAATAATATATATTAGCAATGACTGCTTATGTTGCAAAATTAATTCCAGTGACGTATAGTACTAGTCATCAAAATAAAGTTACTCAATTCAATATATATATATATATATATATTTTACGGCCTTCAGTAGTCCCATGTGACCACTTGACCCACAATAGCCTAGCTCAGCTTGTGTGTGCTCCATGCTAGTTCTCCTGCGGGCAGGGTCTCTGCTTCCAAGAACACAGGCAGTGCACTAGCCGGCAAGGAGTTGCAGAGGGGGGATATTTATCACACTCAGATGCCTTTCCTGACAAACTAATTTTAGTCAACTCTGATGACGTTGTTTGGATAGGAACTTATTTGTTTTGCACTCTGTCCTAGACCAGAGTGGAGTCACCTTATCTCCCAGGGGAAAGATTTACTGTATTCCAAATATAGAAAGACAATATGAACATAAAATACAACTACAGTAATTAAATATTGCATGGGCAGTAAGCATGAAAGATTTTAAAATGAGCACTGAAACTTCCTAAAAGCAAGAGACAATCCACTGTACAAGCCTGGGCTGGATGAGACTTACACTGTCCGGAGCTCGGCCAGTTAGGTGCTTCATAGGCTGACTACATTGAGCACTCGACCCACTCAAATTTGACGTCATTGTTGTGGAGAAGTTGGGGGGAAAGAACACAGGGGGAGGCCTGTGGTGGTGGTCGGGGGCCGCAGGGGGCTGAGGGCTGCACACTTCCGCTCCACATCTCAAGTGACTCAGGGGAGGCTGCATCGGCTGGGGTGCAAATTGACAATCGGTATGCTTAGCTAAGGGGGGTGCGGAGTGCAAGTTAATATGGTGGTAGTGGTGGTGTTGGGGGGTAGAGGGAAGTGGTGGCGTTAAACACAGCACCTGGGTGGGTTCAGTTCCTAACGTGGCGGGCGTTGTGGTGGCAGTGGCTCCTAGAGGGGTTACGGAAGACACAACCCCCAGGAGCGACGGCACCACGGTCGGCTGGCTCTGGAGGAAGGCTGGCTGAGTTGTCATCATCGCCGGCTGTGTTGTCATCATCACCGGTTGTGTTATTATCTCCGACTCTCCGCCACCTTGCGAGTTGACCAATCCTGACTGTGTGAATGTGGTCGGTGGCTGAGAGGACAGAACTCCGAGAGATGAGGAGGCCTGTGGGGAGGTGACAGATGGCTGACTGGCCGACACTGGTAAATGGTGAAGGACTCCACCTTGAGAGATATCCACACTTGACAATGGGGTGGTGAGGCTGCTGGGGGTATATGTGGTAATTGGGGTAGAGTCTAGATCACCAACTGGGGGTAAAGAAGTTGGTTGCTGTCCCATACTTGAGTGGGGGGAAGCTCCTGCCAAAACTACACTAGGAATGTTTCCATGAGATCCTACCAGAAAGGGTTGGTTTAAACTTGATTGAGCTTCTCCTGTACTAAGTGTTACATGTGAAATATTGACAGTTGATGCAACTGAATGTGAAGCTATCACAGACTGGGAAGATATAACTGGTTGTATAATAGCAAGAGGCTGTGTGGGTGCTACAGGTTGCGTAGCTGCTACAGATTGGGTGGCAACACCCAGCTGAGAAGCTAGATTTGGCCGTGTAGCAACAAGAGGCTGTGTTCCAATAACAGACTGAGTAGCCATAACAGGTTGTGTGGCAACAATAGGCTGTGAAGGAATAACAGGTTGGGAAGGTGCCATAGGTTGTGGCACAACTATAGGCTGTGAAGCCACAACTGGCAACGTAGCTGAGATTGGCTGAGATGCCACAAGAGGCTGACTAGCCATCACTGGCAGTGTTACTGTTGCAGGAAGTGAGGCCGTGCCTGCTACGTGCTGTGGGGCTGCTAAATGTTGTGAAGCTACTACAATCTGCGGTGGATTGGCAGTAGACTGAGGATGTCCAGGTTGAGACAAGAGAGCCTGTGGCTGAGTAGGCATGACTAGTGGCTGTGTTACAACTACTGTCGGTTGTGGTGGCAATATAAGTGGCTGTGGCAGTGGTGGCTGATGGGTCATTATGGTAGGGTGTGGAACCATGACTGGTTGTGGTGGACCGGTCTGACTCATCTGTGGTGATCCAGTGACTGATACCACGGAAGCCATCACTACCGGGTGAGTGAGGCCAGAGACAGGCTGTGAAGTGAGAACCCCAGTAGCTGGTGCAGCCATAATGATGCCCTGTGAAGCAAGCACCTGAGGTACTGACAGAGGGTGCTGCAGTTGTTGCTGCTGCTGCTGCTGTGGTTGTTGTTGTTGTTGCTGTGATAGTGGAGGGGCCAACACTGTCCCTCCACCACTAACACCCACCTGAGGGGTAATATGGCTATAATACTCAGACAATGGCTGTTGTGGCTGCTGTGGGTCTACCTGGGACTGTGGTGGTGGCTGTTGTTGCTGCTGTGAGGCTGGGGGTGGCTGTTGCTGGTACACAGTGGAAGGTAGGTAGGCCTGAGAGGCAGCAGGAGTGGCTGTGGTAATACTCTGTTGGTACTGGGGCTGCTGGTACACACCGCTCACACCCTGGTACTGGGAGGTGCTGCTCTGATAGCTCCCATACACATAGTTACCACTTATATAACCACCATCCTGAAACACACCATCATTACCTCAACTCAAATACTGTAAATGTTTTGTATGTATGTACTGTATGTATATACTCAGGCACATACCCCATAGCTGAGGGTAGCCGACTCGAGACAGAGACCAAACAGAAACAACATTTAAAGTTCCAATGCTTAGGGTCTGGGACCACTTTTGCGTTCCCTCGCCCCTTTCTATGCCTCGTCTAGTAAGTGAATTTTATATGTTTTAGTAACATTAATTAAGCATTTCCTATAAAAAGTACAGTACAGTACTGTGTAAAATTAAATTTCTTGTCTGAGAATGCACTATTACTAGGTTTTTACATCAATAATACAGTACATATGAAATTACATAACATTGGAAATTATAACTGGGTTTATATATCAACAATCAATATGAAATTATATAACATTACTGACTAATAATAGGCACTTAGTACAAATTCTTTCAACGAGTGGATTAAAAGTAGTATATATTGCCTTACTTGAGTGAATGCCTGCTGCCCCTCACTGCCGGCCGTCAGTGTGTAGTACCCAGACTCTCGTACTCCTTCACCTGAAATAACGTACTTTAGGAAGCATGGCGAAATATAACAATATACTTCAATAAACCAACCAATAATGTGTTAAATAAGGGACACGTTAATTGCATATTTATTAAATACTCTTTCATCCAGTGCACGATGAGCATGAAGCTTTCAACCGTGAGGTACACTCGGATACCAGTCTCTAGCCAACACATAAATATTTGTGGACTTCAATTAACCTAATTATGGAAGTATATCTCTGGAAACAAATTTATATATATATAATTATCTATAGATCAACCATAAAACTGTATGTACCGTACTATTAAGTGTAAATCAAGTTCTATCCAAATATCAGTCCAGATAGTTAACAATTGCATAAAGAAAAACATAGGGGGTCCACAATTCCTTATGAGTGGGCTAGAGACTATGGCATCCGAGTGTACCGTGGTGGGTGTCGGTAGCTGGGTCACACGGATCACAACCAACAAGAACCTCCAGAACATTCTGTACTTTCTGTCTATAACCAATGACAAATCAATGATCCTGTGGAAGCTGACCCAAGAGGGGATTTTTTTTTTTTTTTTTTTTTTTTTTTTTTTTTTTTTTACTACAGTAGTTTAATCAGAGCACTGACTCATGAGGGTAATCACTTCAGTGTGCCCCAGAAGCATCTCCTTTGACACTTTATGTAGTGGCTTACATAGCAAATAGACAACTGCAAAAAATATAGTGCCCAGAAGTTTGCATCAGTTAGAATGTACCAAGTGGCGTAGTTGGATGTCAATGGACCACCAAAGTAATGTACAGTAGTTATTAAAAGTGTCACGCTATTGTAGTATATGGTGTGTAAAATATTTATAGTGTACCTTGTTGCTCTGGTGCTAGACCTTCTCCCATAATCTGCTGCTGTGTTACTTCCTGCTGCACCACAGGCTGCTGCTGCTGCTGCTGCTGCTGCTGCTGCTGCTGCTGCTGCTGCTGCTGCTGCTGCTGTTGTTGTTGTTGTTGTTGTTGTTGTTGTTGTTGGAGCTGCTGGGGAACTGTCTGCTGTGTCTGAGGCTGCTGTGTTGATGGAGGCTGCTGCTGTTGTTGCTGCTGTTGTTGTATTTGTTGTTGTTGTTGTTGATCCATCTGGGTGGACTGTGGTTGAGGCTGTCCCTGGCAAAGAAAGAATTTTGAAAATTACAATACAACATTTGAAGGCCAGTTTCAAAACAGAAAAAAAAATGCAATAATAATTAATCTAAAGAGAGAGGTATATACAGATTATATCCCAAGCCCTACAATACTAAAGTAAGTGAAGAAGACATAACCGAACTGTGAACATTCAGAAGATTTAGGAACACCCCATTCTTAACATTATTCATCCATTACAAACCCCAATGTACTTGACTAAACTAATGAAAGCATATCGTCCTCCCGGGATTTGAACTCGGGAGACCACACCCAGAACATAAGCATGTAAACCATTACACTACCAACACAGTATCCTACTGTATATGTAGGCCTACCTGCGATGTTGGTTGTGTCATCGTGGGTTGTGCTGCAATAGAGGTCTGGGTTTGTAACGTTGGTGGCTGTTGCTGCTGCTGTTGTTGTTGTTGTTGTTGTTGTTGTTGTTGTTGTTGCTGTTGCTGCTGTTGTTGCTGTTGCTGCTGCTGTTGTTGTTGCTGCTGCTGCTGTTGTTGTTGTTGTTGTTGCTGCTGTTGTTGTTGCTGCTGTTGTTGTTGCTGCTGTTGTTGTTGTTGCTGTTGTTGTTGCTGTGCTTGTAACTGCTGCTGCTGTTGCTGTAGTTGTTGTTGAAGTTGTTGTTGTTGTTGCTGCTGCAGTTGTTGCTGTTCCTCAAGCTGCTGTTTTTCCTTCTCCAGTTGGTCTTTCTTGCGGCGTTCCTCGCGCTCTCGCTGGAGGTTGTGGATCTGTGTCTGGATCATCTTGGCCACGGATCTCTCATCCTCCTCCATGATCAAACCCCTCTTACCCTGTAATAATAATAATATTCATCATCATCATCATTATCAGAATAATAATAATGTATGTATATACTGTATGTGTATGCTCATGCACATACCACATAGCTGGGGGTGGCCGACTCTATCTATATAACTATATACTGTATATATAATTTTTTTTTTTATTATTTACCAGTATATATTTATATATTTTTTTATTATTATTTTTTTTTTTAAAGCTGGGGGTGGCCGACTCAATAAATAAATAAAATAATAAAGGCTTGTGTTTTCTATTGCTGTAAGAGCCAGTTCTCCATATCAGTCCATTCCAAAAGACTCATACTATGTAACTTTTCAAGGATCCTAAAATTCATAGCTTTCATTAAAACTAAATTCAGTTTTATGTGGGAATAATCTTTAGTAACTTATTTTAGAATAAATTACTCTTGCTTCCCGGAATAATTGATGTAGCACAACACTATTGCTTACAAAATACCCATATAATTTTAAAAATAATATAATATCACTGTTCAATTTCTTGCAACAACTATAGTCGGTTAATTTCCAGCTGATAACAAACTGAATCCTCTTGCAGCTGATTTCTCAATACATAATGAAAAAATATGAAACTAGTATGACTCTGCATCCTCTTATTGCCAAGTTTCATAATCAGCAACAAATTTTGCTACAAAATATTGGTAATAGCCAAGTAATTAAGATGAAGATATGGCAATTTACCTGGTAATAGCCAAGTAATTAAGATGAAGATATGGCAATTTACCTGGTAATAGCCAAGTAATTAAGATGAAGATATGGCAATTTAACATCAGCTGGAAAAAATAGACTATACTGTACAAACAATAACATTCACATACAAAAAATGCTTAAAGTGGAAAAAATAAAAGGGCATTAAATATAGAGAACCAAAAAGGGTATACTAACCATTTCTTCAGCAATCAAATCTGGGTTGTCATTTTCAATGTCAAAATCAAACTGGATGGCTTCATTTTCTTTGTGCTTGTCCTTCCTCTTTTTAGCATCCACCACTCGTAACCTGGAAAGATGTAATATAATGTACTGTACCTATATATACTGTACACAAAACTTCGCATACAAGGATTTACCAGCTCTCATTTCCAGTATTAGCTATAGGTAGCGCCAACGAACTCGACAATAATCTTGATCCCTGACCTCTCTCTAACTCAAAAGGGCCTAGAGAAAACTGGCTGTAAATATGCACACCTATTTCCTGGTGGACTCTTCCCAAATGATAGAAACATCAGCCTGATTACTTTCATTAATTTTGAGTTATAAAAAGTTAAGGGGTCAAGATTATTGTTGTTGTTGTTGTTGTTGTTGTTGTTGTTCCCCAAGCTGCCTGGCCGAACAGCCCCAAGGCCCCGAGCAAGGCCAAGACCATAACCGAGCGCCCCCACAGAACCCTCCCTGCCGACCACAATAAAGCCTGGGTGACCAAAGCCACTCCATGGCGGGGAGCTGAGGAGGGTGCGGAAACGTCCAGGAAAGCAAAGCCCCACCCAGGGCCCTGTGCCCCTCATCAATTATGAAGAGAAAGTTGAGGGGCAAAGGAAAAATGTGACGCTTTGGCTTCCAATCTTGGTAGATTGGGAGGTCAATCCACGGAAGAAACACCATCACTTGAGATCTAGAAAATATAAAGTAAAAGGAACAGTCAGAGTAAGCTATGGGTATGGCAGAGATCGCTCAGTTCTCACTCTGATAGACCAGCCCATCACCAATCAAGATTATTGTTAAGTTCGTTGGCACTACCTATAGAAATATTATGACTGTATATAGACCATAAAATGTGCAATAAATTTAAGGTCTATGTAGCACCAAGCAAGTATGAGCCAGCCTGTATGTACGTTAGCGCCAATAAGTCATGTCTCGGCAGTCATTTAGTTTGGCTTGCTCTGTGCTGTATTAATGTCTGTCAAATGTTGAATAGGGTGGGAAAGCGAAGGAACATGTTTGTATATCTCACTCTAAATGAAGAAATAAAGTTTTAGATATTGCTGATACCAATTATTGATCAAAATATACTTGGTGCCGAGACCTCACTTATTTGGTCTACTGTACCCCATGCCAGTTCTCAAGGGAGAAGAGTCACTGCTTTCAAAGATTGTGACCTAGATTATCAAATTAGTAAATCTATCTATCTATTGCCGGACACCTTACTCCCCTTTATGAGGATGGCCATACACAAAACACCCCCAAGCGGACCTGTTCCCCGTGAGAAGGACAACCCTTGCCAGTTTATTCAAAGACTTACAGGATTGACCACTCAACTTAAGGTTTGTCCGAATCCGAGCCCCTCTATGTATCTTTTTATCGCTATTTTTGGGGTGTGGCTAGTCCATCCACTAACCTGCTTCACCCATAGGTAAGCAGTACGGATTTGAATAAGGTTTACTCCCCTAGACGGTAAATAGGTTGTCGGTAGCAGTTATGTCGGAGTCCTTGGTTCCAGCACCACATTTCCACCTCCAGGGACCACATAAGACTGCTGGGAGCAGAACACTGCTCCCAACTACAGTACATGGCCGTACGTCCTTACTGGTGCCCCGAGCTTATTGTAAACCACCTTGACGTGGCGCTAGAGTATAACTGATCAATGACCCGATACACTTTCCAGCAAAGTCTGACCAACACATTGGCCACAGAATGTGGATGATGGGCATCCCAACCTACCACCTTGTAGTCTACAAAACAAACCATTTGTACATGGGGGAGAAAGGGCTCTACCCCAGATTGGCAAGGAAAGGGTTAATAAAAGATGGTAGAGGGTAAACAGAAAAGAGAAGCCAACACCCACCTAAGGACGACCTTGCCCACATCCGAGGCAATGTCCTCCTCTTTGTTGCCCAAGTCCACCTTGATGCCGGTGTCCTCCTGGAAGAACTCATGGTTCAGCAGGTCCTTCACTGTCGGTCTGAAAAGAGGAAAACAACATTACAATAGAGAAATTTAGAGAGTAATTAAGCAGAACACATAGTAGTAGTTCTAAATGTTACCTCTTTCCCTACTTAATACAAGTCAAGTACAGTATAATTTTATGTAAAGCAAAGTTTAAGGGAATGCTGTATAAAAAAAAAATAATAATTTGATGATAAAGTACAAATCACTCGAGGCCTACATGTCTGAGGCAGATCCTCTAGACCCTTGGCTTGTGGAGGACCCCATACTGGAGTACGGACTAGATGCCAACATGCGGTCCACTAGAAACTTCCTCAGTGACCAGTTCTTCCGGGGGCTCTTCTGGGGGCTCGGTGGTGAGTGTCCATGCTCCAGACAGTGGGTGCAGAGGCAGGAGCTGGAGCGGAGGCTGGAGGCGGTGCTCTGAGAGTCCTCACAGGTGCTACTGGAGGATGGGAGTTGGATGATGGGAACTGGTTGGGTGATGGGACTCCCAACACCCGAGATGTGACCGGGGGATTGAGGCGACCTCGACCTCTCCCTGTGATCTGACATGCTCCGAGGCTTTGAAGATGAGCTGTGATGAATATACTGAGGTGACCTTGATCTTTCACTCTCTGTCATGCTCCTGGGATTTGAAGAAGAGCCTTGATGATTATAGAGAGGTGATCTTGACCTCTCGCTCTGATCTGTCGTACTCCGGGGATTTGAAGATAAGCCTTGATGATTATATAGAGGTGACCTTGATCTCTCGCTCTCTGTTGCACTCCTAAGATTTGAAGATGAGCCTTGATGAATAAAGTGAGGCGACTTTGACCTTTCGCTCTGATCCAAAATGCTACTTGGATTGGTAGGTGCATAAACATAACTAGACGAAACTGGCTGATGAAGACTATTATTTTCTCTCGGACTAGTTTCTCTACTATTAGCACTATGCAGAGACTGAGTTTCCAGTGAATCTTGTGAGAACTGGTAGAACATCTCCGGGCTTCGTGAGTGAGGTTGGGGAGAAGGAGAGGTGTAGGTGGTGTAAACAGGCGATGGTTCGTTGTTACTGGAGGTTGTGTAGTGAGGAGGTGTTATTTGTGCCTCTTGATAACAATGATATAACCCACAGCTGCTCGTTGTATAATTGGCATTAGGAACAGGAGAGTAGCATCTGGACTGGACACTGTCAGAGGGCGACATGAGGACCGGCGCAGATATTTTCCTTTGCTGAAACCCTGGTAGGACACGATCAGAGGGAGACATGAGAACTGGCCGAGATATTTTCCTTTGTTGACACCCTGATTGAATACTGTCAGAGGGAGACATCATGATTGGCTGAGACATTAGCTTTTGTTGAGATGCCAGGTAAGGCGAACCAGATCTCCCAAAATTCCTGACAGGGTTAGGGGAGGGACAAGGGGATGGTGGTGAAGAGCAAGCTATATTTGTAGCATTTCCATTAAGTGTGTCCTGATCATGTTGAAGATTCCTTGGACTGAGTGGAGGATGGTGGGGTGAATCAAGATATCGAGATCTATCAGCTGGGTAGATTGGCATATCTGGTGAAGGACAGACGGATGAATTAAGGCGGTCATAGTGAGAATATTCCAAATCACTCATTTTGTGGAAAACTTGGTTTTGGTCCAGCTGAAGTTGTTGAGGGGGCTGAGGCCAGGGCAAGGCTGGAGGACTGTATTGCTGTACTTCACTATCATAGCTATCAACCTTCCTACCACCCTCACATCCCACAGAGAACATCTTAGTTGTGTTGCTTACTGTATTCAAATTGACGGTGTACTTTGTAACAAATTCCTGAGGTGTGTGTGAAACCACGGGAGATGTCGGAAGTATGGGAGACCACAAAACATAAGCTTGTGGAACATAGCAGACTTTTCTGTACTGAAGTGCACTCACAGTCCTGGGATGCACTTGAGGCCCATTGTCCAACTCTACAGGGAACTGAGGAGTGTGATTGAGAGATAACCAACTCATTGACCTCTGACTATGACATAAATGCCCATTCTCCAATTCATCCGGATCCTTCTTGAGTAGCAATGCCTGCTTGAAGTTACTCTCACTATATACTCTTCTGAGGACCGGAGAAGGGTGACACATGGGGCTAGAGGTGCGGGTAAGAGAAGGACTGAAAGCGGAGGTGTGGACGGTAGGGCAACCTGGTATGAGACGAGGACTCTGGCTGGCTGAGAGGGATGGTGGGTAAGGACCATAAATCTCTCCATGCCTTTCATATCCCACGTTTGGGTTGTTCATTATTTCCTTTTAGTTATCAGTTATCAAGTGTAGATTCACTCCCTGTTTTACCACTTAAACCTGATATTTACTTGAAACAAACTACTTTCCACACATCCAATCACCATCACTACTACACCACAATAAACAGAGTCTACAAAAATCCAAAGTCAATAGTCACTCGAGTCTATGGAAACGTTAACGATTACTCCAATAACACGTCATGAACACTGTATTTAAATGTAAAGTGAAGACACAGAACTTTCACTTTCACAAGAACACAAACATGTCCTCTTATCAGGCCACCACAGGAGAAGGTGACATGCTTGTGGTTGGCTGTTGAGAAGAGCTTTTGTGTGTCTGTGTGTGTCTGTGGTGGTGGAACGCAGTACTATGGGACCAGACGCCACACAAGGTCCCTTCACCTACTGACACCCCTCATGCCTCTCCACCCCTCCCCTCACCCCTTTACCCCCCTCTGGTCCCCCCCATCACCCTGCCCTCCCCTCTTCCTTTAGCCCAGACCCCCCCCACCCTACAACTAGACTTAGGTGACAGTCAGAGTCTCTGACTTGGGTTACAACAGCATTCCGTTCTTCTTACAAATCATCATACAATTGTTTTAAAAGAAACTAAAATGTGTTAAATACCTCATTGTCTTGTAAACTGAGTAAAAATATGCTCTGTAGGTCTTTTATAAGTTAATAAAACAATTGTAGTGATAAAATACAATAAAAGATACTTCAGTTTTAATTTCCATAACTCAAAATTGTAAACATAACTGAGCATGCAAGGACCATGTAGCAAGGAGAGAAGCCATCAGGTGACCAAGGTACAGTCTACCCATGTAAGACCTACCTCTGATACCGATTAGTATACCGTATATGAAATAATATTCAGAAATACGAGTGTGATATCCAGTATATAGAATATGGATTAGAACTATTGTAATTAGGCTGATTGTATTAAAAAAATACATAACAGTGAACTGCAATTTGAACCAAAATCAGGTGAAAACTACATGCTTAACAAATAACACTACATATAGGTACAGTACAATTAAATGAGGACTATTGTCACTCAAGGGGGAATGGGCCGGTTTTCTGGATCACTTTCTCCCTCATGTTTAGCCCCATTAGTTTTCAGATGTTAAGATGTTTGCCCTATTAGTTAGTCGATTTTAAGACCTTTCGCCCCATTTCGTCGTCAATATTTAGACCTTTCGTGCTATTTAGGTGTCGATTTTTCCCTGGCGAACGATAGTGAGCCTGTAATGCTGGAAGAACCGGCCTTCGGCCGGCACATTTTTCTACCGAAAAATGTACAAATTAATCTAGAAGGGGGATCTAATGGATGTTTTTTTTAAATTTGATGGAGGTCTAGGGAGGAAACTAGAAAAATAATGAATACATACAAAAATCGCCCAAAAAGTCAACCATGTCCCCTTAAGTTAACTCCTTTCATAAGCTACTCTCCAACCATAAAATCTACAACTATAAAACCTTCTCAGCCATACTCAACTCCCATGTCTTACTTATACTTTCCCTGAAGTTGCCAGTAACTATGCATGCACAACTAAAAACAAATCAGCAACTTCAAATAATAATGTAAAACTTGCAAAATAAACAAACCAAAATGAGGATAAGACAATATAAAGGCAAAAGAACTAATCAAAATTGCTGTGTGGAAATAACGCTTTAGCAAAATAAATAGAAAAACTGTACTGCATAATAATGGAACAGGGAGGGATTAACTAATTGCGTCATCATTAACTGAGCGTTTCATAACGACCCGTGCAACCGGGAGCAGAGCCTGTCTTACCCGTCTGTAAACCCGACACCCCCCACCCACCCACCTACCCACCCTCTACATCCTCCTCTTCCCCCTGACACACCCACCCCATACACCCCACCCATACATCCACCCACACCCTCTACACTTTGTCTTTCTTTATCCCATACACCTAAACTCTTAAGGGTAGGTTTTTAGTTTGTTCCCTAGACTTCAATCAAACTTAAAATTACACTCCCTAGAACCCCTTTCAAGATAAATGAGTACATTTTTCGGCAGAAAAATGTCCCGGCCGAAGGCCGATTCCTCTTAAATTTCAGGCTTGCTATCGCTCGCCAGGGAAAAATCCACTCCTAAATGGCACGAAAGGTCTTAAATGGACCGAATGTTTTAAAATCTCAAAAGCAATGGGGCTATACATGAGGGAGAAAGGGGTACATAAAAAATCCCTCGAGTGGAAATCTCTCCCCTTAACATCTCCTTACACCCATACTCCCTACCCTACCATCACCCTCACCCTTCATCCACTACACCCACACAACAACTCCCTACACCACCCATCCACCTTCACCCACACTATCCTTTATTCCTTACACCCAAACAACCAACTCACTACACCATCTCTACAACCCCACCCCCACCCCACCATCTCACTACACCACCTCTACGCCCCCACCACCAACTCCCACCTCCACCCCACACCACCTCTACACCCAACCCCACCCCCACCCCACCATCTCACTACACCACCTCTATGCCCCCACCACCAACTCCCACCTCCACCCCACACCACCTCTACACCCAACCCCACCCCACCACCACCCCAACCTTACACCTTTATCCCTTCCTTCATTCTAGTATCACAGTTCAACCTTGGTGCGTCTGCCGTTATATAATGCTAATCCTCTTTCTCCCTAAATGCATTACCTTTAGATAATGTAGGCTTAGATATCTTCTGTACTTGTTTGGTTTTGATGTGAAAGGAGACAAACGGCGGAAGTTTTTCGAGCTAGTGTCCCTTCAAATCAAAAGGGGAAAAGACAACTAAACTTAAAGTACAGTACATGTGTATACAAATTAGTTATTACTGTATTAATATATATGACCTATGTTTTATATTCAATATATTTTTTTTTATTATTATGCATATACAGTACTATATTTCAGGCAGCACAATTCCAGATCCCTACCTCTTTAGTGACATTATAGGGAAATCTTGCCTTACTTCAAAATTTTAGTTTGAAAAATAGTTATTTCCACATAGGCTAGTGATTTTGCTAAGTTCTTTGTGCCATTCCTGTTTTGGTTTGTTTGCTTTGCAAGTTTTGCATTTTAATAAATAACTATTATGATACAGGGATACAGGTTCCAGAAACTTTGTTATCTAAGTTCACCTTACATAAACAAGGTAGACTGGTCTAGTTCTATCAGATAAACTTGACGAAATAATGCATATGAATGAATGAATGAAAAGCTGTACAAGTTTAACCCGTACAGCCCCAGCGACGCGCCTCACGCGTCGGCGATGTATGTAACGCACAGCCCCAGAGACGCGCCTGGCGCGTCACCCTAATTGCGCCGACCGTAACCTCAGGTGTAGCCACTCAAGAGGGCTCAGATTTGTATGGGAACTGTGTACGTATCCCACGCAACCGTGCCGATGGTTGAAAACTCTCAAAGTCCACGTGCATGCGCGTGAGCGCGCAATAACCTGTTTTTTGGGGGTAATTGCCTTCAATTTTTTACTCTTGTAAAATATGTTTTCGGGGGCTCTGTAGGACCATTCTTTAAGCTTTTTGAGCGGTTTTTCGTGGTTTTTCCTTCATTCCTAACCCATTCGCTATTGTTTCTGGAATAAAACCATTTTTTGAAAACCGGCCGGGTTCTGGTGAACAAACATTACAAAACTAGCCGGGGCTGGACGGGTTAAAAACAAAAAGAATAACAAGCCTATGTGAACAAAAGAGCCAAGTCCAACCTAAACAATATAATTATAATATTACTATTTTCTGTTTATCTTATTGTTTAACATTGGGAAACTATATACTTCAGCCTTATATGAATTTCAGCCATTTCAATCAATTCCACCCTTATCGGTACATGTACTGTATTTTAGCTTTATACATTCCAGCTGCAAGTTACCATATATAACAAGTACTGTAATATAAGTAATCAAAGACTGAAGTGATACAAGTTACAATAGAGAATTAGAGGCATAACTTACACAGGGAAAGGAGAAGAATGAAAAATATAAGTAAAAAAACTAAAACAAAAAACACACACAAACAGGAAGCTAAAGCTCTTGTAATGCCTTGTCACTGAACTGAACGGAGGTATTCATAATATAATCTCAGTACAGTACGTAGGAGAAAGAGCATGACTATCCACCATTTTGAACCCCTTGTACCATGATATAATGTGCCACTTTTAGACATAATCCACTCATGAGAAATCTGTACCAGGTATTGGGTAGTGAATCGGTAAGCTGACGATATAATGTAAGGTGCTGGAGGGACCTTGGTGATCCCTGGTCTCTGGGTCTTCTCCGGGGTGGCCTAGATGTGTGTGAATTTGTGTTTTGTTTTTGTGTGTTCATTATTTTCTGTTGTGTTATGTTGTCTCTATTCGGGCTCTGTCTACCACAAATCCTTTAATCGTCTAAACATAACTAGAACAAAATATAACAGACATCACTGATACTGAAAGGGTTAATACAGAATATAATAAGAGTACAATTTGCAGTAAAAGGGTTCAAAACAGGACACACTCATCCTTCATAAGCTGTATGTGACTGGTTGTTGACACTGTACAGGTCTCCCTCGATTTACGTTCCTGAAAACACGATCTTAAATATAAAAATCATATAACAAACATATATATAACCCGATCTTCGTGGTGCAATGCATAAGTGTGTTGATTTTCGGTGTGAGCGTCCTTGGTTCGAATCCCCGGACTGCCACATGTGTTTGTTAATTTCATTAATCGAGTTTAGGAGTAAAGTTGGTTAGTGGAGAAAACATAATATAAAAATCATATAACAAACATATATAAAAGTGGGGAATGGGCCTGAGTAAATACATACATGCAAATACATATAACAAACCCTAAAATCAATGGGGTAAATGGGGATGCATTCTCGTATCAGGCAAAACCCAAACCCAAACACCAAAAATCCTATAATAATATCGTAAACTGGGTCATCGGATAGTGAGGGAGACCTGTACATAGAATAAATAGAAAGTAGGAACAGTACACTGGGTTCAAATTAACTTGGCAGCTTGTCACCATTTTCCTCATATTCACTCCTGATTGGTGTAATCTATTTTCATCCTTCCTTTGGGCATAATTATAATGTAAAACTTGCAAAACAAACAAACCAAACCAGGGACGTCATAATATAAATAATTAACACCCCGTTCTTAACATTAATCATCAATTACAAACCCCAATGTACTTGAAAAAACTAATGAAGACAAAAGAACTCATCAAAATCGCTAATAAAAAGCATAATAAAAGTTCAAGGGTTTATCCTCACACCACTCCCAACCAATTATGTTCATTCACAATATTTAAGTGGTGTTGCTGCAAAGTTCATTTGAATAGAGTATAAAAATTAGGCTAACCCTTTTATAACGGGGAACGTCTCTTCTACGGTAGTTTATTTTTTTTTTATTTATTTATTTTTTTATATATTCCAACTTACTTCCTCTCGGGCATAGGCCGAGAGCCTTAACATTCACCGCTTTACAATGAACAGTGAAGCCCGTGAGGTCTTGTTAGTGTCTAGGGAGTGAGACATGTGAAGCACGTAGAGTACAACGAGCACCTGCCATCTTGCCTTCACATGAGGCACGGTGCTCACTCATGGCCCGAAACGACCCCATCTCTGAAGCCACCTCGTTCCCGTGCTTCACTGTCTAACCCCCAACACTCGGACTCTCACACTTACACACACACAACGCCACCTGTTGAGCAGATAACTCACCAGGCATTGCACCCCTATAGCATATTTTTAATATGGGAATATTCATACAGTGCTATTTAATCAGGGAACAATGAGGGTATTTTATTGACGTTTCGGTGGGCTTGTGGTAATGCACTGATACTAGGTACAGCACAAATTCCATCCCAATAATATCTTCCCATTGATACATCGGGATTTGAACCCGGGACCTTTGGATTACCAGGCCAGTGGCAAGACCACTCCACCACACCTCTAGCTGTATTAGGGTGTTTTATGCACCTTAGGAAGGATCTGTGGTAGTGAAAGGGATATTTGAGATAGTATATGGGATTTTAATTGCTAGCTTAGGAAGGATCTGTGGTAGTGAAAGGAATAATTGAGATAGTGTATGGGCTTCTAATTGCTAGAGATCCTTCTTATACCGACTAAAATCCTCTAATAGTAGCCAGAATATATAAATAAGCCATCCCCCGCACTGAAACGTTTACAATAGAGCGTACTGACCTCTCAGCATTGCGGAGACGGGTACACCAGTCCACAATGTACTTCACGTCCTCGTCCTCTATTTTCAAGAAGCTCTGTGGTCGCACTCCCTGAAACACAAAAACACAAGATTAACACAACACGGCCATATGGAACGTATGGAAAGCGAGAGAATGACTAAGAGGGTGTACGAGAGCGAGGTGGAGGGACAGAGAGGGAGAGGTAGACCGAATGAGAGGTGGAAGGATGGAGTGAGGAAGTACATGAACGAAGGCGGTGCTGGTTGGGGGGAGGGGCGTCGACTGACTAGGGACAGAGGTGCATGGGGGCGGTTCGTTCGTGGCCACCCCTTCGGGGATCACGGCGTCAGGCAATAGATAGATAGATAGATAGATAGAAAGAGAAAAATCTAATGTATCATTTTTTGAAGGGAATTGAGTATTAGGAAAACAAATATAATGTCTATCTATCTATAATTACTCAGGCTAATACCCCATTACTGGGAATGGCCGACTCGAGACAGAGCTTGAACAGAAACAACATTCAAGGGTTCCAATTCCCAGGGTCCGAGACCACCTTCGCCTAATGGTGGCTCGCTGGCACCAAACATGCGTGAAAGTAAATGGTCAAGAAAATAAGAGTTCACAGTAAAAGTTTGGGTCTAATAGAAGTCCTTTGTGGAGTCCTTTGCTCTTAACCCTCCAGCACCGGCTTCGCATTCTATAAGATATCCCTGAAACCCGGGGGATTTGGCCGAAAAACGTCTCGCCTCGGCTACCGTATCTTTGTTATTTTAACTGCTACCGCATTTCCACGCATCTCCAAGCGTAGATGTATTTCATACCTGTAGACTGCCATTGAGTAGAGCTCTCTAAGTCAACTGGTTCAGTTGTGATGACAATTTCCGTGGAGATAACTTTGTGGTGATGTCAGCCATCTGAGACACTTTTCACTACTGAAACAACAACATACAGCCACACAAAAACAAACGACGCCTCTCCTTCTTGTGTTCGGAGGTGCGCGGCGTCGGTCCAACCGGCTGTGTTTATATGCGTCGGACGGACAGCTTTCAAAACAAGCTTACAGGCTTTCAAGCTGCCGGAGCCTCAGAGCCTTTCCGTGTTCCTGGCCCTAGTTTGTTATGGGTGCCTCAGAGCCCTACCGGGAACCAGGGGTTAAATATGATTTAAAATGTAAAACTTGCAAACTAAACAAACCAAAACTGGGACAAAGATAATATAAAGTCAAATTAACTTATCAAAATCGCTATGTGGAAACAACGCTTACTAAAATAAAATTTATGAAATAAAAGAACACAATCCACCACATAGGTCATAGGGTGTACATTACTACATGAGCAAGTTAATCTGGTTCCCAAGCAAACTAATCGCAAAATAATAGACGTACTGTCTAGAGGCTTTAGGACGGGGCTAGCTTGGGAATTTTAGTATTGATTGCAGATATTGTAGTATGGAGGGCACTCAAGATAAATTTCTGAAGTAGAGGAAGGGGAAGAAGACAAGGGGCTTAAAGGTTAATGCAAGTATAACAAAGGTGATAGTGAGTGAGATGATCATGGCACAGCAGTGAAGAGTGGTGTCTGGCCATGTGCTATATGTAAGAAAGTAGAAACTCTTTAACTGATGTAGCATATGTGGAAGTGGAGCTTGGGTATATAGATGTGTGAAAGACAGATCAAGTAATGTGTCTGAATATATCTGTGATACATGCCACAGGAATTGCCAAGCTGAGCCGAAGGAGGAAAGAGTCGACACTGGGGATGTGTCTCTGAATTGTGTCAATGAATACTGCTAACCAAAAGACTAGATTTGTGCTGTGGATAGTGTAGAGGTTAACTCTACTGTAAGAGTTAGGAGTGGGTGTAATAAGTTCATAGAGCTGATACCACTACTGACAACGAGAGGTGCCCAACCCCGAAAGGGGTTGAAATAGGGGAGCTATTCCCCCGCCAAAGGTGGCTTTCTAGGGCCTTTCCTAGCTGATGCTGAGAGGATTGGGTTCTAATCATGTGGTGATGGGCTGGTCTATCAGAGTGAGAGCTGAGCAATCTCTGCCATACCCATAGCTTACTCTGACTGTTCCTTTAACTTATATATTTTCTAGATCTCAAGTGACGGCGTCTCTTCCGTGGATTGACCTCCCAATCTACCAAGATTGGAAGCCAAAGTGTCACATTTTTCCCTTGCCCCTCAACTTTCTCTTCATAATTGCTGAGGGGCACATGGCCCTGGGTGGGGCTTTGGTTTCCCGGGCGTTTCCACACCCTCCTCAGCTCCCCGTCATGGAGTGGCTTCGGTCACCCAGGCTTTATTGTGGTCGGCGGGGAGGGTTCTGTGGGGGCACTCGGTTATGGCCTTGGAATTGCTCGGGGCCTTGGGGCTGTTCGGCCAGGCAGCTTGGGGAACAACAACAACAACAACAACGAGAGGTCTCTCTCTCCACACTAGGGGGAAGCTATATGTTGCATGTGTAAGAACCATGCTGCTTTATGGCAGTGAGTAGAGGAGAAAGAGAGTACTAAAATATGTACAGTATGGTGAAATGGATATGTAATGCCACAGTGAGAGAGATATCAGTGAGAGCCAAGTTGAGACAATAGCATGTATTGCTGAAATGATGCATACTGGCAGATTGCAGTGGTCCATGTGCTTCTACTAGCCCATACCTAGTAATACTGTGCTTGTTTCATTTTTTATAAGTGTTGAATTAATGAGAGAGAGAGGAATCCTGGTCAGGATACCTCTCTCTCTCTCAACCTTTCCAACATTAGCATTAGATGTTGAATTAATCTTTCTCTCTCCAGATTTCAAGAATTATCATCAAGGTCTCTGTCTCTACTAAAATAATTGGTTCACTTAAGGCTATTTTGTTTAAAGTTTTATTTCTGTGGAGTGTAACATTACTTTATGTATAAGTTAGGCAAATAAGTAACAAGACAGAAAGACAGTTTATTTGAGTGAAAGACATAGTTTATTTGAGTGAAAGACATAGTTTATTTGAGTGAATACATACCGTGGTGACCTTCTTGTAGATCTGGGCGGGTCCTGAGCACTCCTTGTAGGGGTACTCTAGTGTGGCCATCTCCATCATGCACATCCCAAAAGCATACACGTCCACCATCTCATCGTAGTGCTCCTCGTACACTTCTGGCGCCATGAACTCGGGGGTACCTGTAAACACAATTATTTCCCTGATTAATCAAGTGTTTATACATATATACATAAATTTAAAGACTGAATGCTAAACACAAAGTGCACTTCCAGTCTCACGGCAGCCATGTTCAGAGCTGCTTCACTGGTCAGGTTTTTTAATTCAAGATCAGACCGTCAGATCTGATCCCATGTCTGTTTTTGCTCTGCCACTTATTGCAACCACCACCCATAACGAGGGGCGTCACGCTCCTTGGTGCCGCTAGAAGAGTGGCGAACACATCATAAGGTAACTCCCTCCAAATTCACGACTTGCATCTTTTCACCCAACTTAGTTCATCTATCCTCACCACATGTACACAACTGTCTTGCTACTGATATAATGTCCTCCGTATCATCATCTTTATCTAATTAACGTTCTGTCCACTAACATTCTGAGACAAAGGAACTTATAAAAATCACTATATGGAAATAACGATTTAGCATAATAGAATTTTTACATACTGTATATACTGTAAACACAAAGCCACCACATAGAATGTACATCACTATATGAGTAGCCTAAGTGAATAATTATGTTTCAGGCAAAACAGTAATGACGGTAAATCCACGAACCTATAACAGACTTGGCACAGGATCGATTCTTGAGTGTGGCCAGCCCCAGGTCCCCGATCTTGACGGAGCCGGTGGTGCCAGTGACGAAGATGTTGTCACACTTAAGGTCTCGGTGGATGATGGGGGGCGACCGAGAGTGCAGGAACTGGAGGCCCTTCAGGATCTGCCGGCACCAACTCTTCAGTACTTTTAGGTTCACCTTCCGCAATCGACGTAGGTATCTGCAACAGGAATGGGGGTAATTAGCAAGTGTTACCTGATGTGTATTGCTAAAGAACGTCCTGAAAATTATATAATCAAAAAGCAATAATTAGACGATGGATTAATTAGCTTTCACAAAATATCAATTAAGACAAAAAGTTTTATCTGAAATCTATTCTTTAATGTACCTGCTAAAAATTATATAAGCAATACTGGCATTTTTCTTGTACTTGATGAATAAAAAGGCAAAATTGTTGAGGGCACAGTTAGATCTTGGCAGGAAAAGTCGGTCACACGACATTATGCAAGTCAAACACAAGTACAGATACCATATTAAATATTGTGATGATGATTTCAACCCTCCATCTCAAAAAATATATACTGTAAAGAAATTACTAAATATTCCTATTTATTAAGATAATAAATAGTTTAAATGCTGACACAGTGGAGTTGAACCCTTTGCCTCATACTAAAGGTGATGACATGTTACAGAACAGAAGGATAATGGCCCTAATTGTAGCTTAAAATACACCTCATCAGGGTATATCAACCACTGAAATAGATTTTGGGAATAGAGCAAGCACAGGTCTTATAGTCTCTTGATTACTTCATGACTTAGTGTATTCAGTAAGGTCAGTAGTCCATTAAATTGTGAGATAATACACATTCACTAAATAGGTTGAACTTCTGAATTGTTCACTTGTGACCTACAATCGAGTAAAATATTAAACCTTCACAAATTCAATAAAAATCCAGTCATTACAAAAGTTACTTTATTATATGTATAACACTATGACTACAGTACGGTACTTTCACTTCCATGGCATAGTGAGTTCTTTTGTGGTACCTGTACTACATTTTTGTTTATACCTTTATACTGTATTGAATATTTCTTATACCTTTATGAAGACTGAAGAGGTCAAAGAATGCATTATACATTATGAAAAACAATATATTCATTATACTTTATATATTGGTATTCTTTTTATAATAAATTGGTATATATTTACATGTTTAAGTTTAGCTTATGATCCCTTACAAGTTAGTTCCCTGTTATTCTCCTGGCCATTAACCCCTTCCGTAATGGCGACGTCTTTATAACTTTATTCTGGCTACTATTAAACGATTTTATTCAGTTCTAAAAGGACTTCCAGCAACTAACAGGCTTAAAACCATCTCACTTAACCCTTTTTACTAACACAGATCCTTTCTAAACTGCACAAAATCATCTAAATATAGCTAGAATAAAATTAAAAAGATGTGGCCGGTACAGAAGGGGTTAAACACTACATAAAACATCTTGGTACTGACTGCTTGAGGGTGCCGGATGTCATGAGCTCGGTGACCAGGACGATGCAGCGCCGCTTGGCATTGTGGGCTTCCCAGTAGTCGTAGAAGCGGACAATGTTGGGGTGCTGCAGACCTTTCAGCATCTCAGCCTCCTCGCGGAACCTCTGACGCTCGTTCTTGTTCCATTTGCGTTCCTGGAAAGACGAGAGAGAGTTGGAGGTTAGTGAATGATGGCAATAAGATACTACAAACATAATGCGTTGATAGTAATAAACACCTGGTATTAAGACACCACAAACATAAAGAGTTGATAATAATAAACACTAACTATACTGTATATAAAGAATTATTCCAATAATGTAAAAGGTTATGAGAGAAGCTTCAAATTAGGGAGGGAGGAATAATATGGGTGGACAAAAAAGAAAAGTCCCTCCAATCTCCTCACCTCCCCATACGCCAGACCCAGAAATATCCGTCCAGACCCCCCCCCCCCATTTTCCCTCACCTCTCCATGCTCCAGTCACCCCCCCCCCCCCCCCTCACCATACTCCAGACCCAGAAATATCCCACCAGTCCCCCCTTCCCTTCCCATACTCCAGGCCCAGAAATATCCCTCCAGTCGATATGCCCAGCAAGTCCATCCCACGCACGTCCCAGTCTGTAAATACACAATAACAAACAGCGCTATACCCTTTAACTATACCCTTTATAATACTGTGCGGTAATTGGTTGTTAGTAATTAGTTTGAGCCTTTTAACTTAATAAGCCGGTGAATACTGGGGAAAAATTATTACAGTTGTTGCATGGATGTATATTAAATGTAGTATATACCAATGTGTGTGACTGTGACTGTGAGTGTGTGTGTGTGTGTGTGTGTGTGTGTGTGTGTGTGTGTGTGTGTGTGTGTGTGTGTGTGTGTAAATAAATTCGTACATTTTTCGGCAGAAATATGTCCCGGCCCGAAGGACAATTCCTCCTAAATTACAGGCTCGTTATCGCTCACCAGGAAAAAAATCGACACCTAAATGGCACGGTCTTAATATCGACAAAGAAATGGGTTGAAAGGTCTTAAAATCGCCAAACTAATGTGCCTAAAGTCTTAACATCTGAAAACTTATGGGGATAGACATGAGGGAGAAGAGGGTCCAGAAAAACGACCCTCCCCCGCCTTAACCTTGCCCCTCCCAGCCCTAGCCTATCATAGCCAGCCCCCCCCCCCCCCCCTTAACCTTGCCCCTCCCAGCCCTAGCCTATCATAGCCAGCCCCCCCCCTTAACCTTGCCCCTCCCAGCCCTAGCCTATCATAGCCAGCCCCCCCCCTTAACCTTGCCCCTTCCAGCCCTAGCCTATCATAGCCAGCCCCCCCCCCCTTAACCTTGCCCCTCCCAGCCCTAGCCTATCATAGCCAGCCCCCCCCCCCTTAACCTTGCCCCTCCCAGCCCTAGCCTATCATAGCCAGCCCCCCCCCTTAACCTTGCCCCTCCCAGCCCTAGCCTATCATAGCCAGCCCCCCCCCTTAACCTTGCCCCTCCCAGCCCTAGCCTATCATAGCCAGCCCCCCCCCCCTTAACCTTGCCCCTCCCAGCCCTAGCCTATCATAGCCAGCCCCCCCCCCCTTAACCTTGCCCCTCCCAGCCCTAGCCTATCATAGCCAGCCCCCCCCCTTAACCTTGCCCCTCCCAGCCCTAGCCTATCATAGCCAGCCCCCCCCCCTTAACCTTGCCCCTCCCAGCCCTAGCCTATCATAGCCAGGCCCCCCCCCCCCCCAACACACACATATTGCTGCACATACACCTAACTTCCTCATACAAATTTATCTCGAAAGGGGTATACGTTTTTTTTTTTTTGAAGCTGGAGGTCTAGCGAGGAAACTAAACAAATACATAAATAAATAGATAGACCAAAAAATAACCACCACCCCCCTTAAAAGGATAAGTCCCCGTCTGATCACCATGTCTCGCCTTAATAATACATTTTAATTTACCGGTATGTGGATCAGAGTGGAGGTTCCGTTACGACTCGTTCCGTTACAAGCTGCGGTGCCGTTCAGACCTAACCCCCCCCCCCCCCCCACGTTATAATCTCCGGTGACCACTTACGAGATCTACCTTAAAATCACAAAACTAATGGGGCTAAACATGAGGGAGAAGGGGGTACAAACAAAAACAAAACTCCTCTGAATATCTCAACCTAAACTAGTCAGTCTCGCTTATATAGGATATGACCAAGATATTGAGTTTGATTGGGATGTTAGACAATTCATACATTATTTTAATACTCGTATATTATATGTAGGCCTACAACTTTATTGTCGTGTTCATATTTGTATACTAAAGAAGACGAAAACGAAGAAGAAAAAGAACAAGAAGGAAGAAAAGGAAAAAGAAAAAGAAGCAGACGAATAAGAAGAAAAAGAAAAACATAAATAATAAGAAGAATGACAATAGATGACAACAATAATGATAATAGAGGTCAGAGAATTTAACGAGAGACGGTATGTGTCCTTCCTCAACATTCAGTTCCTTGTCTGGCTCCCACGGTGCTTTTTCTGTCTGTCTGTCTGTCTGTCTTGGCCGGTATCCATTAAAGCCTCCCTCTTGGTTGTCCGTTCAATGCCGTCCCAATATATCATCCCTGTTACCCCTTTTAAGGTCAGGATGGGCTTGGTTATTTCTTAATTTAGGTATTTATATTATATATATTTTTTTTCAATCGTTTCCTCGCTAGACCTCTTTCAAACTTACCCCGACCCTCCTTCAAGATAAATTTGTAAATTTTTCGATAGAAAAATATGGCCGGTTCCTCTTATAATACAGGATTTAGGTATTAACGTCACATAATTAAGGGGATTTAGGTATTGACGTCTGATAATTAAGGTGATTTCAGTATTATATCTCGAGTAACTCTTTCAATTAAATCAATAGTTTTGTTTCACCCAATATGATAAAGACAGTTTAGTAGTCAGGGAGCTGCTGGGCCAAGAATCTCCCTCACCCACCACCGTCTTTCCCACGAGACTATTTGATGTCCTCTACCACTACTATCACCAACACTATTACTACTATCATCACCCCTACTACTATCAGCACCACTACCAATCCCTCTTACTCCCTTTTGTCCCCTACCACTACTATCGGCACCACTACTACTATCAGCACTACTCCTATTACAACAATCTTATCCACTACCACTACTACTACTACCACAACTATCACTAAAACGATCTCTTTTGACCAGTACTAATACTAATACTAATACTACTACTACTACTACTGCTACTACTGCTACTATTACAACTATCACTGCTATCACATCATTACCATTATCCAATACCACCCTCACCACTAACACCCTCACCACCACCACACGTATCACCATCACCACCACTACAACATGGTATAAGGACTACATTATCTTTATACCATGACTAACACCATCATACCACCCTCACCAATAACACCATCACCACCACCACACGTATCACCATCACCACCACTACAACATGGTATAAGGACTACATTATCTTTATACCATGACTAACACCATCATACCACAATAGTTCTTGCCTTTATAACAATATGAAATAGGGTTAAACCGTTCAGCACGATGACGCCTTTTTACGTTTTATTCTGACGATTTTATACACTTTAAGAAGGACCTATGTTATTCAGATGGTTTACTGAGAACATACTGACCCCTTTGAGCCCTAGAGGTAGATCATAAGCTAAACAAAATCGTCGAATGGTAGCTAGAATATGATGAAAATTACGGCACCGGTGCAAAATGGGTTAAGCTAGGGTAAGGATATTCCCAAATAATTCAAGGCCACTGGGACAAGAACAACCCTCCCTCTCAGTGTCTACCCAAAACAAACACTGCCACTGACGTCAAGCCCCCCACACCTCACGATTGTCAACGAGATGGTCACATGGTTTGAAAGGGGGTAGTAGTTGTTTTTTGGGTTATTTATTTATTTATATATTATATATATATATGTATTTTCAGTTTCCTCGAGAACCTCATTCAAGCTTTAAAAAACACCCACTAGACCCACTTTCAAGATAACGAAAGGCCGCTTACTCTTAAATTACAGGCTCGCTATCGCTCGCCAGGAAAAACCTCGACACCTAAATGCCACAAAGGTCTTAATATTGACAAAAAAAATGGGGCGAAAGGTCTTAAAATCGCCAAACTAATGAAAGGAACGTCTTAATACCTCAAAACTAATATGCTAAACATGAGGGAGAAGGGGGTCCAGACAAAGCAATTCCCTCCCCCTTCAGTTACTGGCAACACATGAGAGAACCAGGTGGAGCCTCACGTGTAGAGAGATAATTCACTAGTCTGTTTGTTTTTGCAGTAAATATACACTTTCTGAAGGATTTGTGTAATGACAGGCGAGTTTAACCCCTTCTGTACCGGCGACGTCTTTGTCATTTTATTCTAGTTATATTATTATTATTATTATTTTTTTTTGCAGCTTAATAAGGATCTGTGGTGGTAAAAAGGGTTAATTTAAATAGTTCCAAGCCTGTTAATTCCTCGAGACGCTATTAAACTGAATACAATCGTCTAATAGTAACCAGCATACAATAAAAAGGACGGCACTGGTATTGGATGGGTTAACTATATGCTCGTTGTGGGTGGGTGGGTAGGGGAGGGGCTGGGGTGGGGTGGGGGCACTTAAGAGGGCTGTTCTCGGGCAGCATGATGTGTGGGTTCGGGGGAAAAAAATAATTAGGACAAGCTCAGAACCTAGCTACAGACGACATATTCCAATACATCTCATGTTAACGTACAGCCATTTTACCTCGAGCATGCCAAAATTTCCATATGTCCTAAAATATCCGCTGTGTGATTCAGAGTGCCGGTAACTCGAATTCCAACAACGAAGCACCAGGAGGAAGTGTATTTATAACTCCATGGTGTTTTGGTATAACCTCAAAGTATGTGAAAGTCACGTTGTGGTGGGTTGGGATAAAGACCGGTTTTGTGTGAACTGTGAGTTGGCAGTCGCCAATTAATGTCTTGCCATACCCCCCTTCCTTCAACTTTATTGTTTTATATATATATATATATATATATATATATATATATATATATATATATATATATATATATATATATATATATATATATATATATATATATATCCTAACACCTCCCTACCTCAAGGTAAAGTTGGGACCGTCCACTAGGCTGCGCGTTATCGAGGTGCTTGACTCTCTTTATCTTGATCTATACGACCCTGCCATTTGGAGCCTGTGATGGATGAGTTACCCAGCCTGATATACAGTAGTGGCTACGGAGTATATCATCAGGGTTACCACTAGTTACCTCCCCAGATGTGACGTTACAAATATCCACAGTCACCTCACCTACGGGTCTACAACCACCACCACCACTATCATAGAGTTATCAAATATTATAACCACCCCAACAAACTAACGGTACCCACCCAACATTCAGTCCCCTCTCCCACTGCCTCCTTCAGAAGGCCACCAACGCCTCCCTCACCCCAGACACACCCTCTCACTAACTCTCTCTCTCTCTCTCTCTCTCTCTCTCTCTCTCTCTCTCTCTCTCTCTCTCTCTCTCTCTCTCTCTCTCTCTCCAGTTTATTATAGCTCATGGAGACAAGTGGGTTCCTTTGATTAGCTGATTGTAAACCAGATTAGACCTTAGCCTATGTTTCTTGGAACAGAGAGAGAGAGAGAGAGAGAGAGAGAGAGAGAGAGAGAGAGAGAGAGAGAGAGAGAGAGAGAGAGAGAGAGAGAGAGAGAGAGAGAGAGAGAGAGAGCAAGGGGGGGGGGGGGGGGGAGGGGACCAATGTTTAACATGTAATAATCTTGGAGATAATAACTAAAGGCAGGTGTAACAAAGTGGTCATTACCAAAACTGACAAGTGAAACCTTCAAACAAACCCAAAGGAGTACAAGGAATTTCGCCAACAACAAACACGTACACTGTTTACTGTGTTATGGGGGGGGGGAGGGGGGATGGTCTTGAAACCTTGAAGGGGGGGGGGGGAGTAGGGGGGGGGCACTGGCACCGAATGAATACCGTCTTAAAATGTAAACACAGTCAAGGAGTATATACATTTTTTAAATAGGCATGTCTAATATTCATGGTAATCAAGCAAACAAATTTTACATGAAATTTTCACGATAAATAACTGTAATTGCAGACGTGTATTTATTTAGACGAGATAACTATACACAATATTTAAAAAAGAGGTATAGATAACTATAGTCTGTTTCTTTTCAACTGACGTTATATTGCAAAGTTCCCATCAAGATTTCCCAGACATTTTGAAGATTCTGTAGTCAAATATGGTGCTAATTATATAACCTTGGTCTTAATATGATTGCAGACATAGTATTTCCATATTTTTCAATTAAGTATCGATAAATTAACTGCTAAGGGATTCAATTTACCGCCAGTTGAATTATAATAGACTATAGTGTATTAATGCCACAGACAAACAGACATGGGGTCAGTGGGTCTAGACAATCCCCCCCCCCCCTCCCCAAACTTTCACCCAGCCATCAGTGACTTCACAAAAGACGTGAGAGACAACCCTGACTCATTCGCTCACGTTTACCTCTCATATATTCTCTCACTCACTCACATTCCCTCTCACTCACTCATTCACATTCACTCACTCATTCATTCACGTCCTCCTCTCATAATATACCCTCTCACGCACTCATTCACTCTCACTTACTCACATTTACTTAATTCCACCTCACAAAACATACCCTCTCACTCACCCACGTCCACCTCTCATATATCCTCTCATTCATTCACTCACGTCCACCTCTCCTAAATATCCTCTCACTCACTCTCATAATACCATCTCATTATCTCACATTCACTCAATCACGTCCACCTCTCCTATACTCTCTCTCTCTCTCTCACTCACAATCACTCTCACTGACTCACGTACACCTCTCATAATATCCTCTTACTCCCTCACTCACGTCCACCTCCACCTCCAGCAAATAAAAGGCTTCGAACAATCTCACCTAACCCTTTATACTAGCACAGATCCTTCTTAAACTGCACAGCATCGTCTAAACATAGCGATAATCAAATAGTAATTAATCTAGGTTATGGATAAAGCCTTCCGTAATTCAGAGAAGCCAACTTGACACTGACCGGAAGTAAATCATGATGGGTGAATGCAATCAATGCCAACGGTACCGTATATTAATGCAATCAATGCCAACGGTACCGTATATTAATGCAATCAATGCCAACGGTACCGTATATTAATGCAATCAATGCCAACGGTACCGTATATTAATGCAATCAATGCCAACGGTACCGTATATTAATGCAATCAATGCCAACGGTACCGTATATTAATGCAATCAATGCCAACGGTACCGTATATTAATGCAATCAATGCCAACGGTACCGTATATTAATGCAATCAATGCCAACGGTACCGTATATTAATGCAATCAATGCCAACGGTACCGTATATTAATGCAATCAATGCCAACGGTACCGTATATTAATGCAATCAATGCCAACGGTACCGTATATTAATGCAATCAATGCCAACGGTACCGTATATTAATGCAATCAATGCCAACGGTACCGTATATTAATGCAATCAATGCCAACGGTACCGTATATTAATGCAATCAATGCCAACGGTACCGTATATTAATGCAATCAATGCCAACGGTACCGTATATTAATGCAATCAATGCCAACGGTACCGTATATTAATGCAATCAATGCCAACGGCACCGTATATTAATGCAATCAATGCCAACGGTACCGTATATTAATGCAATCAATGCCAACGGTACCGTATATTAATGCAATCAATGCCAACGGTACCGTATATTAATGCAATCAATGCCAACGGTACCGTATATTAATGCAATCAATGCCAACGGTACCGTATATTAATGTGACTGGAGGCGGTGTCACACGTACACATTTTCCGGCAATGTTCGATGTGTGTGTGTGTGTGTGTGTGTGTGTGTGTGTGTGTGTGTGTGTGTGTGTGTGTGTGTGTGTGTGTGTGTGTGTGTGTGTGTGTATGTATGTGAGTGTGTGTGTATGTATGTGTGAGTGTGTGTGTATGTATGTGTGAGTGTGTGTATGTATGTGTGTGTGTGAGTGAATGTGTGTGTGTGTGTGTGTGTGTGTGTTACTCAGTTACTCAGTTACTTGTTCGTCAAGGGGAATCCACGCAATGCGAGCTAAGCTCATTATTATCGCGCCTCCTTAACTGGGAATGTATTGCGTGAAATGCATGTTAAGTGTTTTATGTACTGTTGGAATGGCTGTGGATGTGTGTGTAGTCTGTATTTAGCCAATTGGCGACATTGGAAACGAAGGCTTAGGGTGGATCTGTATGGTACCATTCTCACTATAGACGGTACCGTCTCGCCCGAAGGCTTAGGTAGCCATCAGCTTAGGTGAACCATATGATACCCATCTCGCCTTGTACCATTTTTGCCAACCCCAGATGGGACGTCACAACGTCGTCCACTTATTCCAGGTACCTATTTACAGCTAGGTGAACTGAGGCTAACACATGAAAGGAGACAAGCCCAATTTGTCTCCGCCCGGTCTGGGATTGAACCCCCGACCCCTCGTGTGTGAGACGAGAGCTCTAGGCTACGGGCTGTGTGTGTGTGTGTGTGTGTGTGTGTGTGTGTGTGTGTGTGTGTGTGTGTGTGTGTGTGTGTGTGTGTGTGTGTGTGTGTGTGTGTGTGTGTGTGTGTGTGTGTGTGTGTGTGTGAGAGAGAGTGCCAAACAGAGGAGGGATGACACTGGCCCCATTCATTGGCACCACCACCACCCACCTGGATAGGAAGCACTCGGTAGCCTTCACGCCCTCTCAAGCTTTCCTTATTATCATGTTAACTCTTAACATTTTTGACAAACATACCAGAGTTATTTTTTAGGTATTGACGTTAGTATATAATTTCCTGAAATACCTATTATACCAATAACAATTCCATCATAGATTCATAATACATGCTAAGCCACAGATAAATATTTCTTTGACCAAGGCAAATATTTGGGCAACACACTAAAATACCTACTGGTGCTATTAACAACACAAAGCTTTATGTCAAACAGCCTATGTAGGACTATTTAAAACCTTACCGTACTTCCATTTGGCATAATACAGTCATCGTCTATAGTGGAAGGCTTTTCATTTCTTCTTCCCAGAGTTCCCTAAATCTTAACAGAAAAAAAATATAGGGCTTTTCGCGTAAATATAACACTCAAACTGCCAATAACTACACCCCTCTCAATGAGAACTTCAATGTTTGTCTTGCATCAGATTAAGGGAAACATCTCTCCACATTTAGGCTTCAACGTTTCAACCTTATCTTTAATCTGTTCATACCATTTTAGTTTGTATTACTGTTTTAATAATTGACTAAAGTAATTTATAGGATACAAAAAGCGTCGGATGGTAGTTATTAATCGTATTATAACTATTGTCTAAGGTAATTTCTAAGATACAAAAAATCGTCTGCTGGTTGGTAGAATTTTATTTTTTAATCAGATTCAAAGGTTTATCTACAGTATTTTGTTAATCGTGTGTATAATCTAACTGTTTGGACTAAGATACAAACAACACTAGGACCGAATCATATTAGAATAAAAGCTCATCTTACCGAACGATCACATTATCTAGCATGTCCCTGACTTTTAATATACCTTTCTACAACCTCGTCTCCTGGCTTAAATGTCGCATATATTAGTTTCCTTTTACTTAATTTGTTTATATCTTGGTATATCCGTGGTATGAGAGCAGCATATACTTTTACTGTGTATTGTTAGGTTTGCATTCACCTACATTATTTAATAGATCCTTATATATATATATATATATATATATATATATATATATATATATATATATATATATATATTATATACTGTATATATATATATATATTGATTACTACTGCATATATAACAATTTGGTCAATAATTATACATATTTGTTTTATCTCAATATAGTTGCGTCGAACATAAGCTTCTATCACCCATTGTATACACCTGCAGTATTTATTGCCAGTACGGTACCGGTATCTATACTGTCTGAGCGTTGAACATAATATTCTATCGATTATATTCTCTTAGCTATTTATATTGACTTTCACTTCCGTCTCTATATTAAACATACTGTACTACTACTACCACTTTCACTCGGTGTTAGCTCCTATCCGCATTTAAGGGGAGGATTTATTCTTTTCTGCACCCCCTTCTCCCGTATGCTTAGCCACACCTTTCACCCCATTAATTTGTCAATATTAAGACCTTTCGTGCCATTTATATTTGAGATTTTAAGACATTAGTCCCATTAGTATGGCAATTTTAAGACCTTTCGTGCCATTCAGGTGTCGATTATTTCCTGGTTCGCTATTGCTCGCCTGCAATTTATGGGGGAACCTACCTTCGGCTGGGCACAAACTTATTTCGAAGGGGGGTCTTGGGGAGGGAGAGGGGGTATTATTTTTAGCTTGATTGAGGTCTAGGGAAGACCAAAAAAAAAAAAAAAAAAAAAAACACACACAAAAGAAAAAAATAATATATATATATCCTGTATATATATATATTAATTAACCCTTTCAAGCTCCAATACGCGTTTATGTTCTGTTTCTGGCTACTATTAGACGATTTTATTCAGATTAGTAACGGTATATGAAAGTCAAAGGGTTGATTGAGATAGTATTTACCCTTTTAATACCCACAGATATTTCCTAGGCTGCATAAAATCGTCTAATGATAGCCAAAATAAACTGCTAAAACGCGTCAGAGCTTCAAAGGGTTAATCAATAAATTATGAATAAATAACTAAAAAATCTTCCCTTGCTACTTTCTACTATCGGTACCACAAGGAAGGCACTGCATGTGCCTGGTGGTTGTGTGTGTGACTCATACAACGGGGGGGGGGGGGGGTTAACATGACTCGGTTCAGTTAGTCACTACCACATGTACCTTTTACTTCAATCATAACTTTAATATCTATCTATCTATCTATCTATCTATCTATCTATCTATCTGTCTGTATGTGTATCTATCTATCTATCTGTCTATCATAGTATCTATCTATCTATCTATCGCTAACATGACTCAGTTCAGTTGGTCACCACCACATGTGTCGGACCATCACACATACACCTACTTCAATCATAGCAACTTCAATATCTATGTCTATCTGTCTGTCTGTCTGTCTGTCTATCTATTTATCTATCAATGTGTGTGTGTGTGTAAAGAAGACAAAAGGCAAAGCTCCCTGTAATGAGTGTCTCCCCCAAAGTTGAAAGAGTGACAGAGAGCCAAATTTAAGGTACCTTGGAGTAAAAATGTCTGGACACACGGAGCTTGAAGTAGTTTAAGTCATAGGATGAGGGAAAGGTAACTTAGGAAGTCAGAGGGTAAATTGAGATAGTCTTAACCTTAATTCTGCACGCCACTTTAACCCTTTCACGCACGTATGACGTAGAGGTTGCCAGATTAGCAATACGAAATAGAGTTCTCTCACTCTTATAATTACCTCTCCAAAATTAGTGTTCTGCCCACAGCTAACTCAAAGACAACTGCAGAGGTTGAAGTAACTAAACTAAAGGTTTCTAAATACCCCTGATGGTAATAAAGGCTTTAAAGTATCCCTAATAGGCTCAAAATCGCGTCATATGTCGGAGAGGGTTAATGATTCTCAAAGCCTTACATCGTTCTGGTTTATTGCCAATATTTCATAATCAGCTGTGACAGAATTATACGTATTTTTTTAATGAATTCATATGCACTAATTTGAATATGTACCGGTATATAAATGCTAAACTTTAATGAATAAATACTTAAATGTTGACAGTATAGCTCAGCCTTCCTGCCTTTCACCCATATGCTACAGACAGGCTAATACTATGGGGCTGACTCATGTTGTGGGTAGCTCAACATATGTTCAACTCTGATAACAGAAAATAGAAAAAAAAACAGGTAATGACATTTAACATTTAGTTTCTTTATTCATGCAGAGTTTAGTAAAATTTGTCAGAACGTCCCGGACTTCCCAAACTTGACTACTTCCTTTAACGTGACGATAGTGCGTTGTTATATGTGCGATTAGTTTGCTTGGGAAACAGATTAACTTGCTCATGTAGTAATGTACACCCTATGTGGTGGATTGTGTTCTTTTATTTAATAATTTTCATTTTAGTAAGCGTTGTTTCCACATAGCGATTTTGATAATTTAATTTGACTTTATATTGTCCTTGTCCCAATTTTGGTTTGTTTAGTTTGCAAGTTTTACATTTTAATTCTTATTCACTGGTATGACCTGCTAATATTACGACTGGTATCACATCCTTGCTTTAAGAGGGAATGGGCTGCTTTTTCTGGCCCCCTTCTCCCTCGTGTTTAGCCGCATTAGTTTTCACATAATATTAAGACGTTCGGTACATTAGTTTGACGATTTTAAGAATTTACACCCCATTTCTTTGTCAATATTAAGACCTTTCGTGCCATTTAGGTGTCAATTTTGTCCTGGCGAGCAATAGCGAGCCTGTAATTTTAAGAGTAATCGGCCTTTGGCCGAGAAATTTTTCTACCGAAAAATGTACAAATTTATCTTGAAGGGGGTCTAAGGGGTGTTTTTTACAGGTTGATGGAGACACATAGAGGGCCTCGGAGTCGGACGGATCCTAAATTGAGTGGTCAATCCTGTAAGTCCTTCAGTAAACTGGCTCGGGTTGTCCCTCTCACAGGGAATAGGTCCGCTTGGGGACCTTCTGTGCATGGCCACCCTCATTAAGGGGAGTAAGACGTCCGGCAATAAATAGATAGATAGATAGATAGATGGAGGTCTAGGGAGGAAACTAAAAAAATTATAAAAATATATATAAATGATGAAATAAATACGCCCATCCTCCCTTAATCATTGCAGTCCTCTATATCTACAACATTCCTTAACAAAAGAGTTTCACCTGGCCCACCTGGTTGCAAGGTTTGGCTTCTGATATGGTTCTGATTGGCATTTGCTCGTATCTTGTGACTCATAGTGGGAGGTAATGCAATACCGGTACTATTTATAGCATTTATACAACACAGACACTTGTGGTCGTCACATTAACTACATCTTATACTCAAGTAGATCAGGTGTACAGTCGCGCTAATAAGTGATGTCTCAGCACCAAGTATGTTTTGATCAATAATTGGTATCAGCAATATCTAAGCTTCATTTCTTCATATCGAGTGGAATATACAAACATGTTCCTACACTTACCCACCTTATTCAACATCTGACAGACATTAATACAGCACAAAGCAAGCCAAACGTTATGACAGCTGGGACATGACTTATTAGCGAGACCGTACCATTAGTCCATTAACCTATAACTCTGTCCTCACAAATTACTCGTACTGGCAATCTCTGTCAAAAGTTCACGTCTTACAGACTGTGCAGAGGTAACTTTTCTACATATTTCAAACCAACAAGTACAATAGCTATACCCTGTTCCAAATAGGTAGGCCAGAATCATAAACCCTAACCTCTGTAACTCAAAAAGGGCTTAAGCAAATGGGCTGTACATTTGCACACCTATTCCCTGGCTGACCCTTCCCAAATGGTAGAAATATTGACTCGAATACTCTAGTCGTTTGTGAGTTACAGAGGTTAATGTTCAAGAGTTTTGGACTACTTATTTGGAACAGGGTATAGTACATTATTGGTTCTACTCACTACCCTCAAAAGTAGTCACACAATTACTTTTATTCTGTCAGATTTTGGTCATTCTAAGCTGTATGTTTGAAGTGAAATATTGTAAGAATTGAGGTACATTCTGTCTTGTTACCATATTAATACAAAAAAGCCTCGAAATTGTGCTAGAATAACGTACTTTTGTGACTTCTCCATTATAAATAGACTAATGTATGGCAGTACTCACCAGCAATTCACACCAGGCGACATCAACGCCAGTGTCTGTGTCGAGGCCGCGATACACCGTCTTGAAGGACCCTCGTCCAATCTCATGGTCGAACTTGAGGAACCGACCTTCCGGTGACTTGTCGACGGCCTCTTCTGCCTCCTCTTCTTCCACAGGGGCACGCCGCTCCTCTTCCTCACGCTCATCTTTATCCTTCTCATCTTTCTCACACTCAACTTTTTCTTTTTCCGTGAGCGTGGAGGCTTCTTTGGTGGTCTCCTCTGGTTCCTTCTGGTTCTCCTCCGGGCGTGGTGATCGTCGTCCCGGGGAGGTGTGTTCTTGGGTGATTACAGTAGTGTCTGTTACAGGTTGTTCCTCAGCACTGTGCTGCTTGGTTATCCCTGGCTCCCGTCCTGGGCTCTTCCGCTCTTCATGTACACTTTTGGATCTTCGGGCACGTGGGGAAAGACGGCGGGTCAGACCAGTTGAGACGGGAGGTGGGATGCTTCCTGCCTCCTCAACGTTTAGGGCCTCTTTATCCTCCTCCAGTATGACGGAACGCTTCTTGGCGGCCATATTGGAGATGGTACGTCTACCCCGGGGTGAGGGTCCACCAGGGGTTCGTATGGAAGGTATGACAGTGCGGCGAGGGAGAGTGGTAGTGTCCTCCTGAGTGGGGCGACCTTCTCCATGGATAGGGGTAGTTCGGGTACGTGGGAGGGATCGACGAATGGACGATAAAACTCCGCCTGTGCCACCTCCCCCCGGGTCATCCCCGCGTTGCTGCAGGAGGCCCTTAATGCTGGAGGTAAAGGTGGCGGAGCTACGGACTGGACGGCGATTGGCGGGCACCACCATATCCATGCCCGTCCGCCGCTCACCGTTCATGGCCACGCTGCCGCTACTGGTGGTGGCGGCAGTGGTAGCTGTGGTGGAGGTGGAGGTGGTTGTGGTGGTAGTAGTGGCGGTGTTAGTGTTGGTGTTGGAGGGGGCGGGGGCGGGGGTGGTGGGGGAGGAGATTGGCGAGGCACTGGTCACGGTGCTCGAGGCTCCCCGGGGTCGACCCTTGGACATGGCAGGCGGCGACCCAGGCCCGGAAGCCTTTGGGGCGGCGCGCCACCCGCTGCCCGTTACGCTGCCGCCTCCTGACCCGCCCACCCCGCCCACCACGCCGCCATGACCACACCTGTAAACACAAAACAACACATTATTACATAAGAAAATTAATAAAACAATAATAATACACAATAATAATACACAATATTAGCTTATCCTAATCTGTATACATTTAGGAAGTAAACAACAAAACCAATACTTGTATATACAATACAATATGTTAGTCATCATCAACAAATATTGAAAACTATGAATTTGCTTGATAGAGTACCCACAACTTTAATTTTAAATGTTAATATTACTTACTAAATGTAGTACCGGTATATCTGAATAACACAAGCATTAGTCACCAAAATTATATAAATAGTTAAGGGGGGTCACCGGCTTTTTTTTATCTTTCTCTCCTCTTCTCTCTTTCCCTGGCTTGTATCCATTCAGCCCCATTCAGCCAACTGTTTTAAGACGTTTATCCCCATCCAGGTGTCGATTTCTTCCTGGCGAGCGATAGCGAGCCAGCATTGTTTAGAGAAATCCGGCTTCGCCGGAGACATTTATCTATCGAAAAATGTACAAATTTAGCTTGCTGTCAAAACAAAAATATACATATGCTGGCTCGCTACCGCTCATATTGACACCTGGATGCGGGTAAACGTCTTAAAACAGTAGGCTGAATGGGGCCGAATGGATACAAGCCAAAGAGAGAAGGAGAGAAAGAGAAAACAAAGCGAGGTGGGCTCCCTTAAAGATGTAAAATATGTGAAGGCCAGCAACACCCAAACACCTGTCTAATTACAGGTACAGTGGCGCTAATAAGTCATGTCGCACCTGTCATTACGTTTGGCTAGCTCTGTGTTGTATTAATTAAGATGTTGTATAGGGTGGGTAAGTGTAGGAACATGTTTGTATAGCTCTCTCAAATAGAAGAAATCTTGTGTAAATATTGCTGACAATATATCGAGACATGACTTATTAGGCCGACTGTATAATTGGCCACATAAGTTCTGTTCCTCTCCGTGATCTTATACATGGATATATAATGCGCAGGATTGAATTCCGAGTGTAGTGTCTTATGCCGTGGTTAACTCATCTGATTAGTCAACTGATAATTAAGAGAAACCACACTCGCAAAATTAATTCATACTATTTAACTTTCATACATAAGATCACGATGAGGAACAAAACTTATGTGGCCAACTGTACAGTCCGCAATAAAAGTCATGTCACGGTTATCATCACAATAATTATGTTCATTATGTCAATATTAAGGCCATTCGTGCCATTTAGGTGTCAATATTAAGGCCATTCGTGCCATTTAGGTGTCAATATTAAGGCCATTCGTGCCATTTAGGTGTCAATATTAAGGCCATTCGTGCCATTTAGGTGTCAATATTAAGGCCATTCGTGCCATTTAGGTGTCAATATTAAGGCCATTCGTGCCATTTAGGTGTCAATTAAGGCCATTCGTGCCATTTAGGTGTCAATATTAAGGCCATTCGTGCCATTTAGGTGTCAATATTAAGGCCATTCGTGCCATTTAGGTGTCAATATTAAGGCCATTCGTGCCATTTAGGTGTTAATATTAAGGCCATTCGTGCCATTTAGGTGTCAATATTAAGGCCATTCGTGCCATTTAGGTGTCAATATTAAGGCCATTCGTGCCATTTAGGTGTCAATATTAAGGCCATTCGTGCCATTTAGGTGTCAATATTAAGGCCATTCGTGCCATTTAGGTGTCAATATTAAGGCCATTCGTGCCATTTAGGTGTCAATATTAAGGCCATTCGTGCCATTTAGGTGTTAATATTAAGGCCATTCATGCCATTTAGGTGTCAATATTAAGGCCATTCGTGCCATTTTAGGTGTCAATATTAAGGCCATTCGTGCCATTTAGGTGTCAATATTAAGGCCATTCGTGCCATTTAGGTGTCAATATTAAGGCCATTCGTGCCATTTAGGTGTCAATATTAAGGCCATTCGTGCCATTTAGGTGTCAATATTAAGGCCATTCGTGCCATTTAGGTGTCAATATTAAGGCCATTCGTGCCATTTAGGTGTCAATATTAAGGCCATTCGTGCCATTTAGGTGTCAATATTAAGGCCATTCGTGCCATTTTAGGTGTCAATATTAAGGCCATTCGTGCCATTTTAGGTGTCAATATTAAGGCCATTCGTGCCATTTAGGTGTCAATATTAAGGCCATTCGTGCCATTTAGGTGTCAATATTAAGGCCATTCGTGCCATTTAGGTGTCAATATTAAGGCCATTCGTGCCATTAAGGTGTCAATTTTTTTCTGGCGAGCGATAACAAGCCTGTAATTTTAAAAGGGATCGGCCTTCGGCCATGACATTTTTCTACCGAAAACTATACAAATTTATATTGAAAGGGGGTCTAAAGGGTGTTTTTGTTAAGCTTGATTAAGGTCTAGCGAGGAAAGTGCCAGGAAACTAAACAAAATAATCAAAATATACATAAATGAACAAATATAAACGGCCCATGCCTCCTTAAAAGTAGGTAGATTGAAGAATACTATGACGTGTATAATTCGGTCAACTGTATGTAGGCTTCGGTAATATTATTGTGGCGCAGCTGTGCCTGAGTGTGAGTCAGGTGTACAGGTGTGTGTGTGTGTGTGTGTGCATGAATGACAGAGGGGGGGGGGGGGGGGGGGAGGGGGGCAGGTGTAGGCCTAAACAGACAGACAGACAGACGGGTTGGTATTTATAAGATTACTATCATATTTAACTATCGGTAACCCCTTCCTTATTTGTCTTTGTTTTCTCCTCCTCTCTATTCAGTGTATAAGTTCCCAAGTTCCCAAGTACCACCACGTATTTTCGTTATTACACTAACACCTGTTTTTGTTTTCTCCATTAAAAAAAAATCAGTATAACACACACTTCATTAAAACAACGCAAGGTAAAGACAAGGTAAAAGGTAAACACAGAACAATAACAATAACACAACAATAACACACTGGTCGCACCTTACTAAACGCCTGATGCCAGCCACCACCATGAGAGTAAACTATCAAACTCCTGGAACACCTCACACACTCCCTGCCTCACTCTTCCCTCTCACTACCTCACTCTCCCTCTCACTGGCACCCACTGACTCACACACACTCCCTGCCTCACTCTCTCTCTCTCCTTTCACCGCCTCACTCTCCCTCTCACTGGCACTCCGCTGACTCACTAGGGGCACTGTGGCACCAGGGTAAGGGAGGAGGGTGGGAAGACCGGCTCTCTAAAGGTTGAGTCACACCACACACTTTTATTCCGGCAAATTTATTTCGGCTCCTTTTTTTTTCATTGGCTCTATTTCGGCAGCTTTCTATCGGCTCATATTTTCTTCGGCAAATATTTATCGGCTCTTTTCCGGCAACTTCCTGTCGGCTCTTTGTTTTCACGGCTCTTTTTCGACAACTTTCTATCGGCTCTTTTTCGGCAACTTTCTATCGGCTCTATTTCGGCAACTTTCTATTGGCTCATTTTGGAAACTCTAATAGCGACAGATTGTTAAGAGTTGCTTCTATCTATCTATCTATTGCCTGACGCCGTGATCCCCGATGGGGTGGCCAAGAGTTGCTTGAAATCTTATAATACCGTACTTAGCTCGGCCAGCCCCAGCGATGCGTCTGACGAGTCACCTATGTATGTAACGCCAAAGCCCAGCGACTCGCCTGACGAGTCACCCTTTTAGCTCAGTCGTAAGGCTCAGAGTGGCTCTACCTAGAGGGCTCAGATTTATATGGGAACTGTGTAAGTATCCCACGCACCTATGCCGATGGTTGAAAACTCTCAAAGTCCAACCGCGTGAGCGTGCAAAAACATGTTTTTTTGGGGAAATTGCCTTAAATTTTGTACTCATGTAAAATCCGTTTTGGGGGGCTCTGTAGGACCATTTTTTGAGCTTTTTGATCGGTTTTTCGTGGTTTTTCCTTCATTCCTAACCCATTCGCTATTGTTTCTGGGGAAAAAAAACTATTTTCAAAACCGGCTGGGTTCTGGTGGTACATTTATTAATAACTAGCTGGGGCTCGACGGGTTAAATTCTCCCGCGTCCAGACCAGAATTTACGAAACTACAATAGTGGACTAAAGGCTGGTGTGAACCCATCTCTAAGCCACCAATAGCAGGCTGCCACGTCACTCTTCCAGGGACGCTCATATACATTTACCAGGATCATATTATGCAAATCATCACACCTCACATTCATTCAGGTGCAGTACACATTCATACACACATATACTGTACACTTGATATACGTACAAGCAAAGCATTACACTTCTCATATTAAAACACACACACACACACACA
>CM064496.1:53215313-53260313 GCA_032716605.1 Paralithodes platypus | reverse complement strand
ATATGGTCATATGCACATATGTATGTAAATATACGTACATATGAGCGAGAACATATTGCTCACTAGCGCAACTTCTGATTATAAATCTATGCATAAGCATTATCTATTATTAAGTGTTCGCGTATCTTCATCCATGTATTTCCACCCTTAACAATAGAACGCCCAGCTCTTCCATATTTCGCCTTCTGTCTCACACACACACACACACACACACACACACACACACACACACACACACACACACACACACACACCACGAATTTAACCAGAATTTACACTACCGCCTTTTCTCGCAATTTGTATCCGTAACTTTAATCTGGTAGCCCCTTCAATATACTTTTGGAATAATTAAACCAGTAGCTGATACCCCTACAATATAATAATAATAATAATAATAATAATAATAATAATAATATATAATAATAATAATAATAATAATAATAATAATATATAATAATAATAATAATAATATATAATAATAATAATAATAATAATAATAATAATAATAATAATAATAATAATAATAATAATTTAATTAATATTAATAATTATAATAATAATAATAATAATAATAATAATAATATAATAATAATAATATATAATAATAATAATAATAATAATAATAATAATAATAATAATAATAATATATAATAATAATAATAATAATAATATATAATAATAATAATAATAATAATAATAATAATATATAATAATAATAATAATAATATAATAATAATAATAATATAATAATAATAATAATAATAATAATAATAATAATAATAATAATATATAATACATAATAAAAGGTGGGATAATAAAGTTGCTAGGAAAAGGCGGCCGTGTAAATCTACCTTAACACCTGCACACCTGAGGGAGAGAGAGAGGGGGAGGGGGGGGGGGGGGGGGAGAAACAGCTGTTGTTGGAAAGTCATGGAGGGTTACAATTAAGGTGGTATTTTGCTTTTATCTGGACCCCCTTCTCCCTCATGCTTTGCCCCATTAATGTTGGAATTTTGGATTTGGAACGGCATTCTACTAAAAATGTACAAACAATTCTCGACGGAAGGTTTGGGGGTTTTATTCTTTAAAGTTCGATGGAGGTCTAAGCACCTTCACACACATTTTTTTTTTTTTTTGGGGGGGTGTAAATGGCCAGGTATGTAGGCTATAATTAAGTGATGGCGGGGGGGGGGGGGGGGGGGGGGGGTGGATTATTACCAGTGTGACGATAACAGAATGCCGGTAGTGACGGAGTAAAGTATTATATTAGGTAAGGTGTAATTAACCCTTTCTGTACCGGCGACGTAATTTTCTTCCTATTCTACCTATATCTAGACGAGTTTGTGCAGCTTAACCCATGCAGTACCAAGGACGCCCTTTCCATTAAATTCTGGCAGCTAGTAGATTTTATTCAGCTTAGGAAGGATCTCTAGCAATAATAAAGCTTCGAAATATCTCAACCCACCCTTTTAACTACGGTACCACAGATCCTTCCTAAGCTGCATAATATAGTCTAAATATAGTTAGAATACAATATAACACGTCGCTGGTACTCAAAGGGTTAAGAAGGATCTGTGGTAGTAAAAGTGTTAATTAGGATGGTTCAAAGCCTGATCATTGCTGGAGGCCCTATTTACACCGTCTATTATAAACCAGTATATACACAAAGGAAGGAACTGGTACTGAACGGCTGAATGGCTGACTCATGGTTTATATAGGTCAGGTTCTTCTACGAGACCCAAAACATCTATGTATCTATCTATTGCAGAATTCGCCATGCTGATAGTCGCCCGATGAGCGCATCGCCCTTCGGTGTGTGCATAGTGAGTCGGGGTACATGTGAAATAGCCTTGTGCCGTTGGAATATCTGTGGATGTGAATGTAGTCTGTAACCAGTGTAATCAGTGTATTCATAAAATCTCAAACCTAATGGGGCTAACCAAGAGGAAGAAAGGGATCCAGAAAAAAACTCCCCTTAAATATAGTCTGCTTCTTTCCAACTGACGGTAAATTGGCATGTCCTCATCTTGATTCAGGTATAACGAAAATTTTGCAGCAAAATATGTTGTTAATTAAGATAACTTGGTATTAATATGATGCAGAGACATAGTAGATTCATATTTCCCCATTAAGTATTGAGAAATCAGCTGCTAAGGGATTCAATTTACCATCAACTGGAACAAAAACAGGGTAGCGAGGTAAACCATAGCTATATAGTCTATTCGCTGTAAGTAGGCGAGAAATCATCAACTCTAACCTCTGTAACTCAAAAACGAGTATTCGAGCTAATATTTATACCATTTGGGAAGAGTTAGTCAAGGAATAGATGTGGAAATTTTCAGCCAATTTGCTCTAGCCCTTTTTGAGTTACAGAGGATAGAAGTCATGATTGTTTGCTTACTTACAGCGAATAGACTATAGCCCCAAGCTTACTAAATAATGAGGTACTCCCCTTGACCTTAAACCCGTGAATCACCCACGTCACTGTGTACACCCATCTAGAGGCCAACTTGTCAGAGAACATGAACTTAATAGAAGCAAGAACAAACTATTTATTATTCCTTATACCATCCTAGGACTTAAGGGGGGAGGGGGATTTTCTGGTCCACCTTTTCCCTCACGCTTAGCCCCATTAGTTTACAGATTTTAAGACGTTTGGTCCATTGGCTTGGCGATTTTAAGAGCTTTCAACTCATTTCGTTGTCAACAATAAGACCTTTCGTTCCACTTACAGTAGGTGTCGATTATTTCCTGTCGAGCGATAGCGAGTCTTTAATTTAGGAGGAACCGGCCTTCGGCCAGAACCTTTTCCTACCGAAAAATGTACAAATTGATCTAGAAGGGGAATCTTGGGGATGTTATTTTAAGGTTGATGGAGGTCTAAGGAGGAAACTTAACAATAGATCAATACAAACAAATAACAAATATATATAAATAAATTCAAATCACCCACGTCACTGTGTACACCACCAACACCAACTTGTCCGAGAACGTGAATCTAATAGTAATAACAAACTATCTATTCCTTATAACATCCTAGGACTTAGACTGTGTGTGTCCAGACATTTTGACTCAACGCACCTTGAACTTGGCTCTATGTCACTCTTTCGACTTTGGGGGGAACACTTGTTGCAGACAACTTTACCTTTTGTCTCCTTCATACACAGAAATAAAATCTACACTAAGAGCTTGGCAACTAATATACATATAAATACTGTAATTGATAAGACATAAATACAAGTGAACCTAACCCCGATAAGGTACCCGGGTGGTGGGCAAATATGGTACAGGAGGAAATATCTGAAGGTGTGTGTGTGTGGGGTGGGGGGGGGGGGGGGGGGGTAACAAGGCGATGTCACACGAGCGATTTTTCCGGCAAGTTTAACGGGCAATTGTAGTCTAGTACCTTCCAAATTTTACATTACATTAGCATTAAACTAGCTAACATAATCTACTTTTAATTATCAGTTGATGAGTCAGATGAGTTACCACTGCCTAAGAAAGAAACTACACTCGTAATTCAATCCTGCGCATTATATTTCCATGTACAGATCACGGAGAGGTACCGGTACATAACTAATGTGGGCAACTGTACACATGAATTGGGAAAGAATGTAATACTGTTTATGCAAAGATGTAGGACAGGAAATTCGTGGTGGAGAAAAGCAGGGTGTTAAACCGGAGTCATTTTGTTTAACCCTTTCTGTACCGGCATGGTGTGTGTAGGTGTGTGTGTGTGTGTATATATATATATATCTCTCTCTCTCTCTCTCTCTCTCTCGCGCTCTCTCTCTCTCTCTCTCTCTCTCTCTCGTACCTGGAATTGACTTTCTTCGGAGTCTGTACATAGACCTTGAGGCCGGTTTCACACCACCGCTTTGTCCGGCATTTTTTTCTTCTTCTTCAGGCAATTGTGGTCTGACAGCTTCTCAATTAAGTTATATATGATTACAGCCTCTTAACCCCTTCTGTACTGGCGACGTCCTTTTAACATTATTCTGCCTCTTATTTGACGATTGTATTCAGTTGGCCATGCAAGACAGAGGGCAGAGGTACACAGACAGATAGATAGACGACTGGAAGGGTTAAAACAGGAGGAAGGGGTGACCATGCAAGACAAACAAATAGACAGACGATTGGAAGGGTTTAGACAGGAAGGGGATGGCCATGCAAGACAGAGGACAGGTAGGCAGACAGACGATGACTGGAAGGGTTAAGACAGGAGGAAGGGGGTGACCATTCAAGATAGAGGGCAGGTAGACGATGACTGGAAGGGTTAAGACAGGAGGAAGGGGGTGGTCATGCAAGACAGAGGGCAGACAGACTTTACAGAAGGCCAGTGACCCTGCCTGCCTGCTTGCCTGCCTGCCTTGTCTGGATTGTCCTCACACCACCACCAGCAGGGCTCAGCAGGCACGTACACTCCACTCCTCCAGACAACCAACCACACAAAGGCACATACAGGAATGTACCACCACCTCCTCCTCCCTCAGTTGGGGGGGGCGCGCGCGCGCACACACACACGCGCACGCACACGCGCACGCACACACACACACACACACACACACACACACACACACACACACAGCCCGTAGCCTAGTAGGTAGAGCTCTCGTCTCACACACGAGGGGTCAGGGGTTCAATCCCCGGCCGGGCGGAGACAAATTGGGCTTGTCTCCTTTCATGTGTTAGCCTCAGTTCACCTAGCTGTAAATAGGTACCTGGAATAAGTGGACGACGTTGTGACGTCCCATCTGGGGTTGGCAAAAATGGTACAAGGCGAGATGGGTATCATATGGTTCACCTAAGCTGATGGCTACCATACAGATCCACCCTAAGCCTTCGTTTCCGATGTCGCCAATTGGCTAAAATACAGACTACACACACATCCACAGCCATTCCAACAGTACATAAAACACTTAACATGCATTTCACGCAATACATTCCCAGTTAAGGAGGCGCGATAATAATGAGCTTAGCTCGCATTGCGTGGATTCCCCTTGACGAACAAGTAACTGAGTAACACAGAGTTACACAGATATACACATATACTCAAACCAAACAGACCTTGCGATCCCTACTAGGTGGTCCGGCTTTAATACTACTACACAGAGAGAGAGAGAGAGAGAGAATGTGTGTGTGTGTGTGTGTGTGTGTGTGTGTGTGTGTGTGTGTGTGTGTGTGTGTGTGTGTGTGTGTGTGTGTATTCACTTGCTTGTTCGTCAAGGGGAATCCACGCAATGCGAGCTAAGCTCATTATCGCGCCTCCTTAACTGGGAATGTATTGCGTGAAATGCATGTTAAGTGTTCATGTATCGTTGGAATGGCTGTGGATGTGTGTGTAGTCTGTATTTTAGCCAATTGGTGACATCTGGAAACGAAGGCTTAGGGTTAATCTGTACGGTACCATTCTCACTACGGTACCAGTCTCACCCGAAGGCTTAGGTTGACCAGTAGCTTAGGTTGACCAGTACGATACCCATCTCACCTTGTAACCGATCACCAACCCCAGATGGGACGTCACAACTTCGTCCACTTTTACCAGGTTCCTATTTATACTGCTAGGTGAACAGAGGCTACACCGTTAAGAGACTTGCCCAAATGTCTCTTCCCCGCCCGTGTGTGTGTGTGTACTCACCTAATTGTAGTATACAGGATTTGAGCCTAAGCTCGTGTTGTCCTGTCTCTCTCTCTACATTTATCCAATTGTGCTTTAAAAGTTTGGATATTTCTTGCTCCCACCACCTCCCCATCCAACTTATTCCAACAATCAATGCTTCTATACGGGAAGCTGAACTTTCTTACATCAGACTTACAGACAACTTTCCTCAACTTACAATCATGACCCCTGGTTCTTCCCTCGTCCCTCACCACAAAATCTCCCTTGTCGATCTTCTCAAAACCTTTCACACACTTAAACATCATGATCATGTCACCTCTCTCTCTCCTCTCCCTCAACGTTGGCAGCTTTAGCCTCTCCAATCTCTCCTCATATGGCAGGTCTCTAAGGCTAGCTATCATCTTAGTGGCAACTCTCTGAACTCTTTCCAGTTTGTCATTATGTTTTATAAGGTGTGGAGACCACACCACTGCTGCATACTCCAGTCTTGGTCGTATTATTGTCCCTATTATTTTTGCTAGCATCTCTTCATCTAAATAATTCAGAGCTATTCTCATGTTAGTCAACACTGCATAGGTTTCACCAGTTATTTTATTTATATGCTGTTCAGGTGACAAGCTGTCTGCCATAACTACCCCTAGGTCTTTTGCTTTCCCAGCTTTACTAATTATTTCATCTCCTATTTTGTATTCCCAAGAAGGTCTATATTTACTTTTTTCCCATCTCAAGAACCTGACACTTACTCGTGTTGAATTCCATTTTCCAAGTTTGACTCCACTCATATAATTTATCTAGGTCTGTGTGTGTGTGTGTGTGTGTGTGTGTGTGTGTGTGTGTGTGTGTGTGTGTGTGTGTGTGTGTGAGTATTACAAGTATGAATTATACCCTGTTCCAAGTATGTAGGGCAAAACTCTCAAACACAAACCTTCACCTTGGGGGTGACATACAGGTGGAAGGAGAGAGAGCAAACAACAAACAAATAAACAGAGAGAGGGACGAAAGGGGGCAGACAGGTAGAAAAAACAACTGCCAGACAAGTAAACAATACAACAGAGAGAAAGAGGGGAGAAGGAGGGGGAGGGGGGGGGGGGGGGGGGGCAGACAGGTGGAAGGTGAGACAGCAGACAAGGTAAGGGGGAAGAGAAAAGCGGCAAAGGAAAGTCCGGAAGCAGACTCACTCAAGAACAATAACATCAAGAACACACCTGTATGGCCACACAGAAGGGCACACGAGGGAGGGCAGACAGGAAGTGTAATTAACCCTTTCACGCACATATGACGCAGAGGTTACCAGATTAGCAATAAGAAATAGAGTTCTCTCACTCCTATAATTACCTCTCCAAAATTAGTTTTCTGCCCACAGCTAACTCAAAGACAACTGCAGAGGTTGAAGTAATTAAACTAAAGATTTCTAAATACCCCTGATGGTAACAAAGGCTTTAAAGTATCCCCAATAGGCTCAATATCGCGTCATATGTCGGAGAGGGTTAAAAGGGGGGGGGGGTATTTTGCTCCCTATACCTTCATTAATCTTATAAAAAAATACACACCCAAGTTACCCTTTCGAGATTAATGGGGCTAAACACGAGGACAAAGGGGATCCAGAAAACACCCCCTGAAGTGAAAATCTCCCTTTAAAAGTTTAATTTGGGCAAACTCGATTAAGAGTTCTAAACATAAAATAAACATGAACAATATATCAAGGGAGAAACAAACAATATATATAGCAAGGGAGAAACAAACAATATATCAAGGGAGAAACAAACAATATATATATCAAGGGAGAAACAAACAATATATATATCAAGGGAGAAACAAACAATATATATATCAAGGGAGAAACAAACAATCGTATAAGTTACAAGGGAATATCAAATAATATACGACATATTACAAACTTTGCAAAAATAATAAATTATCGACTGAATTTGAGATATATCAGTAGTGACAAGTGATTAACCCTTTCAAGATACGATGATGCATTTCTTTGCTGCTTTCTGGCATTTATTAGACGATTTTAGTCAGATTAGGAAGGGTACATGGGAGTCAGTGGGTTAATCGAGATAGTCTTTACCCTTTTCATTCGCACAGATACCCTTCGTCTAATGGCAGCCAGAATAAGCTGTCAATATGCATCATGCTCCTCAAGGGGTTCAAAAGGCTTGCGGTAATAGCTGATGAACAACTACAAACAGCTAATTTCCTACAGTCGGCTAGTAATAATTAATCCCTTTGTACCGGTGACATCCTTTTCATTATATTCTGGCAACTATGTATTCAGCGTGTGACGGACGTGTAGCAATTAAAAGGCGACAGACTATCTCAATTAATCCTCATCGCTACCCAATATCCGTCCAAAGCTTAACAAAAATCGTCTAAATGTAGTTGAAATATATAAAACATGACATCACTGGTACTGGAAGGGTTAACATACTTCCAAGGATACGATTAGCTAACAAGGATGTGAGAGGTCTAGAATGGAAAGCTTGTACAACATAAAATAAACCAGATAATTTAGAACACACACAAATAGTGAACATAATTAAACACACACAGAAAGGGATTGTGTAAAAACATGAACACATAAAACAGAACTAACAGATCCCAAGGTTAAGGCCTTTGATATTGATATTGATATTGATTTGGTATTGATAAATACGCTCAATCTCTCTCTCTCTCTCTCTCTCTCTCTCTCTCTCTCTCTCTCTCTCTCTCTCTCTCTCTCTCTCTCTCTCTCTCTCACAGCAGTGCCGTATACAATATTCCTCAACTTCCTTTACTATAATTTCCCATTAGAAATTTTCACATTCTGCTGGGAACATAGTTTCCCCTACTAAATGTCATGCCGACCCAAGGTCGGAGGAAGTGGTGGGTGGGGAGAGAGTCTTCTGCAGTGCTATTCTTACCTTCCACTGTGTAGCAAATTCTATGTTAGCATTAAGTTCGGACTGCCTAGTAGGGACCACAAGGTCTGTTGCAGTGCGTGAATCTATGTAACTCTTTCTCTCTCAAACCATATACAATCAAATTTATCTATCCCTCTTTGCTCTCATACAAATTAACATACTGTAGATAGGTCAATAGATATGTATAGAACGACAGTTGGATAGGCCTATACAAAAAAAAACTAGGCCACTCCTTTACAGAGAAAGGTAAAACAAAAACCACGAGAGAGAGAGAGAGAGAGAGAGAGAGAGAGAGAGAGAGAGAGAGAGAGAGAGAGAGAGAGAGAGAGAGAGAGAGAGAGAGAGAGAGAGTGTGTGTGTGTGTGTGTGTGTGGTCAAGGTCCTATGAGTACAGACAGTAAGGAGAATTGGACTGTCCAAATATAAAGAGAAGTTGAGGTACACACACGCGCACACAACCACACAGACATAATATACACGTTTCTCTTTCTCTCTCTCTCTCTCTCTCTCTCTCTCTCTCTCTCTCTCTCTCTCTCTCTCTTACACACACACACACACACACACACAGGCACCAGGCTATGTGTTTTTGTTTTTTTTTTTTTTTTAAGAGACAATGAACGGAGGAAGGAAAAACACAGATAAAACAAAAAGGTCCATGTGCCTAAAGGCATCCTCCATTCATAAAATGTTTGTAACAACTGGATTTAAACATTTGTAAATTGTAAGTTTGTGGAAAGCAATTCGAGGGAAGTGAATTCCAAAGAGTAGTAGCTCTGGGGATAAATTAATTCTGATAAGCAGAAGTTCTGCATTGTGGAGGAGAAAGTGTAAATTCATGGGCGCTCTCAGCTGCCCTAGTTCTACGGGGAAAGATGTGGAGAGGCGGCACAATTGAAGCAAGTTCCTCGGAACAATTGCTGTGAATATATCTGTAGAATAATGCAAGGGATGCAACGTTTCTTCGTATGGATAATGTAGGAAGGTCCTGTGTGATTGCAGGGTTATTGATTAATCTAATAGCTTTATTTTGAATTTTGTCCAACTGCCTCAATGCAACCACTCCACTTCCACCCCACAGAGGTGAACAGTAATCCATCTGAGAACGCACATGACTTTTATATATTACGGCCAACTGCTCGTCAGTGAAGAATTCTCGAACTCTGTACAGGAGTCCCAGTTTTTAGAGGCATTCTTAGCAATGCTTCTAACATAATGTGTCCAGCTCAAGTTAGTAGTTAATGTTACACCGAGAATGTCAATACTAGGGGAAGTGGGAATATTTACATCATTAAAAAATATATGGGAGTCAGTGAGATTCTGTCGGTTAGAAAATTGAATGTACTTGGTTTTCTGTGCATTAAAGGAAACTAGATTCTTTTGTCCCCATCCATTAATTCTAGAAAGGTCCTGGTTCAGAGAAATTGCAGTGTTTATTTTTGAATTTATAAGATCGGGTTGGGTGAAAGAATTGGTAAATGTGAAGGAACTGTGGAGTGTTGAGTCATCTGCGTAGGAATGTATTGGATTATGAGTGGTAGATATGAGATCATTGATATGAATGAGGAACAGAATTGGGGCCAAAACTGATCCCTGGGGAACACCAGCATTTATTGAGTGAAATTGAGAATAAAGGCCATCTACCATTACACGTATTTTTCTGTTATGAAGATAAGAAGAAATTAGTGGAACTAATGATGCAAGGCCGTAGTGTGACATCTTCGACAATAAGGATTGATGCCAGACTCTATCAAATGCCTTTGATATATCCAGTGCTATTGTATGTGTTTCACCATGTTGGTCTGTAGCTTGGTTGATTTGATGCGTAAGAAGGCAAAGAATGTCTGCAGTTGATCGACATCGTCTAAAACCATATTGCCTATCACTGATTAATTTATTATTCTCAAGATGCTTAATTATGTGATTATGTGCTTATTTATGTGGGGAAATACCAAGCACAAAAGTAAAAACACACAGGAATAGTTCAATATAATTTCGTCTACCTATTGCCTGCCAGAATCAAATATAAAACTTCTGGGAATGAAAGTGTAAACTACCGCACCAATAGAGGAGTGGTCAAGGTCCCATCAGTGTGTGTAGGGGAGGGAAGGGAGAATAGGGAAGGAGAGGGAAGGGAAGGGAGGATAGGGAAGGGATAGGAAGAGGGGATAGGGGAGGGGAAGAAGAAATAGGAGGGGCGGAAAGGGAAGAAGAAAATTAAAGGGAAGGAGAGAAGGGCAGGGGAGGGGAGAAGGGCAGGAGGAGGGGAAAGGTAAGGTCAAAGGAAAAAGGAGAAGATGAAAGGGAAGGGGAGGAGGAGGGGAAGAAGAAAGGGGAGGAGGGGAAAGGGAAGGTCAAAAGGGGGAAGAGTAAGGGAAGGGAGAGGGGAAGAAGGAGAATATGAAAGGGAAGGAGAGAAGAGGGAGGATAGGAAGGGAAAGGAAGGAAGTGGAGAAGAAAGAAGAGGAGGTGAAAGGGAAGGTCAAGAATGGGGGGGGGGAGAGAGATGAAAGGGAAGGAGAGAAGAGGAAGGACAGGAAGGGAAGGGAAGGAGGAGGGAAATAAGAAAGAGGAGGAGGGGAAAGGGAAGGTCAGAAGGAGAAGCAATGAAGAAGGAGGGAAGAGAAGAGAAGGAGGTAAGAATAAGAGAAAAAGGGCAGGAGGAGGAGAAATGCAAGGTCAAGAAGGGGAGGAAGGGGGGAGAAGATGAAAGGGAGGAGGGTTAAAAAGGGGCGAGACTAACTATCTATACAACAACTGGAGGACCTCACACCCTTTGCCAGAACCACGGGCTGCCAACTGTGTCAAGATCTGCCAGATGCTGTCATAAAAGTTACACACACACACACACACACACACACACACACACACACACTCACACTCACACACACACACACACACAAACAGACACACACGCAAGCAGGAAACATATAACGTCATAGCTCGTCAGTGGCGACCGAATTCTAAGAATATAATCCAAAAATACCTGGCATGGAGTAATGGAAATGTGTGGCGTACAGGACACACACACACGCACACGCGCACACACAAGGGGGGGGGGGGGGGATTACCGAGTGTACATAATTTGCATTTTTACAAAGCTAAAATTATTTTTACTTTTAAATGTGGGGTTGTGATTTGCGCGTTTACTTAACCCTTTCACGATCCGATTCCGTACCGTACTTCTTTTCTGTTTTCTGGCTATTATTTGACGATTTTATTCAGAATGGGAAGGGTACATGGAAGTCAGAGGGTTAACCGAGTGCCTTTACCCGTATAATTCCCACATGTTCCTCCTAAACTGTTTAAAAGCGTCTAATAATAGCCAGTATATACTGTCCTAACGGCTAACGCGTCATGGTCCTCGAGAGAGAGCGAGAGATCGAGAACGAGAGAGCTAAAGAGAGAACGAGAGAGCTAAAGAGAGAACGTGAGAGATAAAGAGAGAACGAGAGCGAAAAAGAGAGTCAGAGTGTGTGAAAGTGAGAGAACGAGAGAGACGTTTCGTTAGACAACTTCAAGAGAGCCCTCGATGTCGAACTGCAAAAAGTGCCAGACGAGCCCATCTTCGCAAGGGAGCGAGCTGTCGCTTCAAACAGTCTGCTGCACCAAATCACCACCCATAACAAGGGGCGACGCTCTCCTCGGTGCCGCTAGAAGAGTGGCGAACACATCACAAGGTATCACAAGGTAAGGTAAGAGAGAGATAAAGAGAGAACGAGAGCGAGAGATAGAGAGAGAGATAAAGAGAGAACGAGAGCGAGAGAGATAAAGAGAGAACGAGAGCGAGACAGAGAGAGAGGGGGGGGGGGAGATTTGTTCCTCTTGTTTTGTTATAGATAAGGTCAACATGTCAACCACTAAGAGTGCCTTCAGCAACAACCGGCCCTTGACCTTCACACACTTACTCCAGTCACTGCCACTCCAACAACCACTACCCTACTGCCACTCCAACTAAATGAACACTAAAATATAAACATACATTATAATATAACTTAAGAACAGAAAGCAACAGAGGAACGAACACGAAGACCAAGACAACAGACATTAAATACGAACACATTAAAATATATAAGTTAAAGGCAGACAACTAATGAGCAAGGCAAAAACAACAGATATTAAAAACGAAAACATTAAAATATATTCACAAATAAACAAATACAAACAAGAACAAAGAGGCTGGCAACCGAACAAGGAAATTGAGGAACATAAACTTAACCCTTTCTGTACTGGCGACGTCTTTTTAACTTTATTCTGGCTACTATTAGACGATTTTACTCCGTTTCAAAAGGGCCTCCAGCAATTAACAGGCTTGGAACTATCTCACTTAACCCCTTTTGACTACCACAGATCCTTCTTAAACTGCGCAAAACTCCTCTGAATATAGCTAGAATAAAATTGAAAAGGACGTCGTCGGTACAGAAGGGGTTAACCCGCTCTGTACCGGTGACGTCCTCTTCATTATATTCTGGCAACTATTAGACGATTTTAGTCAGCTTTAGACGGATCTGGGGTAGCCAAAAGGATTACAATTGAGATGGTTTGTGGCCTTTTAAGGGGAGATTTCCACTTGAGGGATTTTTTTCCTTTACCCCTTTCTCCCTCATGTTTAGCCCACTTGCTTTTGAGATTTTAAGACGTTCGCCCCATTAGTTTGGCGATTTTAAGAACTTCCACCCCATTTATGTCACTCTTAAGACCTTTCGTCCAATGTAGGTGTCGATTGTTTTCCTGGCGAGCGATAGCAAGCCTGTAATTTAAGAGGAACCGGCCTTCGGCCGGGAAATTTTTCTACCGAAAAATGTACAAATTTATCTTGAAAGGGGTTCAAGGAGGTGTAATTTCAAGCTTGATGGAAGTCTAGGAAACACACTAAAAACCTCCCCTTAATGGGTAGAGGTCCTTCCTAAGCTTAATAACATCGTCCAATAGTTGCCAGAGTATAACGAAAAGGACGTCACCGGTACAGAAGGGGTTAAGAAATAATACATGAACACGCACGGAAATACAAAAAACAGGACTCACTACAAAAATCCGACCGCGCAACCCGACACCCAGATAAGACCACTCACTACCTTGACCTAGACACCGCTCAACCTATTGGAACACTGAATACAATCGTCTAATAGTAGCCAGCAGAATGTCACCAGGACGGCACCGGTACTGATAGGGTTAAGGGAGCTCAGACGGTATTGTGCAGCATAATTTACTGGTTCGGCTCAATGGTTTAAGGAGGGGGTTTAGTTTACTCTCTAAACCTCTATCAAACTTTAAAAAAAAAACACCCACAAGACCCCTCTTCGAAATAAATTTGTACATTTTTCGGTAGAAAAATGTCCCGGCCGAAGGCCGATTCCTCTTCAAATAAAGGCTCGCTACCGCTCGCCAGGGAAAAAAATAGACACCTATATGGTACGTAAGGTCTTAATATTGGCAAAGAAATGGGGCAAAAGGTCTGAAAATCGCCAAACTAATGGGGCGAATGTCTTGAAATCTCATAACTAACAGGGCTAAACATGAGGGAGGAGGAGGACTCGAAAAACCAAGGGCCTCCCCTTAAGCCGATGTCACACGAGCGATTTCCCGTCAATTATTACGGGCAATTGTAATCTGGCAGCTTCAAAGTTTCATTATTGTTCAGCTATGTATGTGTATGTATGTATGTACAGTATAAACCCAGGCACATGCCCCATAGCTGGGGGTGGCCGACTCGAGACAGAGACCGAACAGAAACAACCTTTAAAGTTCCAGTTCTTAAGGTTCGGGACCACGTTCGCGTTCCCTCGCCCCTTCCTCTGTCTCGTCTAGTGAAACAGACGTCGCCGGTACAGAAGGGGTTAATCCTAGCCGTGTGTAGGTAATAGGTAGGGGTAGGACTGAGGCCTGTCAGACTTTCGCCCCATTAGTTTGTTCATTTTAAAACCTGTCGTCCCATGTGTATATCAATATCAAGATCTTTCGTGTCATTTAGGTGTCGATGTTTTCCTGGCGAGCGATAGCGAGCCTGTAATTTTAAGAGAAACCGGCCTTCGGCCAGGAAATTTTTCTATCGACAAATGTACAAATCTATCTTGAAGGGGGTCTAGGGAGTGCTTTTTGTGTTAAGCTTGATGGAGGACTAGCGAGGACACTAAGAGATAAATGAATATATATATATATATATATATATAAATAGACCCCCAAAAGAACCACTGTCCCCTTAATCCTATCCGTGGGTAGGTAATAGGTAGGGGTAGGACTGAGGCCTGGTAGTAGTAGTAGTAGGGAAAGGGTTTATTAAAGGTCGTGGGTTGATGGCTACAACAGCTCTCTTCAACCTAACCCACCCGTGTCTACCAGGGAAGGTCAGTTCCACCTTCTCCCTCATGCTTTGACACATTAGTATTAATATTTTAAGATATTTCGCTCCATTAATTCAAAATCTTTAGAATTCTCGTGCCATTTTGGTGTCGATTAAAATTTCTGGCGAGCTATAACGAGCCTGCATTAGGAGGAACCGGCATTTGGCCGGCCCACAAATTTATCTCGAGTATTTGTTTTAATATAAGCTTGATGGAGGTCTAGGAAGGAAACTACAAAAAAAAAATATATATATATATAAGTAAATGAAAATCTCCCCTTAGAATAAAATGTTCAGTATATATATATATTTCATTCGTTCAACAAAGGATAATATTGCACTTGTATTGTGTTAAATAATATGGTCGTTGTTTTCGGTGCAAACTCCATTTTGATATTAACTCCTATATCCCTCTCATGCAAACTATCTACAGTAGTTGGTATACAAAACATATTATAGCAATACTCTTTATATTCTGATACATGCAAAATGCCCCCCCCCCCCCACTCTCTCTCTCTCTCTCTCTCTCTCTCTCTCTCTCTCTCTCTCTCTCTCTCTCTCTCCTCTCTTCTTATCTCTCTCTCTCTCTCTTCTCCTCTCTTCTCCTCTCTCTCCTCTCCTCTCTCTCTCTCTCTCTTCTCTCTCTCCTCTCTCTCTTCCTCTCTCTCTCTCTCTCTCTCTCTCTCTCTGTCTCTCACTCTCTCTCTCTCTCTCAGTCTCTCCCCTCTCTCTCTCTCACTCTCTCTCTCTCTCTCTCTCTCTCTCTCTCTCTCTCTCTCTCTCTCTCTCTCTCTCTCTCTCTCTCTCTCTCTTCCAACATACACTAACTCTATGATCCGTATTCCGGCTATTAAAAGACTGGGCTAGCGAATTGATTGAGAGCTTTAGGGTGCTTTTCGTTGAAAACTCATCGACTGCAAGACCAACTAATTGAAGTAGTAATAATATTTATTGAGATTAACATTGTAGATAATAACAACATACTTAACCTCACACGCTACCATTGCTTAAAGTTAGCTCAGACAAGATTTATCACTTCATCTGTTCTACTTTGAACAAACTTCACGTGGAAGCTGTAACTAGTTTTACAGCACAACAGTTTAAAAACAGAGTAGACATTATATTAATGGCGCATGATTCCGCTACCGTACATCCCTTTTCCACTACATCCCGTTTTAGGCAATCTTTCTGTGCAAGAGCCACCTTATTCAGTAGCAGAAACCCGGCAGGTTCACCTTGATAATTTTGGCTCAGTGAAAAACTTTGGTCTTAGTGTTTAATGTTGTGGAGGCAGCCGTTTAGGAGGAGTAGTGCGTCAAATGTTCCGGAGACCATAAAACTCACTCAATTCAGCAAAACACAGCCCTCTTCAGCATCGGGAACTATCTTGTACACTTTCCAATGGCTGTACCGCCCTAAATAATCCTTTTATTTTTAGTTTTGTATCTACCTAGAGATAATTTATACTCTTTGTGACTCTCTTCCTGACCCCAATACCCTAGACCTATCCATGCTTCCACCCCAGCTGCCGTTCTCTGGCCGTAGCCCGCCTCTTTAAGGTTCCTGGAATTAATTGTGTACCTCCCCACCACCCTCCACCCGCTTTCTCTTTAAGGGAATTTTTATTTTTATTATTTATATATATATAATTTTATTTTATCATATTTTTGTTTTAATTTCCTCACTAGACCTCCATCAAGCTTAAACAGAATACCACCAATACCCCCTTCGAGACAAATGTGTGCACTTTTCGGTAAAAAAAAAAGGTCTTGGCCTTCGCACGCCAGGAAAAACATCGACACCTAAATGGCACGAAAGGTTATAAAATAGTCAAATTAATGGGGCAAACCTCCTAAAGTCTCAAAACTAATGCGGGGTCTATAAAACACTCTTACAGTGTTCCCTTTATTCCCTTTAACTCATTAAATCCATCTATTTCCCTTTAACATATCTATTTCCCTTTAACATATCTATTTCCCTTTAACATATCTATTTCCCTTTAACGCATTCATTTCCCTGTAACTCAATTATTTCCCCTTAACTCATATAATTCCCTTTAACCCATATAATTCCCTTTAACCCATATAATTCCCTTTAACCCATATAATTCCCTTTAACCCATATAATTCCCTTTAACTCATATAATTCCCTTTAACCCATATAATTCCCTTTAACCCATATAATTCCCTTTAACCCATATAATTCCCTTTAACCCATATAATTCCCTTTAACCCATATAATTCCCTTTAACCCATATAATTCCCTTTAACCCATATAATTCCCTTTAACCCATATAATTCCCTTTAACCCATATATTTCCCTTTAACTCCTTTATCTCCCTTTAACCCATATAGTTCCCTTTAACCCATATAGTTCCCTTTAACCCATATAATTCCCTTTAACCCATATAATTCCCTTTAACCCATATAATTCCCTTTAACCCATATAATTCCCTTTAACCCATATATTTTAACCCATATAATTCCCTTTACCCATATAATTCCCTTTAACCCATATAATTCCTTTAACCCATAATTCCCTTTAACCATATAATTCCTTTAACCCATATAATTCCCTTTAACCATTTATCTCCCTTTAACCCATATAATTCCCTTTACCCATATAGTTCCCTTAATAACCCATATAATTCCCTTAACTATAATTCCCTTTAACCCAAACTAACCCTATAATTCCCTTTAACCCATATAATTCCCTTAACCATATAATCCCTTTAGATATATCCCTTTAACCCATATAATTCCCTTTAACCCATATAATTCCCTTTAACCCATATAATTCTCCCTTTATCCCTTTACCCATATAATTCCCTTTAACCCATATAATTCCCTTTAACCCATATAATTCCCTTTAACCCATATAATTCCCTTTAACCCATATATTTCCCTTTAACTCCTTTATCTCCCTTTAACCCATATAATTCCCTTTAACCCATATAATTCCCTTTAACCCATATAATTCCCTTTAACCCATATAATTCCCTTTAACCCATATAATTCCCTTTAACTCATTTATCTCCCTTTAACCCATATAATTCCCTTTAACCCATATAATTCCCTTTAACCCATATAATTCCCTTTAACCCATATAATTCCCTTTAACCCATATAATTCCCTTTAACTCATATAATTCCCTTTAACCCATATAATTCCCTTTAACCCATATAATTCCCTTTAACCCATATAATTCCCTTTAACTCCTTTATCTCCCTTTAACTTATATATTTCCCTTTAATCAATTTACTTCCCTTTAACCAATTTACTTCCCCTTTGGGGGGTAAATAGTGGGTATACGTAGGTTATTCGCTGTAAGTAGGCGAGAAATTATGACCTCTAACCTCTGTAACTCAAAAACTACTAGAGTAATCGAGGTAACATTTCTACCATTTGGGAAGAGTCATCCAGGGAATAGGGAGAAATCATGACCTCTAACCTCTGTAACCCAAACACGACTAGAGTAATCGAGCTAATATGTATATCATTTGGGAAGGGTCAATCCGAACAGGTGTGGACATTTACAGCCCATTTCCTCCAACCCTTTTTGAGTAACGGAGGCTAGGGTTCACGATTTTTTGGCCTACCTATTTGGAACAGGATATGGCTGGGGTGGAGGAGTGAGTCATAAACGAATGGGTGGGGGTGGGGGGGAAGGGGAAGGTTGTGGATGAGGACTGATCAAAGAGGACTGAAGGTCAATCGTTTTAAGGGGAGATTTCCACTTGAGGGATTCGAACCACTTTCTCCCTCATGTTTAGCCCCATTGTTTTAGAGATTTTTAAGACGTTCGCCCCATTTGTTTGGCGATTTTAGGAACTTTCACCCCATTTCAGTCAATATTAAGACCTTTCGTGCCAATTTAGTGTCGATTACTTCCTGGCGAGCGATAGCGAGTCTGTATTGCCTGGACATTTTTCTACCGAAAAATGTACACATTTATCTAGAAGGGGGATCTTGGGGATGTATTTTTAAGCTTGATGAAGGTCTAGGGATTAACTAAAAAAAAAAATTTATAAATAAATAAATATGGTCCAATAAATAAATCCTTCCCCCCTTAAGAGTGGAAGTGTGAGCTATTGAAGGGGTGTAATTGCAGCTGTGTGATTGAGTGGGGTAGGTGGTTAAAAGACAGATTTAAGATAAAGGCAATATAACTGGAAGGGAATTTAAGTGATTGAGGAGTTAAAATAAAGCAGTAAACAAGTGAGTCCGTGAGTAAGGTGGGTGAGTGAGTGAGTGAGTGACAATAAAACAGTGAGTGAGATAATTAGTAAGGTGAGTGGGTGGGTGGGTGAGCGACTGAGTGGGTGAGTGATGAGTGAGTAACAATAAAACAGTGAGTGAATGAGAGAATAAGTAAAGTGGATGGGTGGGTGAGTGATTGGTTGAGTAAGGTGAGTTAGTGAGTGAATGAGGTAAGGTGAGTACAAAGGAGTACAAAGGAGTACAAAGGAAATCAAGCAACAACAGATCTAGTGACCCTTCTAGGTTGCTTGTCCTCCAAAACACTGAGGATCAAGTGTCCAAACAGTGGTTTAGAGTGGGTAAGGGAACATTGGAAAGGGAAATACTGCCCTGGAACTAATGTCCGTGGCAGGATTAGGAAGTTAGTAGGGGACAGATGGGTTAGTAACTGAGTGGGGGATAAAATAAAGTTATTCATTTACAAACGCAGTCAGTCGCGGGTTTGATGCGAGATATTTGTCTAGGCGGAGTTTAAATGAATCAACGGTGATGCAGTCTATAACGTTTCGGGGAAGCCCATTCCACAAGTTGACAACTCGATTGAAGAAGAAATTCTTAGATTCGTGTGAGTTAAAAGATTTACCAATAATTTTGCAACCGTTTCCCCGCGTGTAATTAGATTGGTCGATAGTGAAGTACTTACTACAGTTCATATTGTCGATGCCTTTGATGATTTTGAACACTTGAATTAAGTCACCTCTTAATCTGCGCTGGGTTAAAGGAAATAGATTTAATTCTCTAAGACGCTCTTCGTATGGTTTGTTCTTTAGGCTAGGTATCATTTTGGTAACTCTACGTTGAAACTCGTTCTAGCTTGTTTATATCTTTTTGGTAATAAGGGCACCAGGAGTGAACGCAGTATTCCAGAAGAGGGCGGACTAATGAATTGTAAAGGGTTAGGATAACTTCTTTGGATTTATGCTCAAATGACCTGCCTATAAAGCCAATTATTTTGTTTGCCTTCTTAACAACTTCTGAACATTGTTGACTCGGTTTTAGGTTACTCGATATTGTTACTCCCAGATCGGTTTCTCTGTTTACATTCTTAAGCTGAGTGCCATTCATCGAATAGTTTGCTTTCTCATTTAGGTATCCGATATGTAGTACTTTACATTTATCCGCATTGAAACTCATTTGCCAAATTTGGGCCCAACATGACAATTTATCTAGATTGTGTTGCATATCGTCAACTTGTTCTTTTGAGAGTACGCTATTTGCAATTTTTGTATCGTCAGCAAATTTTGAGATTGTACAGGTTGCACCCTCATCTATGTCGTTGATGTAAATTAGAAAGAGAATTGGTACTAGTACCGATCCCTGGGGTACCCCGCTACTTACATTGGTCCATTTTGATGCCTTACCGTTTATGACTACTCTTTGCTTTCTGTCGCTGAGCCAATTTTCTATCCATTTCAACACACCGTCTTTTATTCCATGCGCTTTTAGTTTTAGCAGTAAACGTTTGTGGGGAACTTTGTCAAAGGCCTTTTGAAAATCAAGGTATATAATATCTACAGCTTTACTCTCATCGTAGAGGTTGAGGATATCGTGGAAGAAGTCTAAGAGGTTTGTTAAACAGGAACGTTTTTTACGAAAGCCGTGTTGAGTATCTTTAAGTATGTTATTTTCCTCTAAGTGATTTACGAGTCTGTCTCGTATGACCGTTTCTAGCATTTTACATACAACTGAGGTTAAGCTAATTGGACGATAGTTACTGGGTAGGGATTTGCTGCCTTTTTTGAATATCGGTGTTACGTTGGCTAGCTTCCACTGATCGGGCATAGTTCCAGACTGCAAGGATTTATTGAATAGTAATGTCAGTGGTTTAGAGAGCTCATCCTTAGCTTCCTTTAGAACTCTAGGCGAGATTGTATCAGGTCCAGGCGTTTTATTTACCTTGAGTTTATCTAAACAATTCAATACTTCTCTCTCTGTAACGGTGATATTGCTTAGAACATCTGAATTATCAATCTGAATCGGCGATGGTGTAGGGATATCACTGAGGTCTTCTGTTGTAAAAACTGATGCAAAGAAGGTATTGAGGGCATTACTCATTTGTTCTTCGTCTTTGGTGTATTCTCCATTTTCATCGACTAACGGTCCAACAGTTGAAGTAACGACTTTTTTCTTTCTGATATAACTATAGAATTCTTTCGGGTTTGTTTTACTTTGATTCGCAATATGTAACTCTAAGGTCTTTTTACTTTGCTTAATTAACTTTTTGGCTTTGCGTCGTAGCTCTACAAATTTCAGCCGTTCTTCGTCATTTTGTGAGGATTTTAATCTATCATTAGCAAATTTTTAGCAAGCAGGCAGTTTGAAATATCTTTATTCCACCATTTGGGCTTATTATTATGGCCTGGACGCCGAGTTTTTGATGGTATGCAATCTTGCACTGCTTTTAGGTAAGTGGCTTCGAATAACTTCCAAGATGTATTTATGTCGTTATTGTGAATTAAAAAGCTCCAGTCAGTTTCTTTAAACATAGCTCTAAGTTTATGGAAGTTTGCTTTCTTGAAATTAGGGACTTTTTCGATGCTACTATTTGGTTCGTTACTAGTAAACTTTAAAGTGAAAGTTATCGTACGATGGTCGCTGTTACTGAATTCATCACCAACATTCAAATTCTCTATTAATTCTTCTTTTGTTGCAAGTACAATGTCAAGAACGTTATTACCACGGGTCGGCGTTCCAACAAATTGATAAAGCGAACTCTCTTGCAAGTTCGTATACAAGTCATGTCCGGAGTGTGAAGTAAGAGTATCGCCCCACTTGGTCACAGGTAAATTAAAGTCACCAAAAATTACGGTATCTTGTGAGTTACTTACATCTGCAATTTGTTCGTAAATTTCTCGGTCAGTTTGCACTGATTGAGCTGGAGGTCTGTATATTAATGCAAGTATTATTTTTGTACCTTTATTATTCTTTATTAGCACAAAAGATGCGTCGACGTTCACAATTTGAGGTTTTGACAAGAGGGTAGGGTTAAGACTTTCTTGATATAAAGTAAAACGCCACCTCCATTTCGATTTATTCGGCTTTTCTCAAACATTACATAACCGGGAAGTGAATACTCTGCTAAAAAGTCTCTATCTTCTGTATTGAGCCAAGATTCTGTTATGCCAATCACATCATAATTTTCTGTGAACACTAGCTCCTCTAAATCTGAAAATTTATTGCGTATGCTACGAGCGTTTGCATAGAAAACCTTTAAATTTGTTATTTTAGAACTCACGGAACGCTCTTTAATAATATTTTTGTTTCTTGTCGGATCTACATTTATGTTCATGGCTGTCCTCGGTCCTCGCTCTCTTCGGTCCTTATCGCTGGTGGTCCTCGGTTGCCTCTGTTTTTTTCTTGGCGTTGGATGATTTATGTCACTGCTGCTTCTTCTCGGATGGCGTTTTTTTGATCCATGGCTGCGGACTGCTTCGTGTAGGAGACGACCCATGCGTGCTGAACCCACAGGGTTTAGATGAGTGCCATCCTTGCGGAACAGAGTAGGCTGGTTGTAGAAGTTGTCCCAGAGGTTGATGAATTCAACTTCTTCCCTCAGACACAAATGTTTTAGTCGGCTATTTGTGCTGAAAGCCTTGTCGTAGAATTTGTCAGGTGCGTCGATCTTGGGGAGAATGCCTGAGATGATATTCCTTGACTTGTTTTTGTAGTGCTGGATCATCTTGCGATATTTCTCCATCAACTCTTCGGATCTGGTGCGCATGACGTCATTTGAACCAGCATGGATGACAAAAAGGGTATTTTCATTTGCATCCTTTGTGGTATCTTCGAAGGCTTCCACAATGTCGTCCAGTCCAGCTCCTGGGATGCAAAATCTTTTTCGTTGATTTGGGACTCTGTCGCAGAACTCTTCGACCTGTCCTCGTAGGATGGAATCCCCAACGAGCCTGGTCTCTTCTGGTTCGTCTTCCATCTCTACCAATATCTCAAATCTGTTGGACATTGTGACTGGTAGATGAGACCTTTTCTGCATTGGCCGTGCACCGTTCCTCACTGGTGTAAATCCGGAAACCTGTGGTGGCGGGACTCTACGTACAGGTCGGGGAGAGGAGTGGTTAGAACGGGGGCGAGGGGTTGGTACTGTTCGTGCTAGCAGGCTTCTTGCACGAGGAGTGGGGGAGAGACTAAGGTGAACAGGGCGGCTGTCCTGGTTTGATGTCGGCTCAGGTTCATCAGAAGCATCTGCTGCAGTGTCTACTGCAGGTGTTGGATTGTTGGCAGATGACGTTGGGGCGGTAGTGGATGCTGGAGTTGAAACAATTTGAGTTAGTGATACTCCAACGTTGAGTGTTACAAACTCTTGGAGTGATTCCAGCTTCCTGGTGAGGGCGTTGATCTTGTTGAGGGCTTCATCCAATTTTGCTGTCAAATCCCCTCGTTGCTGGCAGAGTCGGCAGACTTGTGGATCGGCAGGAGCAAACATGGAAGCACCAAACCTACCGGCGCAGTTCGTACAGGCACGAGGCATGGTGACGATCACTTTCTTCAGTTCACTTCACTCACTTAAAAACACTTAACTCACTTTAAAAACACTAAACTCACTTTAAAAACACTTCACTCCCTTCAGGTCGCTTCACTTACTTAAATAGGCCTAACCGAAAACAAAAATGTTGAAATACACACAAATAGGTTATCAGCGGTGATAGCCTAACCAAAAATTAAAACAAAACAAAATTAAATTTGAATACGCAGTGATAGCCGAACCGAAAACAATTTTATGTTTATTTAAACAGAAATAGGCCACCAGGGGTTATAGCCTATCCTAACCGAAAACAAAAATTATGAAATGATTTATGAAAGGGAGTGAGTGAGTGAATGAGGTAAGGTGAGTTAGTGAGTGAATGAGGTAAGGTGAGTGAGTGAGTGAGGTAAGGTGAGTGAGTGAGTGAATGAGGTAAGGTGAATGAGCGAGTGAGTGAGTAAGATGAGTAAGGTGGGTGAGAACTTTCCCCTCCCCCTGGCGACCGACTGGCTGACTGACTGACGCTATAAAGGACCCCAGCCAATATTGTCTGTCAACCAACAGCTGACGGGGGTAAACAAACATACTAACACACACACATACTAACACACACACACACACACACACACACACACACACATACTAACACACACACACACACACTCACACTAACCAAAACACCACACACATACAAACCCTAACACACACACACACACACACACACACACACACACACACACACACACACACACACACACACACACACACACACACACACACACACACACACACACACACACAGAGAGAGAGAGTCACCGAGGGCACGCTAAATATCACTTGCCACACCGCTTCCAGCACTCGAATTTACTATTCTAGTCTAGCTGTCTCTCATGGCGTTCTTGGGGTACTGTACCTATATATTCGTATTACCCTTTTATCTGTTCAGCAGAGGAAAGAAAGAGGGGGTTGAGGAAGAGGGGAGAGAGGAAAAAGACAGTGAGAGGAAAAGAGGAAAGAAAGAGGGTGAGAAAAAAGAGGGGAGAGTGAGGGGATAAAGAGGGAAAAGAGAAAGAGGTGAGAGGAGGAAAGAAAGAGGGAAGAAGGGAGAGGGCGAGAGTGAGGGGGGAATAAGAGGAAAGAGGCGATGAGGATAGCAAACGAGGGTGAGAAAGAGGGGAGAAGGGGAAAGGAGTAAGGGGAGAGGGGAAAATAAAGAGAGTGAGGGGAAGACGAGGGGAGAAGGCGTAACTTGACAACAGAGAAAAGAATGGAAACTGAGAAGAGGAAATTGTCAAGGGGGAGAGGAAGAGAACACACAGACAGACACACAGACAGACAGACAGACAGACAGAGAGAGAGAGAGAGAGAGAGAGAGAGAGAGAGAGAGAGAGAGAGAGAGAGAGAGAGATAGATAGATATAGAGAGATAGAGAGAGAGAGAGACTATGTGCCATTGAAACTAAATATACTGTATATGCCACGTAACACAGTAAAAAACGGGACAAAACATAAGGTTCCCCTGAATGTCCACACCATTTAGTTGGCTGGTAACAGAATGAAGGACAAAAAACTAACAAATACGCAATGGACAGACAGAGAAGAAACAACGTAGATGGAATTAATGTTGTGAGGTGGAGTACACAATAGGTAGGAGACATAAATATAAGTACCCCATGACAAAACACGTTTTCTGTCATGTTGTTATTTTTCTCCATTTAACCCTTTCAGCACCATGACACCTGTTTACCTTTGATTCTGGCAAAAGTTAGATGTTTTGTATGTAGTTTAAGAAGGATGTATGTTACTAAGGGGGTTTATTAAGATCGTATTTACCCATTTGAGTCATATAGGTTGATTACACACTAAAGAAACCCGTCTAAAGGTAACCAGAATATGAGGACAATTACGTCATGGTGGTGAAGGGGTGATTAAGCAGTCACGGCACTGAATTTATCACCCAGACATGAATGAACAAATGGAACATGGAGAGAAAGGGCACAGACAAACAATATTTAGTATGTATGTAGCCTATATATGTGTGTATATACTCAGGCACATACCCCATAGCAGGGGGTGGCCGACTCGAGACAGAGCCCGAACAGAAACAACAATTACAGTTCCAAATCTTAGGGTCCGGGATCACTTTCGCGTTCCCTCGCCCCTTTCTCTGTCTCGTCTACTGTAGTAGGTGAATTTTACAAGGGGAGGAGGATTCCTAGCCCCCTGTCTGATAAAATAATATCTAACGAAAACTCATGACGTGCAAGCAATAATCTAAAAAAAACTTCCACCAGCGATAATGTTGATAAAGGTGGCGGTGGATTAGTTAACAGCTGCATGCTAACAGATAAGGGGTAGCTGTTATCTATTGGTTTATTGATTTATTTATCTATTTATATACTCAGCATTTATTAATTATTTTAGTTTCCTCCTTAGGTCTCCATCAAGCTTATGAAAACTACCCCCAAGACCCCCTTTCGAGACAAATGTGTACATTTTTCGATAGAAAAATTTCCCGGCCGAAGGCCGATTGCTCCTAAACTACAGGCTCGCTATCGTTCGCCAGTAAACAAATCAACACCTAGAACAAAAGGACTCAAAATCGCCAAACTAATGTAGCGAACGTCTTAAAATCTCAAAACTAATGGGGTTAAATATGAGGGAGAAGGAGTTCCATAAAAAGCCAATACCCCCGCCTTAAGCCGGATAATAATGTTGATGATAAAGGGTGTCGGTGGATGTATTAACAGCTGATAAGACGGCAGTGATATTCCTTTCTAATCAGACGGCAGTGATATTCCTTTCTAATCAGACGGCAGTGATATTCCTTTCTAATCAGACGGCAGTGATATTCCTTTCTAATCAGACGGCAGTGATATTCCTTTCTAATCAGACGGCAGTGATATTCCTTTCTAATCAGACGGCAGTGATATTCCTTTCTAATCAGACGGCAGAGATATTCCTTTCTAATCAGACGGCAGTGATATTCCTTTCTAATCAGACGGCAGAGATATTCCTTTCTAATCAGACGGCAGAGATATTCCTTTCTAATCAGACGGCAGTGATATTCCTTTCTAATCAGACGGCAGAGATATTCCTTTCTAATCAGACGGCAGTGATATTCCTTTCTAATCAGACGGCAGAGATATTCCTTTCTAATCAGACGGCAGTGATATTCCTTTCTAATCAGACGGCAGAGATATTCCTTTCTAATCAGACGGCAGTGATATTCCTTTCTAATCAGACGGCAGAGATATTCCTTTCTAATCAGACGGCAGTGATATTCCTTTCTAATCAGACGGCAGAGATATTCCTTTCTAATCAGACGGCAGAGATAATCCTTTCTAATCAGACGGCAGAGATAATCCTTTCTAATCAGACGGCAGAGATATTCCTTTCTAATCAGACGGCAGAGATATTCCTTTCTAATCAGACGGCAGAGATATTCCTTTATAATCAGACGGCAGAGATATCCCTTTATAATCAGACGGCATAGATATTCCTTTCTAATCAGACGGCAGAGATATTCCTTTCTCTATAGTCGAATTACTAGATATACACAGCTAAATATAGGCTTCATAGTTCTCATTGTGTCTTAGGCAGTGGTAAAGTGGCCAACACAATACAATGTCATACTCATGTTCGTGTATTCTGTCTCATATTCATTCCAGTATTTAAACAAACGGGTGACGCAGGGTGACAGGGGACTGGAGGGAAAGTGAGGGTGATGACACTGTGCAGGATAAATGATGAATAATATAGTTAGGCTGCAGATAATAGATAGTGTATATAAGATGTTATAATACAAGAGATATTAACCTCTTCTGTACCGGCGACGTCTTATTATTTTATTCTAGCTATATTTAAACAATGTTGTGTAGTTTAAGACGGATCTGTGGCAGTAAGAAAGGTTAATTGAGATACTTCGAAGCCTGTTAATTGCTGGAGGCCCTTTTTTAACTGAATAAAATCGTCATATAGTAGCCAAAATATAGTTAAAATGACGGCACCGGTACCGGAAGGGTTAATACTATAGCCTAAGGTGATGATACATTAAGGGGGATGGTTCACTTTTTGGTCGATTTTGTCATTAATATATATATATACCGATATATATATATATATATATATATATATATATATATATATATATATATATATATATATATATATATATATATATATATATATATATATATATATGTGTATATATATATATATATATATATATTATATATATATATATTTTTTTTTTCTTTTTTTTTTTAGTTTCTTCTCTAGACCTCCATCAAACATAAAAACAAACATCCATTAGATCCCCTACTAGATTAATTTGTACATTTTTCGGGAGAAAAATGTCACGGCCGAGGGCCGGTTTCTCCACAATTACAGGGTCGCTACCACTCGCCAGGGATAAAATCGACACCTAAAGGACACGAAAGGTCTTAATATTGACAAAGAAATGGGGCGAACGGTCTTTATATCGACAAACTAATGGGGCAAACGTCTTCAAATTTCAAAAACTAATGGGGATAAGCACGAGGAAGAAATGGGACCAGAAAAACGGCCCATCTCCCCTTAATGTGATGCCTAAAATGTTTGTCCTCATATACAAGATAACTGGTGTTACAAATGATGTCAGTCTTGTCCCCTTTCTTACCATACCGGTACCACATTTAACGTGAAGCCGATCCTTTGTCACCAAAACTCACCTGTAACAGAAAGAAAAACATGGTTAGAAAAAAATATCAAATTATTAATATACAGTACACACGGTAATACAAAATTGTGTGTGTGGGGGTTGGGGGTATATTGTGTGTGTGGGGGTTGGGGGTATATTGTGTGTGTGGGGGTTGGGGGTATATTGTGTGTGTGGGGGTTGGGGGATATGTGTGTGGGGGGGTGGGGGGTATATTGTTTTTGTGGGGGTTGGGGGTATATTGTGTGTGTGGGGGTTGGGGGTATATTGTGTGTGTGTGGGGTTGGGGTATATTGTATTGTGTGTGTGGGGTTGGGGTATATGGTGTGTGTGGGGCGGGGGGTATATTGTGTGTGTGGGGGTTGGGGGTATATTGTGGGGGTTGGGGGTATATTGTGTGTGTGGGGGTTGGGGGTATATTGTGTGTGTGGGGGTTCGGGGTATATTGTGTGTGTGGGGGTTGGGGGTATATTGTGTGTGTGGGGGTTGGGGGGATATTGTGGGGGGTTGGGGGTATATTGTGTGTGTGGGGGTTGGGGGTATATTGTGGGGGTTGGGGTATATTGTGTGTGTGGGGTTGGGGGTATATTGTGTGTGTGGGGTTGGGGGTATATTGTGTGTGTGGGGGTTGGGGGTATATTGTGTGTGTGGGGGTTGGGGGTATATTGTGTGTGTGGGGTTGGGGGTATATTGTGTGTGTGGGGGTTGGGGGTATATTGTGTGTGTGGGGTTGGGGGTATATTGTGTGTGTGGGGGTTGGGGGTATATTGTGTGTGTGGGGTTGGGGGTATATCCAATGAATTAATGAACAGGACGCTATTATATGATGGTATAGGATACTCGGATAAGAAGCAGTTTTACCAGATAGAACAGTCAACTCATGTAAATATCGATATTTTACCTTTGTCAGTATGCAAATGCTTTATAACCATTAGTTTCCTTACATACAAATGTATTCCTCAAATACAAAATCACGAACTTCATCCAAAACAAAGTGCACCACTAAAACAATCTCTGATGGCTGTAATTGCATACTGAAAACCTTGATAAATCCACGAACTACTGTGAGTGACTGTATAACTAAAGTGAAAATTAGGTCTAGTATAAACCCCTTGAGGATAATGACACATGTTGACAGTTTATGCCGACTATCATTAGAGGATTCTATACAATAGGGAAGGATCTGTGTACTGTATACCTTGGGCATCAGAAGGGTAAGGACTATCTCAACATACCCTCTGACTTCCACATACCTTTCCTAATATTAATATAATTGTCAAATAATAGCCAGAATAAAGTGTCAAGATGCGTTATAATACTGACGGGGTTAACCCATACAGTACCGGTGACGTCCTTTCCATCCTATTCTAGCAACTATTAGACGATTTTCTTCAGTTTAAAAAGGGCCTCCAGCAATTAACAGGCTTCGAACTATCTCACTTAACCCTTTTTACTAGCACAGATCCTTCTTAAGGTACGGTACATAATATCGTCTAAATACAGCTAGAGTAAAATATAAAACACGTCGCTGGTACTCAAAGGGTTAAGAGTCCCCATATACTATTGTAACACTAACCCTCCACCCTCCCTCCCCCTATATGCAAACCCCGCCCCCTTCACGTGACGTCACTAAACTTTCTCCCACGTACGGTATGACCTCTACAGCACTATAATTACACACATCAACACTCACTCACACAATCAAATACATATATAGAATGATACTTAGAAAGATAGATAGATATACTGTAGATAAATAGATAGATATATAGACAGATTGATTGATTGATTGATTCATATAGATAGATATATAGATAGATAGATTGATGTATATATTTGTTTCTTTCTCTCACACACACACTGAATTATACTTACGCTCTGACTGACTGCAGTAAAAATGCTTAATATCTAATAATAATGTCGGACAGGTTAGGAGAGAGGTATCCTGACCAGGATTCGAACTCTCTCACTCGAGGTACATTTGGAAGAGTTGGGCACCACAACCACTCTACCATGAGCGGATTAAGCCTCTCCGTTCATGGTCATGCACAAAATCGTTTATTGATAACCAAAACAAAATCTAAAAATGCACCTTAGATCCTCAAGGGGGTAATAATATAAGTATAATAACGGTGAATGAACCCATGACGAGTGCACCAAAACCTATACCCAGGGACCCCTTTGTTATCATCGTGACTGGCCTTCAAATGTGGCGTAACTCCCGTAAAGTTGTAACAAACAGGGCCAATGGACGATATCGTAACCCGGAACAAGGCCTTAAACGATAACGGAGGCCTATTATTATCTTCAGTCGTAGGCTTTAGAGCGAAACTTTGCCCCAGAAATATACCGTAAAATGGCCTAACTTCAGACAAGGGTTATACTTCGGACATTTTTGGATAAAATTATATAAGCTACAGTTATGGAAAAATTGCAGTACATTATGGAAGAACACCGCAGACATACTGTTTGTTCATTACATCATGTATTTATCCCATAGCTTCGGTTCATTATATATTTTTCCAGAATGTCCCCGTCCGAAGTTACGTCATTTTACCGGTACGCAATGACGCACCCAAGACTTACGGTAAATGTCACGTCTTTAGAACGAAACTTTGCCAATAATATACGCAATGACGCACTCAAGACTTATGCTAAATGTCACGTCTATAGAACGAAACTATGCCCCTAAAAAATATGCGCAATGACACAAAGTAAACATGTTCAAAATGGGAGTCTTGGGGGTGTTTTGTTCGGCTTGATGGAGGTCTAAGGAGCAAACTGGTCATAAATATATAAAGCGACCAATAAATCAACCCTACCCCCTTAAGCAGTATAGAGTGCGCAGTCGCGGTTCTCAACGTCTATACAGTAGATATATTTTCAAAGTTGTCTCGGGTTGAATTGAAACTTATTTATTTTTTACTTGATATTTGAATTTCGGAGGTGCCTTTAAATTCGTCGTAGCTTTGGAATGTATGAAAACTAATGAGAGCGACTGTACCTGTGAAGAGTGTACCCTCACAAGTGCGTGTAAACAACTTTATAACTATAGATAACTTGATAAATATAGATAACGTAAACAACTTGATAACTGTGCAGATAGTCACTGTGGAGAAAGTCTCTGGCTGCCTTCCTGATAACTCAATCCCACTTGTTTAACCCATTCAGTACCGGTGACATCCTTTTCATTATTAGACGATTTTATTCAGCTTACAAACGACGTCTACCAATGAAAAGACTACAGACTAACTCAACTAATCCTTGATGCTACCATACGTCCTTCGTAAGCTTCATAAAATTGTCTAAATATGGCTGAAAAAATATATAAATATATAGACGTCACCGGTACTGGAAGGGTTATAAACACAGAATTTGCAATTTGTACTCGAATCAATATTAATCTTGTATAGTTATGTTTCTTAGATATATAATTATCAAAACAAATTCAAGTTATGCCATTCTAGCCTACCATATCAAACACTGTTGAATATACAGAATGTGTTTGATATTTTATAGAGCTGACAAGGACAGTATTGTATACTAAATTCGACATTAGCATATTTTACTTCAAGTGCCAAATTATAATACACAATGGTACCCTTTCTTACATACAGTATCGGTACGCTAAACCCTTTCAAGATTATGACGCATTTTGACAGTTTATTCTGGCTATCATTAGACGATTTTATACAGATTAGGAAGGATCTGCAATAATAATAAGGGTAAAGACTATCTCAATCAACCCTCTGACATCCATATACCCTTCCTAATCTGAACAAAATCGCGTAATAAAAGCCAGAAAATAGAAACGAAATGCGTAATAAGATCTTGAAAGGGTTAACTTTATTAGCCAATCCTTGCAGAGGGTGTAGGCCTAAATTAAAGGAGAATGGGAAGGGATGGGAAAATATATGAAGATATTACAATCAATATAAACAGGGAGACAAATAAAAGCAACCAGATCTTGCAAGGAAGGAGCTGTGATAGATAGATATATGAGAGAGAGAGAGAGAGAGAGAGAGAGATAGAGAGAGAGAGGGGGGGGGGGAGGGGAGAAAGTTTTTGAGAGCCAATGGCCGAGAATTGACAACTCGAGGGAAGAGGACTGAACAAAGGGATAAATCACAGGTGTGTGTGTGTGTGAGAGAGAGAGAGAGAGAGAGAGACAGGAAAGCATATTTCTTGAAGTATGAAATGGTCTGAGACGAGGTACACACTAACACAAACATGAGTGAAATACAGTAGGCCTATAAGCAAATTAGAAAGAAACGAGGAAATTTTGGAAGGAAATATAATAACCTAAGATAAATACATTTCTACTATATATATAAAACAAGAATAGATACAATGAACTTATGAAGGATAAAAGGAAAGACTAAGAATAGAAAACGAAGACTGACAGGGACAATGCCTGGCGTAATGTGCTCAAGGATGGAATATGAAAGATGGAAACGAGATAAAACTGGAATAGGCACCGACAAGTCATGCATAGGCTACATATATGAGTGTGTGGGTGGGGGTAGAGCGGGGATGTGGGTGGAAGAGAGTGGGATGTGTGATTGGGAATTAAGTGTGATTGTGTAGGAGGGATGGATGTGTGGTGCGAGTGGATATGAGATGTAAGTGGATGTGTGGGTGATAGAGGTGGGTGGGTGGATGTGTGAGGGTGGTGGGGTGTGATGGATGTCTGTGGGGTGGTGGGGTGTGATGGATGTGTGTGGGGGTGGTGGGGTAATGGAGGGGGGTGGTGGGGTAATGGAGGGGGTGGTGGGGTAATGGATGTGGGTGGTGGGGTGATGGGTGTGGATGGTGGGGTGATGGACGTGTGGGAGGGTGGATGCGTGGGTGTGCGGAGGAGAAGGGGGTAGTGAGAGTTTGAGCAATTAATAAACAAGAGGTCACTGCATTGATTGCCACAGGACCCGAGCTAATCGATGAGGCACTATTGTTAGAATCGCTGCCAGATAAAGCGAAGCAGCTCTTTTCCTTTATACTTTTACATACTAGCGACGAGAACCAGATCAATGCTACCGTTTGAAGGTGATGCGTTGTGGTGACGACGGTGTAGGTATGGTGAGGGAGGTGATGGTGACGGATCGGTGCTGCTGGTGCCGTGGTAGAGTGTCTGGTGTAGTGAATTGGTGCTGACGGGGTAGTGACATGGTATGTGTAGTAGAATTTCCATGGTGTTGATTCCGGGGTACTGGTAGGGTATCTGAGGTGGCAATGGCTCGGCGATGGTGTCGTGGTGATGGTGTGGTGTTCGAGGATCTAGTAGTGGTGGTGCGGGTATGGTAATGATGTGGTGAGAGGACCGTGAGGGTGGTGAGAGCGACGGAAGGGGAGTTACTACCATCATCCTGCACGACCATACTGAGCGGCTGGTAGTCTCCAGGGGCTGCCCAAGTCCACGAGGAGGAGGACAGGGGGGAGGAGAACGAGGACTTCAAGGGCGAGGAAGGCAGTACACAACCACAACACAGCCCCCACTTGTTGGAGTCTTGGTGGTAGTGGGATTCCTCGGCGTTGCTGGCGTGAGAGGACCCCGTGCCCATCCCTCAGCCGGCAAGCTCCCCGTCACCTACCCCGCCCCGCTACCGCAGTTACAGGGGGCAACCACATCAGTCCAGTCTCTTGTGGCACCTCAAAACAGAGCATTGGAATCCACTCACCTAGACACTTTGTAAGGTAATAATACCAGCCCAGTCACTAGCTGTACGGTACCTCAAAACATGGCATAGAATAATTGTCCATATAACAGGTTCACTCAATCCTGGCAAGATATGAAAGTTCAAGAGATGAGCAAATGCTATCCTCATATGAAGTAAGCAATTGTCATGGTGCCTCACTTTCTCTAACCCACAATCTCCCGATCAGCCAACCATTTTTAGCACCTCGTAACTGATGACCTCCCGAATTCCTAAGCCGGGAGTGGAGTAACAGATCAGGTAACTTTCTGCCAACAGCGTCTGACCTGACACGACGTGACACCACTGTGGTGCAAGGTGAGTGGTGTCACAGACATGGTGGGGGGTGGGGGGTAGTGGTGGTAGGGGTCATCAGTATTTCTGCATGTTCACCAACATCACACCGTCAACACCACATTATCAACACCACATTGTTAACATCACACTCATCAGCCCGCCAGGTACCACATTAAATACCACCTTCGATTATCACACGGCTGCTTTAACTTCAGACACACAGTATAGAGTAGTGTTGCAATGGGCTATATTCTTAATTACTGTTGAATTAAAGAACATTAAATACACTGTTTTCACTTTGCATTTACATAACTATCAAAAAGTCACATACTGATGTTTGGCTAAACACAAATTTTCGTTATTGCTGTTGAATTAAAGACAATTAATACTCTCATTTCAATTTGCATATAGGCTGGCCTACATAACAAAATTAAATCAACTCTTTATTTCTATTTGCATACACATAACTATATAATGTCACATACTGAATTTTTGGCTAAACACTATGTCACTGAATGAACACAAGTGGCACTAATTACACTTCTATCACTGTACTGAACCCCGTTGTGAGCCACCGAGCTGTACCGTTGCACCACACAACCACTGTATGCCTGCTGATAGTACCGCTGCACCACACACAACAACGGTATGCCTGCTGATCGTACCGTTCACCACACACAACAACGGTATGCCTGCTGATCGTACCGTTCACCACACACAACAACGGTATGCCTGCTGATCGTACCGCTGCACCACACACAACAACGGTATGCAAGATTTCCTGCTCTAGACAACAGTACATACAGCAAGCAGGCGTTAAGGGGGGTGATCGGCTTGTTTTTATCTTTTTCTCCTGTTCTCTCTTTCCCTGGCTTGTATCCATTTGGCCCCATTCAGCATATTGTTTTAAGACGTTTATCCCCATCCAGGTGCCGATTTCTTCCTGGCGAGCGATAGCAAGCCAGCATTGTATGGAGAAATCCGGCTTCGCCGGAGACATTTTTCTATCGAAAAATGTACACAATTTAGCTTGCTCTCAAAAACAAAAAAATATATATATGGAAAATATTGACACCTGGATGGGGATAAACGTCTTAAAACAGTAGGCTGAATGGGGCCGAATGGTTACTAGCCAAAGAGAGAGGGAGAGCAAGAGAAAACAAAGACGAGGTGGGTAAGGTAGGGGTGTGTGCAAGAGCGAGACTCAACAGGTGGGTGCGGTAAACTTGTACTAGCGTGGCGGTGGCGGTGGTGGTGGCTGCTCTGTCAGTACCGTACTACTGACATTAAGGGGAGATGGCTCGTTTGTTCTGCTCCCTTTTCTCCCTCGTGTTAAGCCCCATTGGTTTTGAGATTATATGACGTTCGGCCCATTAGTTTGGCGATTTTAGCACCTTTCGCAATATTTCGTTGTCAATGTTAAGACCTTTCGGGCCATTTAGGTGTAGATTATTTCCTGGCGAGCGATAGCGAGCCTGAATATTTAAGAGGAACCGGCCTTTGGCCGGGAAATTTTTCTACCGAAAAATGTACACATTTATCTTGAAGGGGGATTTAGGGGTGTTTTTCTAAGCTTGATGTAGGTCTAGCGAGGAAACTAAGAAATATAGGAATACATGAATTAATAGACCAAAAAAACGGGCCATCTCCCCTTAACCACATATACACACACACTTTCAGTCTCCCTCCTTCAGTAGCACCTAATCCCCTTCACCCTGTCTGTCTGTCTCCGGCCCTAGTGGCACCTGTCCAACCAACCTCGGGCTTTAGGCTTGCGGTGGAGACAGAGACCAGGCCTGCCAACGTCCCACAACAACAATACGGTAAGGTTGGCAGCTATGATCGAGTACACAGTATCCTGGACAGTACCACACGCCTACAGGAGGACTAGACAGGGCGCAGATGACGGGTAATCCTAGACGGTATAGAGGGTAGTGCTAGAATTAATAACACAGAGACACAGATACACACACTAGGGAGGTTGGTAGACGACTGACCACCTCCACCACTGCCGCTACTAACATCTGCGCACTCTCCCTCACCTTCACCAGCACCGTGGTACCACCACCACCACTACCTCGCTCTGTTGAACTAATGACTGGCACACGCACACACACACACACACAGGTATATACATACATTCAATACACAAACTACACATACGGTAGCAGACACAACACAACTCATTCCAAGCAAATAACACGCACATGTTCCTCACACACACACACACACACACACACACACACATACATACATACAATACAGAAACTACACAATGTTATACGGTAGCAGACACAACACAACTCATTCCAAGCAAATAACACGCACATGTTCCTCACACAACCCCCCCCCCCCCCCCCCCCCCACACACACACACCTGTTGAACCAATGACTGGCACACACACATACAGTGGAACACACAGCACAGCTCATTCCAAACACACACACGGTAAAACAAACTTCACAACTAATTACACACACATACGGTGAAGCACACACAGCACAACTCATTCCAAGCTAACACATAGCCTTTGCCTTTTGTCTCCCTCCCCCCCCCCACACAAACCGGAAAACCCCCCCCCCCCCCCCCCCCCCCCCCCCCCCCCCCCTCAGCATAAAAAAAAAAAAAAAAAAACACACACACACACGAACCTGAAAACTACAGTGAATCCCACAGTGTAAAGTCCAACCCCCTCCCCCCCCCCACACACACACACACACCCACCCCACCCCACCTACACACACATTAAACAAAACCGTACACAAACCCTCTGACAACGCACCCATAACGTACCCCAAACACCCACTCTCCCATCATCCAGCCTTTACGGGCATCAACAAACCCATTACAACACAAACCGATACCGTACCACACGACCCCTGGAACAGTAATCAACCTTTTTAATCGAAGGTATTCAGGGGAGATTTCCACTTGAGGGATTTTTTTCTTGACCCCTTTCTCCTTCAAGCATAGCCCCATTGATTTTGAGATTTTAAGACAGTTGACCCATTAGTTTTGCGATTTAAAGAACTGTCGCCCCATTTCTGTCAATTTTTATGATTTAGGTGTCGATTTTTTCCTGGCGAGCGATAGCGAGCCTGTAATCTAAGGGGCACTGGCTTTCGGCCGGGACATTTTTCTACCGAAAAATGTACAAATTTATCTTGAAAGGGGGTCAAGGGGGAGTAATTTTAAGCTTGATGGAAGTCTAGGGAATTAACTAAAAACCTCCCCTTAAGTGTTGTCATAGATTCCAGTGGTTATCGCTCAAAAAGTGCTTATCCCTCAAAGTATTAGTCAATGTCCGAAACTTTGTGAAATATCTGACAACACTTATTAACCTCGACCGTACCAGCGACGTGTGCTTTATTTTATTCTAGCTATATTTAGACGATATTATGCAGCTTAAGAACTATATGTGGCAGTTAAATGGGTTGGTTGAGATCATTTGAAGCCTTATTGTTGTTAGAGGTCCTTCCTAAGCTGAATAACATCGTCTAATAATTGCCAGAATAAAGTTAAAAGGATGTCACCGGTACTGAACGGGTTAAGGGGAGAGAGAGATATTTATTTGTTTATATATATATATATTTATTTATTGAGTTCATTAGTTTCCTCCCAAGACCTCCATCATGCTTAAAAAAAATACCCCAAAGTCCCGCCTTCGAGATAAATGTGTAAATTTTTCGGTAGAAAATATGGCCCCGGCCAAAATTGGCTTGCTATCGCTCGGAAAAAAAGGACACCTAAATAGCCCAAAAGGTCATCATAGCGCCAAACTAATGGATCGAACGTATTAAAATCCCGAAACTAATGGGGCTAAACATGAGGAAGAGGGGGGTCCAGGAAAACCAAAACGCACCTTAACCCCCCAAAAAAAAAATCCCAAGGTGAAAAGTTCCCATGAACATAAAATACCGTCAACCAAACGAACATGCTGTAGCCTATATACAGTGAGAAAAAAAAAAAAAAAAAAAAAAAAAAAAGGAATGTGACAATAATACCGCAAAATATATAAATGCATAACAAAATAAATAAACAAATATACACAAATACTAAACAAAAAGACAAATGCCGTAAACAAAGGACATACATATCGTAAACTAAACAAAAAGCATGTGCATGTACCCAAACAAAACTCTCTTGCAAGCGCTGACGTCATTCGGTCACACACACACACACACACACACACACACACACACACACACACACACACACACATTCCCTTTAACCCTTTCAGTACCGGCGACGTAATCTTGGTTTCACCTACATTTAGTCGATTTTATGAAGCTTAGGAAGGTTATGTGGTAGCTGGAAGGATTCGTTGAGATAGTCTGAAGCCTTTTAACCCTCTCCGACATATGACGCACTTTTGAGCCTATTAGGGATACTTTAAAGCCTTTGTTACCATCAGGGGTATTTATAAACCTTTACTTTAGTTACTTCAACCTCTGCAGTTATCTTTGAGTTAGCTGTGGGCATAAAACTAATTTTGGAGAGGTAATTATAAGAGTGAGAGAACTATTTATTATTGCTAATCTGGCAACCTCTGCGTCATATGAGTCTGGAGGGGTTAATGGGTACATGTCCTTCCAAAGCTGAATAAGATCGTTTAAAAGTTGCCAGAATAAAAGACAAAATGGATGTCACCGGTACTGAATAGGTTGAATGTTCACATGTGTATCAATTATCAATACACACACACACACACACACACACACACACACACACACACACACACACACACACACACACACACACACACACACACACACACACACACACACACACACACACACACACACACACACACATTTAGGGGAGATGGTCGTTTTTCTGGTCCCCCTTCTACCTCATGTTTAGTCCCATTAGTTTTAAATTGTTAGACATTTGTTCCATTAGCTTGTCGATTTTGATATTTTTCGACCCATATCTTTGTCAATATAAAGACCTTTCGTGCCATTTAGGTGTCGATTGTTTTCCTGGCGAGCGCTAGCGAGCCTGTTATTTTAGAAGGAACCGGCCTTAGGCTTTGACATTTTTCGGTACATTTTTCTACCGAAAAATTTACGAATCTATCTTGAAAGGGGGTCTAGGGGATGTGCTTTTAAGCTTGATGGAGGTCTAGCGAGGAAACTCAAAAATAAATAAAGAAAAATATAGAGCAAAAAACAAGCAATACCTCCTTAGAGCACATACCTCCTTAGAGCACATACCTCCTTAGAGCACATACCTCCTTAGAGCACATACCTCCTTAGAGCACATACCTCCTTAGAGCACATACCTCCTTAGAGCACATACCGAACGCCTACGGTTTCCTTGACCACTATATATATACACAACAACAACAAAGCTCTCTCTCTCTCTCTCTCTCTCTCTCTCTCTCTCTCTCACACACACACACACACACACACACGCTCTCACACACACACACACGCTCTCACACACACACACACACACACACACACACACACACACACACACACACACACACACACACACACACACACACACACACACACACACACACACACACACAATAAACCTACGCCTACAGTATGCCTTTACCACTCTATCTATATACTGTACAACAACATAGATCTGCCGTAACCTTGGGCCTTAATAAACTGCGCCTTAAGGAGGGATTGTTCACTTTTTGGCCGATTTGGGCATGTATTCATTATTTTTCTAGTTTCCTCCCTAGACCTCCATCAAATTTATAAAAAAACATCCATTAGATCCCCCTTCTAGATTAATTTGTACATTTTTCGGTCGAAAAATTTCCCGGCCGAAGGCCGGTTCTTCCAACATTACAGGCTCACTCTCGTTCGCCCAGGGAAATAATCGACACCTAAATAGCACGGAAAGGTTTAAATATTGCCGTAGAAATGGGGTGATAGGTCTTAAAATCGACTAACTAATGGGGCAAACATCTTATCATCTGAAAACTAACGGGGCTAAACATGAGGGAGAAAGTGGTCCAGAAAAGCGGTCCATCCCCCTTTAATTATATAACCCGCCTTACTCCAACCAAGGTTAAGAGATACTCCTTGACTCCAACCACCAGCCCTCGAACAATGGACTGTGGACAACTGTAAAGTCACAGGCCAATGTTCTTGGACCGCTTGCATTTCTCTTAAAATTGACAACGAAATGGGGCGAAAGTTGTTAAAATCGCCAAACTAATGGGCCGAACTTCTTAAAATCTCAAAACTAATGGGGCTAAACACGAGGGAGAAAGGGGTTCCGAAAAACGACCCAACTCCCCTTAATGCTCTTAACTAAATCACATTACCGTGTACAGTAACTTACAGGAATTCATAGCCCTTATGCATTAGTATGTAAATATAACTATTAGGACTGACTTATGATATGAATGAAATTTTTATATACTCAAATGTTATGATATTTGTTTCCAAATAGGCTTATAGCGTCGGCAAATAAAAATGGTTCAGTCAAAATGAGTGTGTATTATTTTCATCTGGAGTGCGCATCATATAATGAGTGTGTATTATTTTCATCTGGAGTGCGCATCATATGAGTGTGTATTATTTTCATCTGGAGTGCGCATCATATGAGTGTGTATTATTTTCATCTGGAGTGCGCATCATATGAGTGTGTATTATTTTCATCTGGAGTGCGCATCATATGAGTGTGTATTATTTTCATCTGGAGTGCGCATCATATGAGTGTGTATTATTTTCATCTGGAGTGCGCATCATATGAGTGTATTATTTTCATCTGGAGTGCGCATCATATGAGTGTGTATTATTTTCATCTGGAGTGCGCATCATATGAGTGTGTATTATTTTCATCTGGAGTGCGCATCATATGAGTGTGTATTATTTTCATCTGGAGTGCGCATCATATAATGATTGTGGTCAACATGAATTGTGGGTTACAAGACAAAATTACGAAACACTGGAGCAAACGTTTCGGAACGTTTGCCCCAGTGTTTACATATGTAGCCAAGGTAAATCAGATGATACTTTTGTTGGGTATTGTACAGTCACTCATAAACATTCGTGAACCTCACGTTTTTTTATTATGGAAGTATATGTCTGGGTTCGAATGTATGGATATATTTGTCTATACATCAACTACAACACAATATATAATATTTATTGAAGAGCAAGTTCCATCCAAATATAAATCCAGATAGTTCTATCTATCTATCTATTGCCCGACGCCGTGATCCCCGAAGGGGTGACCACGAACGAACCGCCTCCATGCACCTCTGTCCCCAGTCAGTCGACGCCCCTCCCCCCAACCAGCACCGCCTTCGTTCATATACTTCTTCACTCCATCCTTCCACCTCTCCTTCGGTCTACCTCTCCCTCTCTGTCCCTCCACCTCGCTCTCTTTATCCTCCCCTTTATTCTCCCCTCAGTTACTAACCCATATGTCCCCTACTAACTTCCTAGTCCTGCCACGTTAGTGGCAGGGCAGTAGTTCCCTTTCCAATGTTCCCCTACCCACTCTAAACCACTGTTTGGACACTTGATCCTCAGTGTTTTGGAGGACAAGCAGCCTAGAAGGGTCACTAGATCTGTTGTTGCTTGATTTCCTTTGTACTCCTTTGTACTCTTAGTCATTCTCTCGCTTTCCATACGTTCCATATGGCCGAACCATCCAGATAGTTATAATTACACAAAGGAAAACTATTTTTTTATAAGTGACTGTACAGCCGTCAGAAGAGCCAACCAAAACAGAGCTATGGCACTTCATGCTATTTATACCATATATCTACTTATTAATGCAAAAAATTCAAGATTTATTTATCAAAAGGATAGCTTAAGGCTGTGCAATTTCCTATTCATAATATATATATATATATATATATATATATATATATATATATATATATATATATATATATATATATATATATATATATATATATATATACAGTATATATATATATAATTTCGTTCATAGCATAATTCAATTAGCTCTGTTAACGGCTATCTCTGTTGCAGGTAACGGTGTATATGATAGCCTAATAAGACCATACCAGTTTACCTACATAGGCTAATTACAACACAAGCAAACATACTTAACAACCATGACGTAATACTCCAACCCGACACAAGCCACACACACAAGCTACCCCAAGCACACAGGTTAACACCATACTGAACCCAATCTGGAACATAATGCTTGTGTGTATAAACCTGATGCAATGTTTAAGTCTGACATGCAAGGTACACAAATAGCCTACCAAGGAGGAAAAAAATAAAATTTATCGTATTATCGTACTTACATAATGTGGGTAAATCCCCTAAAACAGAAACCATTCCTACATATAGATAGTCTGGTAAAACACACATACACATACACACGCACGCGCACACACACATACCTAGTTAAGGCAGTCCAATATGGTAATTGCCCATTAACGAAAACATCCATACGGTCCCTCATTAACTAAATATCATATGTATAAAACGACATATGAATGAAGAAAGATAAAACATTCAACAATTTAATACCATAAAACAGATACAGTGGCTTCAATTTTCTTTAGTTACCGTGCTAGCTAAGAGAGAAAACGGGTAAGTCATAAATGGACCAGTGACTTCTGTATTGTGAGACTATAACAAATTTAATTCTCGACACAAAGGAGATAGATACAAATAGTATACAAGTTGATAGATATAGATAGAGCAAAATATAGATAAACAAGCATTGAGACCCATCAATGCAGTCAGATAGGCCTATATATGAACAGATCGATGTGATTAAGATGTAGCAAACACGAACACGTTTTAGGAACCCCCTTTATCAGATGACGGTGCTTATTAATTTCATAAAAATGGCCGCATAATATTTTATTCAGCTTACGAAAGACCTCTCGGATTATGAAGCTTGAAATTAGGCTTAAAATTCGTTAACTATCTGAATCCTTACGACCCTTCGTAAGCTGAATAACAAAGTTTGGTGATAGCAAGATTACAATATAAAGTAGGTGCCGTTATCTGACAATAAATTATGAAAATAGACGTGTAAACTCGACCAAAGTACCAAAGCATTATGGTGGTAATAATATCAATACTAATGCGAATACTAAGACTAATAATAATTATTATTTATACCGGTATATATATATATATATATATATATATATATATATATATATATATATATATATATATCCGGAGGATTTAATAAATGGGTTATCCTATTCCTGCTCGATGTTTAACTTGCTTTCATAACACTTGTTCACAACTACGCCACTTATTTCTGCGCACATATTATGCAAACACCAAGGCTAAGAATAGTCACACTTGGCCAATATTTTGCCTGCAGTCTATGGTGGTGTGTTGGGAGAGGAGAGGGATAGGAAGAGGAGAGGGCGGGGAGAGGAGAGGGGGAAGGAAGAGGAGAGGGGGTAGGAAGAGGAGAAGGGGGAGGAAGAAGAGAGGGGTTACGAAGAGGAGAGGGGATATGAAGTGGAGAGGGGGAAGGAAGAGGAGAGGGGGTAGAAAGAGGAGGAGGGGTAGGAAGAGGAGAGGGGGTAGGAAGAGGAGAGGGGGTAGGAAGAGGAGAGGGGGTAGGAAGAGGAGAAGGGGTAGGAAGAGGAGAGGGGGTAGGAAGAGGAGAGGAGAGTGGGGGTTGCTATGATGGTGATGGTGATGGTGATGTCAGTGCCAACAGTGGGCGAGGTTGGCAACTTGGCACACCCTAGGCACCACCACCACCACCACCAACATCAGCTGTTCATATGGAGGTGACACACGAATTATTCACCTCAGCAATTTTTCGGCATTTCCGGATTTACCAAACACCTAATTAAAGCCCTATAAGAATTCACTCATCTTAAATCATCTCCACTCAGTTTATTTACCAATAATAATGCAAAAGGACACTCAAAACAAAGCCAAAGATCAATTTACCGACAGAATAATTGCCTGTGTGACTGCTGTTGAACCCACGTCAGCAGATGGCACTCTAGTCTCGCCATTTGAATACAGGCCACTTTTTCACGCTATGGTTTAATTCAGCTCACCCTTGAACTAAACTAATATTTCAACCATTAGAGAACCATCTAACCATCTAACGAACGTCAGACATATATACGTTTCAGGGACACGGGTCTAACAGATGTATTTAAGGAATGACATTGACGAAATATTCCAAATGTAAGGTTTCTAAATATACATACATTATGACGTAAGCCTCCCTATCAATAAATGGGATATATGATGAACTTTCCTTTTCTAATATATATATATATATATATATATACCGGCACACACACACACACACACACACACACACACACACACGTATATATCACATCAACCACTGCTGTTGCTGTTGCTTAAACAACTCCTAAAAGCCAATAATGACGTGAGAAGTGCATTATAATTGGTAATATCCTCCATGTAGACACCGGGAGATAAGACAGACATACAGGCAGACAGACAACGGTACCGAGGAGACAGCATGGGCCAGGTAATAACGGTGTGCGCGCGCGCGCACACACACACACACACACACACACACACACACACACACACACACACACCCACACACACACACACACACCCACACACACACACACACACACACACACACACAACACACACACAACACACACACACACACACACACACACACACACACACACACACACACACACACACACACAGGTAACCTACACACAGCACCAGAGAAGTAAGAGTAGGTACCGGTAAGACACGAACACA
>CM064496.1:53179341-53215213 GCA_032716605.1 Paralithodes platypus | reverse complement strand
TAGATACGCCACACCGGTATACCAAAGTACCTACAGATCATAGCTTCATAAACTATACCGGTATACCAAAGTACCTACAGATCATAGCTTCATAAACTCATAAACTTCAAGATAAGTTTGTACATTTTTCGGTAGAAAAATGTCCCGGCCAAAGGCCGGTTTCTCTTAAAATGCAGGCTCGCTATCGCTCGCCAGGAAAATATCGACACATAAATGGCACGAAAGGTCTAAAAATTTACAACGAAATGGGGCGAAAGGTGTTAAATCGCCAAACTAATGGGCCAAACGTCTTATAATCTCAAAACTAGTGGGGCTAAACAATAGGGAGAAGGGGGTCCAGAAAAAACGGTCTGCCTCCCCTTAATACCGGTTCTAGGTCAATGGAGCTGAACAAATATATACATACACCGTACTACTTTCTACATTCCTCCGATATGTAGTGGATATGTAGTGGATATGTAGTGGATATGTAGTGGATATGTAGTGGATATGTAGTGGATATGTAGTGGATATGTAGTAGATATGTAGTGGATATGTAGTGGATATGTAGTAGATATGTAGTGGATATGTAGTGGATATGTAGTGGATATGTAGTCGATTATGTAGTGGATATGTAGTGGATATGTAGTAGATATGTAGTGGATATGTAGTGGATATGTAGTGGATATGTAGTGGATATGTAGTGGATATGTAGTGGATATGTAGTAGATATGTAGTGGATATGTAGTAGATATGTAGTGGGATTTTTTTTTTCTGGACCCCTTTCTCCTTCATGTTTAGCCCCATCGCTTTTGACAGTGTATGACGTTCACCCCATTAGTTTGACGATTTTAAGAACTTTTGCCCCATTTCTGTCAATTTTTAGACATTTCGTGCCATTTAGGTGTCGATTTTTTCCTGGCGAGCGATAGCGAGCCTGTAATTTAAGAGGAACCGGCCTTCAGCCGGGACATCTTCACGACATCTTCAAAATAACCGATAAATCTGAATGGAAACTGTAATTTTACCGTCAGTTGAAAATAAACAGACTATAGTTATCTGAACTATAGGCACTATTATGTACAGTCGCGCTAATAAGTCATGTCCCGGAGCTGTCATTAAGTTTGGCTTGCTCTGTGCTGTATTAATGTCTGTCAGATGTTGAATAGGGTGGGTAAACTGTAGGAACGTGTTTGTATATTTCCCTCGATATGAAGAAATGAAGCTTAGATATTCCTGATACCAATTATTGATCACAAATTACTTGGTGCCGAGACATCACTTATTAGCGCGACTGTACTAGATACGAGTGTAATAGTATTATAGTTCCTAGGCCAGGGTGAAATTCGATCCCACAGGAGAGGTCGTTTAGGTACAGTTAGAATCTTCATGATCTTGTTAATTAGCCTAGTTTCCATCTCAATTAAGTGGATAGGGATTATGTGTTGATATAATCCGGTATATATATTTTTTTCTCCAAGTATAGGTTAAAATTTGTATATTTTGTTGAGCCTACAATTGCAATAGGCCAGCATTGCATTATAATGAGTAGCTCTGTAATAGCCACACCTGATAGGCCTAACAGTGAATGTGCACAACGTTCGTGTATTACTAATTAGGTTTTAGGTTGTGTAATAAGTCTATGCACAACGTTCGTGTATTACTAATTAGGTTTTAGGTTGTGTAATAAGCCTATGCACAACGTTCGTGTATTACTAATTAGGTTTTAGGTTGTGTAATACGGGCCTCTATTGCTCAACGTGCGTGTATACTAATTCGGTTTAGGTTGTGTAATAAGCCTATGCACAACGTTCGTGTATTACTAATTAGGTTTTAGGTTGTGTAATAAGCCTATGCACAACGTTCGTGTATTACTAATTAGGTTTTAGGTTGTGTAATAAGCCTATGCTCAACGTTCGTGTATTACTAATTAGGTTTTAGGTTGTGTAATAAGCCTATGCACAACGTTCGTGTACATTAAAGTTAGGTTTTGGGTTGTGTAATAAGCCTATGCACAACGTTCGTGTATTACTAATTAGGTTTTAGGTTGTGTAATAAGCCTATGCACAACGTTCGTGTATTACTAATTAGGTTTTAGGTTGTGTAATAAGCCTATGCACAACGTTCGTGTATTATTAATTAGGTTTTAGGTTGTGTAATAAGCCTATGCACAACGTTCGTGTATTACTAATTAGGTTTTAGGTTGTGTAATAAGTCTGGAAACCTGTGGAACTCCCTGCGTCCAATGTTTTACTCCATAAAGGCCGCGGGTGACGTAATAATCCCAGAGAAACCCGGCTACCTTAACCCTTTTTAAGATCAGATTACGCATTTATTTTCTGTTTTATAACTATTATTTAACTTACAGAGAAGTATATATATATATATATATACGGTACTGTATATATGAAGCCCACTGCTTATATTAGTGTACTGATAAACGTTTAAGGGGTCCGCGGATTTTTAGGAGTAACATTAAACGTTCTCTCCGGATTCCCCACTGATCTAAGCAGGATTAACCCTTTCTAGATCCGATTGCGTATTTCGGTTCTGGTTTCTGGCTGTTATTAGACGGTTGTATTCAAATTAGGAAGGGCATGTGGAAGTCTGAGGGTTAAATGAGATAGTCGTTACCCTCATAATTCCCACAGATCCTTCTTAAAGTGTATAAAATCGTCCAATGATAGCCTGCTGGGGAGATTGTAGGCACCAATCGAGCAGGGCAGTACCCTGGGTAGGCCACACAGGCATATGATAAGGAGTTGCTGGAACTCCTGTTTCTTTTGTCTGGCTTCGCCTACTGTTTTTATTTGTAGCCTACCTCACCTACTGTACACAGAATAATCCAGCTCCAGCTAACTTTCACAAACACCTCCTCCTCCTACTAATTTCACTACACGTAACAAGCACACCACAATTCTTTGCAACACACCTAAATTACCTCTAACGTACCGGGTTTTTGGCTCTATCGCTCTTTCATTTTTTTTTTTTGGGGGGGGGGGGCACTTGTTGCATACAGCTTTGCCTTTTGTCTCCTTCACGTTTGTATATACTTTGGCACATACCCCCCTTGGGGGGGGGGGGGGGGGAGACTCTTTTATACACATGAATAAAAAAATAACTGTCAAAGTGCGTCATAATCTTGTACGGGTTAACCCTGGATACCCGATAGCTGTTGCGGCACGATTCTGCGTAGGTTAGACTGGCTGCATTAGGGGGGGGGTCTGTCTATAGGGAGAATCCGTCAATGAGGGGGACGCTAGGTACGGATCACGGTGACATTATATAGCTAGGATGGATGGCACTAAGGGTAAACAGATGGAGATAGTAATTATGGGGAGTTTCTGGATCTCCTATGTTTATTATGGAGAGTTTCTGGATCTCCTATGTTTATTATGGGGAGTTTCTGGATCTCCTATGTTTATTATGGGGAGTTTCTGGATTATGTTTATTATGGGGAGTTTCTGGATCTCCTATGTTTATTATGGGGAGTTTCTGGATCTCCTATGTTTATTATGGGGAGTTTCTGGATCTCCTATGTTTATTATGGGGAGTTTCTGGATCTCCTATGTTTATTATGGGGAGTTTCTGGATCTCCTATGTTTATTTTTTATGGGACGTTTAGGATCTCCTATGTTTATTATGGGGAGTTTCTGGATCTCCTATGTTTATTATGGGGAGTTTCTGGATCTCCTATGTTTATTATGGGGAGTTTCTGGATCTCCTATGTTTATTATGGGGAGTTTCTGGATCTCCTATGTTTATTATGGGGAGTTTCTGGATCTCCTATGTTTATTATGGGGAGTTTCTGGATCTCCTATGTTTATTAGTTTGGAGATTTTAAGACATTCACCCCATTTCTGTCAATTTTAAGACCTTTCGTGCCATTTAGGTGTTGATTTTTTCCTGGCGAGCAATAGCGATCCTGTAATTTTGATATTTTTCTACCGATTTTTTTTTTTTAATTTATCTTGAAAAGGGTAGACGGTCTAAGGGGTGTTATTTTAAGCTTGATGGAGGTCTAGGGAACAAACTAACAACCTCCCCTTAAGATGTTACGGGTCTTTGTGGGGTAATTGTGGACACCTGAGGGTTATACACAAACCCCTTATTATTCAATAGATAGGGGTCTTATCAATTGAGGGTTACACACAAACCCCTTATTATTCAATAGATAGGGGTCTTATCAATTGAGGGTTACACACAAACCCCTTATTATTCAATAGATAGGGGTCTTATCAATTGAGGGTTATACACAAACCCCTTATTATTCAATAGATAGGGGTCTTATCAATTGAGGGTTACACACAAACCCCTTATTATTCAATAGATAGGGGTCTTATCAATTGAGGGTTACACACAAACCCCTTATTATTCAATAGATAGGGGTATTATCAATAGAGGTTTACACACAAACCCCTTATTATTCAATAGATAGGGGTCTTATCAATTCAAACATACACAACATCATTAAGCCATAATTTAGCAAAAGACATACATCTAAATAAATTTAATTGAGGTTTTAATGAACTGTCCTCAATTGCCCCAGGTGTTCACAATTACCCCTATAAATACTTAACCATAATAATAACAACAATAGCAACAACAATAATAATAATAATAATAATAATAATAATATGATAATAAAACTAATAATACTTAATAATAAATACTTAATTAAATGATATGAACCTCCTGAAATGATAGGCTAGGTAAATGGAGCAGTGAAAACGATAAACGGGTAATCATTTGACATAATAGGGAATTACAGCATTAGGGTAATACAGGGTTATAGGCTAAGTACAAAGGAGTACAAGAGAAAGCAGGTACCGTTCTAAACCTTTGCTGCCTTACTCTACTTGGTTTAGGTGGTGGTGGTGGGGATTTATTTTATTTGTGTTATGTCTTTATTATTATTATAACTTTAGTTTGCTACCTAAACCTCTAGGCCTATCAAGCTTAAAAAAAAGAAAAAACAGAAAAACACACACACACAAAAACCACACATCCCGCAGACCCCCGTTTGAGATAAAATTGCACATTTTCCGGTAGATAAATGTTCGGCCAAAGGCCGGTTCCTCCTACATTACAGGCTCGCTATCGCTCACCAGGATAAAATCGACACCTTCATGGCAGGAAAGGTCTTAATATCGGCAAAATATTGGGCGAAAGGTCTTAAAATGGCCAAACTAATGGGGCGAACAGTTAGGTGAGGGGGGGGGGGGGGGGGGGGGTGAGGGGTAAATAATGTAAAGCTAGGTGAGGATGAGGCGAAGGTTAGCCAGGAAGAAGTAAGCCAAGGTGATCTGTGACGTGAAGCTAGGTGAGGTGAAGGTTAACCAAGGGGTGTGGGGGAGGGGGGGGGGGGGGGGGGGGGTTGGAGACGTGACATACACACCCCCGTGGAGATGATGACTCCAAACACTCACCTCGTTACATGGTGTCAAACGAAAGCTGATTTTTTTTTTTTTTTATATATATATATATATATTGTTGTATATGCAGAGATCATAATGGTGGTTCATAGTTCAAATTATGTCTTTGAAAGGGTTCCATGTCATCTCAACCAGTAGCTCTCAACCAGTGACAAATTAACCCAGACCAACCAAATCAGTTCCAAAATATAGTACTAACCTAACCTAACCGTATTGGTTGATTTGGTACTGGTTGAGAGCTACTGGTTGAAATGGTCTACTGGTTGAGTTGACCGGTCGCCCTTTGAAAGTGTCAAAATGGCCACAACAATGCTATTTCGTGTTCATTTTCTTGTATTCATTTTAATTTTAGTTTTCCAACAAGATTGATTCGTCTAATGGTAGCCAGAGTAAAGTTAAAAGGACGGCACCGGTACTGTAAGGGTTAATACCCTCATTATAGTGAACTGACTGTAGGCTATAGTTGCTGACGCCAGTGACGCAGGAAGTAAGGTGCCAAACCGGAGCAATTGTGTTTGAAGACTTGAATGAATTAGAGGAGAATACAGGGAAATTAACATGATAAAGCATTGTCTTGGTCATTTTATCACTTCCCAAGACACAATTTGAACTATAAACCATAATTTTAGTTACACATAAAAAAAAAAAAAAAATATACAGTATGATTATGTATATTGTATACAATACTTATATAAATATATAGAATCTAATATATATATATATATATATATATATATATATATATATATATACTGTATACAAAAGAAAGACTAAAAATAATGGGACTCGGCTTTCGTTTGACACATAACTATATATGTATGTTTGACACCCTGCCAGTAAATCCTACAATGTTGCTTGGCTGATCAAAAGATGCCGAAAAATCCACTCGTGTGAATCAGCCATATCCGCAAACCTTCTCTTCTACGTCTTTGTCATCAACACTAGTCGTTCCCCCCCCCCCCCCCCCCGTTATCATGGCTCTAAAGTCTCGATTAATACAGGTTTTGGTGTATTATGTCAGGCCGTTTGGTTGGACCATCGTATTTTTTTTAAAGCCTACGTATACAGTACGTGTGTGCAAGAGCCCCCCACCAACCTTTTTTTGCCTCTCTTCTATCTCTCTCTCTCTCTCTCTATCTTCTCTCTCTCTCTTCTCTCTCTCTCTCTCTCTCTCTTTCAGCTCTCTTCTCTCCTCTCTCTCTGTGTGTAACTGGGGAAAACTTTGTGCTCTTGGAGTGCCACAGTAGAAGCACACAAGGCACAGGGTTGACGAAAATAAGCGAGATAATCTCCCACCTAAAGGAGACTGTAGGTGTACGTTCGCCATCAAAATTTCTCACTAAAAGAGCGAGTAAAGGACATAGAGAGGTAAGCAAGTCGCCGTTGTATAAGATCTGCAAAAAGAAGATAAACCCATCCAATGATCGATATAAGACAGTAGTTCAACCGGCGTAAACAAGAACAAATACCAAGGGATGGGGACGGGATGGGAAAGCGACATCAGGTACTCCCTATCAAAAACAGATTTGCTGTGCTCGCCGAAAACATACGAACACGGAGGTAACTACCCACGTGAATGGGCAATGGGAATGGCAAAAAAGCGGACACCAGGTTACCCCCATCAACAACAGATTTGCACACGAGGTAACTGACCACGTTGAAAAGAAGCTCGAAAGGCAAAGAAAACTCCTGACAGGGAAAACCAACGGACGCAAACCATCAAATCACGGAGTCAGCGGGAAGGACGGAGAAACCTCACCATAGTATATGGTGACAGTCTCATTGCGAGGTCCAGGAGCTGCCTTTGCCACCAAGAACAGAGGAAAAAGGTCAGTAAAAGGTCATTCAAGGCGGGTTAACGTCGAACTATACCGCAAAAGAAAGACGAACTAACTCCGCCCATACCAGAGGGCACCTGTTTGTAGTAGTCAATGTTGGCTCAAAATGAGTGCTTTGACGGATGGTAAGGCCCCAATTAAGACCATAGAAAACGATTTTGAGAACCTAATTACAGTCATGAAAAGGAAGACCACGAAATGTGTGGTACTCGGCGTCATACCCCGGATTAAAACAAGCTAATACGGACAAAATAGAAATCGCCATAGAAATTAAAAACGCAGTCAAGGTCATGTGCGAACAAGACGAAGGGTACTGTATGTGGAAAATTGGACCACCTTTGTATGGGAACTCGTCCCTGTACATGCGGAGGAGGCATTCATTTATCAGGGAAAAAAAGCGCGTTCAGCACATGAGTGACACCCTAAAATCAAGCAACCTACATTGCCCACGAAAACAACGCACAGTCAGGACCGAGAAATAAACTATGCTAATAGACTCCTCTGAGTATTGATATCGCTACCCCCGGAAAAGAACTCACACAACCCCACCCAACAAAACTCCACCGCCGCACAGTTAAGCGAAATAAATAACCCCACCCAACCCGTAGAAGTACATAACAACCATTTAAAGTAACAACCCGTCAACCCCAATGGCCCACAAGTTGCGAAAACTTACCTACCGGACACACCACAAAACAAAAACTAAACAAACCCAACCCACCCAATCCAAGCCAACCCAACCAACTGAATGATATTGACAACTCGCCGCGGCTTTCAATGTCATAACCCCAAACCCATCCTACACCAATAAGAAAAAACAAATCAAGCTGTGCATGCTTGAGAGAAATGATATAAAAATAATATCCATAAATGCCTGCTCAACTAAGGAAATCAAAACATAGACGGAATCTCAAATGTCTGTTATTAAATGAGACAAGTTGACGTTATTTGTATAACGGAAACACATCTGAACCTTAAAAATAAAGATTTACTTCATGAATATCACAGTAGAGCCATATAAATTTTTCCATAAAGACCGTAACAATGGAAAACAAAGAGGGGGGGGTTGCAATGTACGTGGCAACCTACTTAAACCCAGTCGAGGTGACCTCTCCCCGAAAGTGTAATGCAGAAATAGTCTGATCTGTGGCGTCCAAAATAAATCAAAAAAAAAAAACATGAAACTCTAAATATCACTACAGCACACCGTACCCGACCACCGAGACTAACTGGTTTGCCGATGATTACCCATTTTTTATGAAATACTAGAGGGAAAACCGAAACCCTTAATTCCGACCGCGAAAACAGTTTTTACTAGGTCGTGACTCTATAACCTCCCCCTAATTGACTGGACTACACACCGACCGGAAAAAAATGGCTGAGTCACGCCATAATGACAAGCTTCATCCAGGACAATTTTTTTTTGACATCAACACGTTTAAAAACAGCCGACCAAGCGAGGACAGGCAATATTATACTAGCACCTCGTTAATCACTACCCAAGAAAAAATTTATTATCAAACATGGGATGTAGGTGAACATCTTGGCAACGTCCGATCATAAAATCTTAATTAAGAAAAAATCAAGTTATAAGCCAATATTCCTTCAATAAAAACAACAGGAAGGGTTTCGGAACTTCAAAAACGGCAAAATTATGGGACGGGACTTAAGGAATCGCTCTCAAACATACACTCAACACAACTCATAAATATAAACGAATGTAAATGAACTATGGGGACATTTTAAGGTATACAATTACAGAAGCGCATATAAACAATTGGTACCCATGAAAACCAAAAAACGTAGTACGACATCCAAGTATGCCCCCTTGGTACAGTAGATACAGTGTAGAGACATGGCAATGGCAATAAGGGAAAAGGAAATCAACTCCTCCACCAAACTTGTAAAAAATAACACAAACACTGAAGTCAATTAAAAACTGTACCAAAAATAGTAGAAGGGAAGTGAAAAAAAAAAAAAATTAATTTAGGAGGCGAACCAAACAAAAATTACGAAATGACTATTGCCAAGAGAAAAGTGGCCACAAACCCCAAAAAATTATACAGTACGGTAAACAAAAAAATATATATAACAAGATCAAAAGCGGGAATCGGACCGCTAATAGAAGATGGCACCAGACAATAACAGGCGACACAAAACACGGCAAAATCTGCCTCAACCAAGATTTTGGCTCAGTTTTCACAGAAGATAATTAGAAAAAGAAATATCGAATCATTACCCTTGGAAAAATATAACACCTCAACTCACTGAGATAGGGGAGGATTGTCACCCATCAGGTGTTACCGATCAAGTAAGTACAAAGCAAATTGAGGTAATTTAAATGTAAATAAGACCCCGGGACCCGACAGTGGCTCCACCCGAAAAATAATTAAGAATGTCAAAGGGACGAAAATAGCAAAACCCCTGACACAACTACTTTAACTTATCACTACCTACAGGGGATTGTACCGAGTGATTGGAAAGAAGTATGCGAACAATTACGGCCGATATATACAAGGAAGAGGTAGCAAGGCCCAAAGACCGGTATGTAATTACAGACCAATTAGCTAAACTTCAATTGTAGGGAAAAATCATGGTAAAAAAATCATTAGAGATAAGATTGTTAGATTACCTCGAATCAAACAACCTAATCAAAAAACTAGTCAACACGGCTTTAGATCAAATAAGTCATGCCTAACAAATTTGAGTTGAAATTTTATAAACAAAAACTATTTCACATATAACCGGACATGACGAAATCACTAGATATAATGTTCTTGGACATTCAAAAAGGTTTCGACAAGGTGGCCTCACCGAAAACTATTGGACGAAAATGGAGAGGATAGGTATCAAAGTGTGAAAATTCATTCTTGGATAAAAAATTGGCTTACGCGACAGAAGACAGAGGAGTGGTGATAAATGGAGTGGAATCGGAAGCTACTCGAGTACGAAAAAGTGGGAGCCTGTTCACTAGTTGGAGAGTGGAGTTCCACAGGGTTCAGTCGTTGGAACGGTCCTGTTTCTCATTTACATTAATCGATATCGATGTAGGTGGTAAACAAACACCATTTCCAAATTCGCCGACGATACAAAAATAGGAAATACAGTCCTGAACGAAGATGATAGAAATGCGTTGCACATCTGATTTAAACAAGATATCAAAGGAGTGGTTTCGAACAAATGGCAGATGCCCTTCAATGTCGATAAATGTCAGGTGCTGCAGGTTGGTAGCGGAAAATATGAAATACAAATACGAAATGAATGGCACAACAAAATAAAAAACCCGCAACGGTAGTAAAAGACCTAGGGGGTACTAATATCTTGAAAACCTAAAAACTGTCCGACCAACTGTATGAGCAGCTGCAAATAAAGCAAACATAGCATTGGGCTTTATTAATAAGAAAAATTTACATTATAAACATGAAAACCGTACATAGTGCCACTGTTCAAAAGTATGGTGAGGCCCCACTCTTGAATATGGTGTGCCAGTTTCTGGTCACTTTATCTGATCAAAGGAACATTGTAAGACTCGTAGTCAGTACAGCGCGTAGAGCGGACGGAAGGATGATTACCCTCATTAAGAAATAAACCATATGAAGAAAGAAAGACTCTTAAACGGATTTTTGAACCTGTTCTCATTCAAAAAAGAGGAGGTTGAGGGGTCAAGCTTATTGAGTGCTTTAAGATACTAAAAGGTTTCGACACAAGGTCGATGTAAATGCACTATTCACATTAAACAATACTATATCAACACTCGCGGAAATGGAATGAAATTTAAACAACCAAAACAAGGGCAAACCTAGATGTCACAAAGAGTTTCTTCACCTACAGTGTGGCGACAGAGTGGAATATAACTACCAGCGAGAGTGCGGGAGAAGCGAACACAATAAAACGCCTTCAAGGACAGGCTTGAACCTCTATCTGCAGAGGGGGACTGGGCGTGATATGAATGGAAAATAAAAAAAAAAAAAAAAAAAAAAATATTATATATATGTATATGTATGTGTGTGCACTGTACAGTATGTATATATATATGTATATATATGTGTGTATGTATGTATGTGTATATGTATGTGATATATATATGTGTTAATATATATGTATATGTATAGTAGGATTGTGTATGTGGTATGTGTGTCTATATGCATATTATCAGTTTTTTAAGGCCGGAATGCCTAGTAAGGACCTTGAGGTCTAGTGTGGTCTGTTGTATCTATGTAGCTATGTAGCTATTGGCGAAGATATGTAGAGCTCTCTGATATCTCTTCTCCTCGCTATCTCTCTCTCTCTACTCTCTCTCTCCTCTCTCTCTTATGTCATCTCTCTCTCTCCTCTCTCTCTCTCCCCCTCTCCCCTCTCTATCTCTCTTCGCTACTCTCTCCTATCTATATCTCTTCTATAGTCTATCTCCTACTCTCTCTCTCTCTCTCTCTCTGCTCTCTCTCTCGTCTCTCATCTTCTTCGATGAAGGACACTCAAGCTTAAGAAGGTAAAACAGAGAAACTGGATCTGGGCAGAAACAATATCGAGTAACCTAAAACCGACAGTCAACAATGTTCAGCAAGTTGTTAACGAAGGCAAACAAAATAATTGGGGCTTTATAGGCAGGGTCATTTGAGCATAAATCCAAAGAAGTTATCCTAACCCTTTACAATCCTTAGTCCGCCCTCTTCTGGAATACTGCGTTCACAATCCTGGTGGCCCTTATTACCAAAAAGATATAAACAAGCTTCGAACGAGTTCAACGTAGAGTTACCAAAATGATACCTAGCCTAAAGAAACAAACCATACGGAAGAGCGTCTTAAGAGAATTAAATCGATTTCCTTTAACCCAGCGCAGATTAAGAGGCGACTATAATTCAAATGTGTTCAAAATCATCAAAGGCATCGGAACAATAATGAACTGTAGTAAGTAACGTAACATACGACCAATCTAATTACCACGCGGCGGAGGGGAAACGGTTGCAAAAATTATTGGTCAATCTTTTAACTCGCAACGAATCTAAGAATGTCTTCTTCAATCGAGTTGTCAAACATTGTGGAAATGGGCTTTCCCCGAGACGTAATAAGACTGCCCCCAAGGCACCATTGATTCATTTAAATTACCGCCTAGACAAATTATCTCGCATTCAAAACCCGCGAACTGGACCTGCGTTTGTAAAATGAATAATTGTTTAATCCACTCCCCATCAGTTACTAACACATATGTCCCTACTAACTTCCTAGTACCGCTCACGGTTAGTGGCAGGGCAGTAGTTCCATTTCCAAGGTTCCCTTACCCACTCTAAACCACTGTTCTGGACACTTGATCACTCAGTGTTTTGGAGGACAAGCAACCTAGAAGGGTTCAGCTAGATCTGTGTTGCTTGATTTCCTTGTAATCCTTTGTACTCTCTACTCTCTTTTTCCCTGTCTCTTCTCTGTCTCTGTCTCTGTCTCTGTCTCTCTCTGTCTCTGTCTCTGTCCTTCTCTGTCTCTGTTCTTGTCTGTCCTCTGAGCTCTTCTCTCTGGTCTCTGTTCTATCTCTTCTGGCATCTATCTGTCTCTCTCTCTGGTTCTCTCCTCTTCTGTTCTCTCTCCTCTGTCTCTCTGGCTCTCCCCCTCTCTCTCTCTCCCTCTATATACTCTCTCTCTCTTCTTTTTATCTCATCTCTACGTTATCTCTCTGTCTCTCTCGTCTCTGTATCTCTATATACCTATGTCTCTTCTCTCTCTCTCTATCTCCTCCTCTCTCTCTCTCTATCTCATCTCTCCTCTATATATCTTCTCTCTCTCTCTCTCTCTCTCTCTCTCTCTCTGTCTCTCTCTCTCTCTCTGTGTGTGTGTACGTGTGTGCCGACATTATTCTGTCGAAACAAAATAGATTTAGCTTGAAGGGGGTCTAGTGGATGTTGTTTTAGCTTGAAGGGGGTCTAGTGGATGTTGTTTTAGCTTGAAGGGGCGGGGTCTAGTGGAGCGTTGTTTTAGTTTGGAAGGGGGTCTAGTGGATGTTGTTTTAGTTTGAAGGGGGGGTATGTGGATGGTTGGTTTCGGCTTGAAGGGGGTCTAGTGGATGTTGTTTTAGTTTGAAGGGGGTCTAGTGGATGTTGTTTTAGTTTGAAGGGGGTCTAGTGGATGTTGTTTTAGCTTGAAGGGGGTTGTGGATGTTGTTTTAGTTTGAAGGGGTCTAGTGGCTGTTGGTTTAGCTTTAAGGGGGTTAGTGGATGTTGTTTTAGCTTGACGGGAGGGTTCGTGGATGTGTTTTAGTTTGAGGGGGTCTAGTGGTGTTGTTTAGTTTGAAGGGGGTTCTAGTGGATGTTGTTTAGCTAGAGGGGGGTCTAGTGGATGTTGTTTTAGCTTGAGGGGGGTCTAGGGATGTTGTTTAGCTTGAAGGGGTATAGTGGATGTTGTTTTCGTTTTGAAGGGGTTAGTGGAGTTGTTTTAGTTTGAAGGGGTTCGAGTGATGTTGTTTAGCTGAAGGGGGGGTATAGTGGATGTTGTCTTTTAGTTTTTTTTTGGGGGGGGGGGAAGGGGTCTCGTGGATGTTGTTTTAGTTTGAAGGGGGTCTAGTGGATGTTGTTTTAGCTTGAAGGGGGTCTAGTGGATGTTGTTTTAGTTTGAAGGGGGTCTAGTGGATGTTGTTTTAGCTTGAAGGGGGTCTAGTGGATGTTGTTTTAGTTTGAAGGGGGTCTAGTGGATGTTGTTTTAGTTTGAAGGGGGTCTAGTGGATGTTGTTTTAGTTTGAAGGGGGTTTTGGGAAGTGATATATTTCTATATTTTCTCCTTCAGGGGACAAACTTAAAATACTTTGGTCGAAAATGGCAAAAGTAATACAAACCGTCAATAATGATTAAACACTATCAAAAACGTGGAAAGGGGATACCGTAAATATCCCCTTCCCCCATTGGAAATTGCGCAGTGGAGGGAAGAACGACCCCCTTCCCGTTAGTGCCGTACACATCGATATTTAGCAGCAATATATAAGATATACTAGTTTGGAATGGACAGAAAGTTTGTCAAGAACGATTTTCTGTATTTATATATGTACTACAACTGTATTTATATATGTACTACAACTGTATTTATATATGTACTACAACTGTATTTATATATGTACTACAACTGTATTTATATATGTACTACACACTGTATTTATAGCTGTACTACAATGCGATTTATATATGTACTACAACCTGTATTTCTATAATGTACTACAACTGGTATCTTATGAGATGTACTACAAACTGTATTTATATATGTACGACAACTGTAATTAGATATGTACTACAACTGTATTCTATTCCATATGTAATACAACTGTATTTCATAGATGTACTACAACTGTATTTATATATGTACTACAACTTGTATTTATTATTATGGTAATACAACTGTATTTATATAGGACTACCAAAAAAAAAAACTTGGGGTATTATATATGTACTACAAAACTGTTATTTATTATAGTACTACAACTGTATTTTATATTGTAATACAAGACTGTTATGTATATATGTACTACAACTGAGATTGTGATATATGTACTACAACTGCGATTATAATATGTACTACAACGGTGGATTTATATATGTACTACAACTGGTATTTATCTATGTACTAAAACGGTATTTATATATGTAACTACCAACTGTATTTGATATATGGACTATACCCAACTGTATTATATATGTACTACAACTGTATTTATTATATGTACTACAACTGTATTTATATATGTTACTACAACTGTATGGTATATGTATACAACGTGTGATTTTATAGATGTATAAACTGTATATTATGTACTACCAAAACTGTATTTATTATATGTACTACAACTGGATTTTATATATGTGTTACTACAGGGATTTAATATAGTACTACAACTGTATTTTATTCTGTACTACAACTGTATTTTAATATCTGTACTACAACTGTATTTATATATGTACTACAACTGTATTTATATATGTACTAACAACTGTATTATATATGTACTACAACTGGATTTAGATATGTACAACAACTGTAATGTAATGAGATGGAATACTAAACTGTATGTAGATATGTACTCAACTGTATTTATATATGTACTACAACGGATTATATATGTACTACAAACTGTATTTATATGTAGACAACTGTATTTATATATGAACTACAACTGTATTTATATAGGTACTACAACTGTATTATATATGTACTACAACTGTATTTGTTAATGTACTACAACTGTATTTGTTTATGTACTACAACTGTATTTGATAATGTACTACAACTGTAATATGTACACAACTATTTATATATGTACTACAACTGGATTTATATATGTACTACAACTGTATTTATATATGTACTGTATTTGTATATGTACTGTATTTATATATGTACTGTATTTATATATGTACTGTATTTATATATGTACTGTATTTATATATGTACTACAACTGTATTTGTTTATGTACTACAACTGTATTTGTTAATGTACTACAACTGTATTTGTTTATGTACTACAACTGTATTTGTTAATGTACTACAACTGTATTTGTTTATGTACTACAACTGTATTTGTTAATGTACTACAACTGTATTTGTTAATGTACTACAACTGTATTTGTTTATGTACTACAACTGTATTTATATATGTACTACAACTGTATTTATATATGTACTACAACTGTATTTTAGCTTGTATTTCTGTTATATTATATAATTAATTCCGCTTTCGTTGGATTGCCTGCTATACGTTTCCTTTTGTAATTGTGTAACTCAAATTATAGTTTATAGTTCAAATTATGTCTTGGGATGATACAAGGGCCAAAACAATGTTATTTCATGTTCATTTTCCTGCATTCTTCACATATTCAATGTTATTTCATGTTCATTTTCCTGCATTCTTCACATATTCAATGTTATTTCATGTTCATTTTCCTGCATTCTTCACATATTCAATCAAGTCTTCAAACAATATTGCTCTGGTTTTACACCTGGCTTCCCTCCATGAGAGTGAAGGAGAAATCCACTTTTCCTGGATTGAATTTCCTTCCTCCCCGACCACCGAACGTGTCTCGCTGGATAATTGACCTGAATGTGAGGGAACCCCTTTCGCTGTACATAAACCCTTTGAGTACCTGCGACGTGTGTTCGAATGTAGGCTAACTATATTTAGACGATATTATGCATTTGTCAAATTTTTGGTCGATAAATGTCCTGACCGAAAGCCGGTTCCTCATAAACTACAGGCTCGCTAATTCTCGCCAGGAAGAAAATCGACACATAAATGGCACGACAGGTCTTAATCTTGGCAAATACATTGGGCGACAGGTTTTCCAATGTTATGAATAATGGGGCGAAGCATAAGGGAGAAGTGGAAGCATAAAGGAGAACAACCAAGTAGCCTACCCCTCCATTAACACCCCTACGCACTCACGCTAATGAAGTCTAATTAATTAACCCCTTCCCTGGCTTCTGGCTATTATTAGACGATGTTATGCAGCTTGGGTTAAACCTCTAGCCATCAAAGGGGTAAAGTCGATCTCCATTAACCTCTTGACTCGCCGATCCCTCCTTTACTTAATAAAATCGTCTAGTTATAGCCAGCATACTCTTGTCAAATGGCGTCACAAATCGTCTAGTTATAGCCAGCATACTCTTGTCAAATGGCGTCACAAATCGTCTAGTTATAGCCAGCATACTCTTGTCAAATGGCGTCACAATCCTCATGGGGTTGGGGTATCAGTGGGCGTTAAGGGGAGGTTTTTAGTTTGGTCCCTAGATATCCTTCAAGCTTAAGATTACACCCCCTTGAGCCCCTTTCAAGATACATTTGTAATGTCCCGGCTGAAAGCCGGTTCCTCTTAAATTACAGGCTCGCTTTCGCTCGCCAGGATAAAATCGACACCTAAATGGCACGAAAGGTCTTAAAATTGACAGAAATGGGGCAAAAGTTCTTAAAATCGTCAAAATAATGGGGCAAACGTCTTAAAATTATAAAAAAACAATGGGGCTAAACATGAGGGAGAAAGGAGTCAAGAAAAAAAATCCCTCAAGTGGAAATCTCCCCTTAAATGGTTAATGGCGATATAATTGTACGGTTGTGCCCCCCCCCCCCCTATGCATCGTAGAGATATTTCCTATTCTGATAAAAAATAGTCTAGTGTTAGCCAGAATATTGTCTATGTCAGAGAGTATGGAAGAGTTTAATAATATATATATTAGGGTCATTAAACCCTTCTGTGCCGGTGATGTCCTTTGTGTTATATTCTGGTCACAATTAGATGATTTCATTCAGCTTAGGAAGGACCTCTAGCAATGAAAAGGCTGCAGTTTTATCTCGGTTAATCCTCCTTTAGCTACCACAGATCCTTCCTAAGCTGAATATAATCGTCTACTAGTTAGTTAATCCTCCTTTAGCTACCACATATCCTTCTTAAGCTGAATACAATCGTCTAATAGTTGCCGGACTGTGATGAAAAGGACGTTATCGGTACTGAAAGGGTTAAGGTAGACAAAGAACGAGACGGTACCACAACCCAGCTGAGCTACCGTATCTGTTAATCTTCTCATCAGGATGGGTTTCAGTGAGTAGTAGTAGTAGTAGTAGTAGTAGTAGTAGTAGTGGGTGGACTGTCTTTATCTATCTTATTAAGGGGAGACAGACCGTTTGTCTGGACCCCCTTCTCCCTAATGTTTAGCCCCACTAGTTTTGAGATTTTAAGACGTTGGCTCCATTAGTTTGGGGATTTTGTGACCTTTCACCCATTTCTTTGTCAATATTAGGACCCTTCGTGCCATTTACGTGTCGATTTTTTTTCCTGGCGAGCGATAGCGAGCCTGTAATTTTAGGAGGAATCGGCCTTTGGCCGGGACATTTTTCTACCTAAAAATGTACAAATCTATCTTGAAGGGGGGATCTAGGGGGTATTTTTCTAAGCTTGAGGGAGGTTTAGGGAGGAAACTAAAAACAATTATATATATGAATAAATGAAATAATAGACCAAACAAACGGCCACTGTCCCCTAAAGTCTATATTATAGACTTGTACGACTTTTACTACATGTTTTTATCGATACATGAAACATCTATTCAACAAAACTGATCAATAATCGAATATCACATTTGTGTTCATTGGTAGACTGTCCCCGTGGCGTGAGAGCCTACAAATGATATACTACCGTTGTTGGTCTTCACACGAGCACTTTTTCCCTCAACATTTATCCTCAACACTGGTCTGGCAGCTTATGAGGTCAACATGTATTATATATATTGCAGACTTTAAGTAAATTCATCTACCATCAGTCAAGTTTCCGATACCAGTGCAAAATATTCCAGAAATGTTCCTAGCATAATGTTGATCTTCGAATGTTGACTATAAAAGCTCTCGTGCGATACCGGCTTAAAGGAGAAACCAAAGTATAGACTAAGCGAAGTAACACACCACTACTTCTGAGCATGACTGTACCTCTCGATAACGCTACTCTCCTTGTTTTACGCTCCCACATTATTATTTCCTCTTCGCTTTACTCTACACTACACATCTGGGCAATTGATCAGACACACGGGGGGGTGGGGGGGGGGGCTAATAACAACAACAACAACAACAACAACAACGACGACGGAGGGAGTAAGTACGGGCCAAGGTTACGTTACTGATAGATTACGCTCAAAACACAAAACCTTTCATGTTTGGCTTGTTTTATTTGCTGGGCAGTGTGTGTGAAAACGAGACCATTTGGTTTTAAGACTGACATTAAGGGGAGGTTTTTAGTTGATTCCCTAGACTTCCATCAAACTTAAAATTACTCCCCCTTGATCCCCCTTCAAGATAAATTTGTACATTTTTCGGTAGAAAAATGTCCCGGCCAAAGGCCGGTTGCTCTTAAATTACAGGCTCGCTATCGCTCGCCAGGATAAAATCGACACCTAAATGGCACGAAAGATCTTAAAATTGACAGAATGGGGCATAAATTATTAAAATCTCCAAACTAATGGGGCGAACGTCTTAAAATCTCAAAAGCAAGAGGGCTAGACATGAGGGAGAAAGGAGTCAAGAAAAAAGTCCCTCAAGTGGAAATCTCCCCTTAATACGATAACAAATGAAGAGCATTTAGGAATAAGGGGAGGGGGTGGGGGGGGGGGTCCAGTGCAGTCCATGAATTTGATTGTTAGGGGTTGATGACGATAAATGCTGAAGTACATCATTTGGTTGTGCTATGATGTACACTCGGAGGCCGTAAGGTGGTATTCTTAAACATTTCGGTCCCTTCGCAGCTCCTAATATCGAACGCATATTGTGGGAATGAGTGTTGTTTACAGGGATTATACGGATTAGCACGTCGCCGGTACAGGAGTTAAAATACATCCATATCATATTCGTTCTATTCCCATTGCATTGATAGCTTAGCGGCAACACTTTGTTATATATTTATAGTTGGTTGAATTATTGTTGAGAAACTTCATTGCAGAACTTGCTTTACCCTTTCACGCATATGACGCGATTTTGAGCCTATTGGGGATACTTTAAAGCCTTTGTTACCATCAGGGGTATTTAGAAACCTTTAGTTTAGTTACATCAACCTCTGCAGTTGTCTTTGAGTTAGCTGTGGGCAGAAAACTAATTTTGGAGAGGTAATTATACGAGTGAGAGAACTATATCTTATTGCTAATTTGGCAAGGTCTGCGTCATAAATGCGTGAAAGGGTTAATCAGAATTTTCGAGAGTAATGGGGACAAAATAAATAGGCCGTAAATGAAGTCATCATGTTACCATGCAAACACACAGAATCGGCCTAATAAGTGATGTATCGGCACCAATTATATGTTTGGATCAAAAATGGGTATCGGCACCAATTATGTTTGGATCAAAAATGGGTATCGGCACCAATTATGTTTGGATCAAAAATGGGTATCGGCAATATTTACACATGATTTCTTCTTTTTGAGTGAGATATACAAACATGTTCATATACTTATACACCCTATTCAACATCTGACAGACATTGATACAACACAGAGCGAGCCAAACGTAAAGCCATGAGACATGACTTATTTGCGCCACCGTACGTACCCGGTATGCTTTTTTGTATTGTTATTATTATTATTCTGACAACTGCACAACACATAAGGAAACAATTAGATGCATACTGAAAATCATGTTAGTGCAGGTACATCTGTTCAAGGTTCTCAAATTCCACCTGCAGCTGCGAATATTTGTGTTGTAAAAGTTGCTGATCAGATAATTGTGTTGCAGCTTTACGTAAGTGTGTGTGGGGGTTAATGTTACCTGCATATATAGAGGGAGTTGGAGAGAGAGAGAACCTGTAGAAAACGGAACAGGGTTTAAGGGGGGATTTGTATATATTTGTCAATTTTTTTATTTGGTTAATGTTACCTGCATAATTATATAGGGAGTTGGGGAGAGAGTACCTGCAGCAAACAGAACAGGACTAAAGCGGTTAGCGGTTATGCTTCAGCCATTAGTGTCATCTGATGGCAAAGGTTAAGGAAGGATGGGTGTATATATTTGCATATTTATGTATTTTTATGTTATTTGTTTTTGTTTCCTCTCTAGACCCCCATCAAATTTAAAAAAACACCCTCCCAAGACCCTCTTTCAAGATAAATGTGTACATTTTCGATAGAAAGATTTCCCGGCCAAAGGCCGGTTACTCATAAATTACAGGCTCGCTATCGCTCGCCAGGTTAAAAGTCGACACCTAAATGACACGAAAAGTCTTAATATTGACAATTAAATTAATCGAAAGGTTTTAAAATCGACAAACAATGGAAGGAACGTTCGTTTTAAAATATCAAAACGAATATGCTAAACATGAGGGAGAAGGAGGTCCAGAAAAAGCGAGTAGTACCCCCTTAATAATAGTAACGACAGTGTTTTGTTTGATTATTATTATTATTTGTCTTATATCTAGTCACTAGCCTGGAAATACTGTACCGCTATCCAGCATTCTTTTCCCAAACATGGCCCTATACCTCTTTTAGGAATGATTGACACAGATATCACGATACTAATGCTAAATGACTAGTACATACATTGGTGTTGCAACCGACTTTCATTAATATTAAAAACCGTTCGTCTTGACTGCATAACTCATACCCAAGGTGTCAAACGAGAGATCTGTTCCTTTTTTTGTATTCATGATTACTAAATATACACGGTAAATATTAATGTATGTTTGGCAGTTATTATGTCCTTGGAAGTGATAAAAGAGCCAAAACAACGCAACTCCATGTAAATTATCCTATACTCTATCTCATATTCATTGTAATCTTAAAACAATGAACACCATGTGAGGAAGAACACTTTATTGACAACGTTTCGCATATAGCTTCATCAGGCCAATCTTACACATTAACATCAATGTAATGGCTTCGTGGCTAAAACATTGTCTTGTCTCTATTTTGTGAAAGTTTCTAGTTGGGGACAATGTTGTGGTGGGGACGACGGACTGGTTCACGGCGGGGTTGATGTGAGACACCACCAGGGGGGATTGGGTTTAGTTAGGAAGGTTATCTAGCAGCAGCACAGGAAGAAGGAAGTAAAAGTCACCGGTGTATATTAGGAAGTGCCACCTTTTTTTCTTGTATTATTAGTATTACCGGTATTATTAGTATTACCTGTATTATTAGTATTACCGGTATTATTAGTATTAGTATTTTTTTTTTTTTTTTTTTTCCCGGCTGACATTTTTCTTGGGCCTATCTGTCGCTATAAATCATAGCACCGTCCTTCAATGGGGTAGGACGATACGATGATATTTGGTACCGTTTGAGTACCAGCGACGTGTTATAATTTACTCGAACTTTATTTAAACGATATTATGCAGCTTAGGAAGGATCTGTGGTAGTTAAAAGGGTTGGCCGAGATAGTTTGAAGCCTAATTATTGCTAGAGGTCCTTCCTAAGCTTAACAAAATCGTCTAACAGTTGCCAAAATATGATGGAAAGGACGTCTCTGGTATTAAATGGGTAAATTATAGCTAATCCCATGTCTTAGAGGGTTGGTATAGTAATACTACTGCTACTATTAATATTAATAGGGTGAAGTGTTTTGTCGCCAAATAAATGTGGTGAAACGCCTTAAAATCTCCTAACCAATGTAGCGAAACAGGTTAGATCCGAAAAAGACCCCCATCGGACCAAATAGGGTTAAAGCAGTGCATGTTTAAGGGGAGATGGGTAGTTTTTCTGGTCCCCTTTCTTCCTCATGTTTAGCCCCATTAGTTTTCAGAAAAAACACCAACCATCCCCCCTTAAAGATGACACGTATTTCAAACTAAGTGGAAATGTAGCGCAGACAAACACTGAGAGAGACACAAAGACAAACACTGAGAGAGATCCACGGATGTTTGGGTAAGACATAACAGAGAAGGGCTTAGCTTAAAGTCACTTGTATGTGTAGCAGAGGAGGTTATCGGCAAGGAAACACGAGAGAAGCTATGACGAGAGAGAGTGATGTGTGAGTGAGTGTGAGTATATGTGAGAGAGGGATAATGTGTGTGTGTGTGTGTGTGTGTGTGTGTGTGTGTGTGTGTGTGTGGGGGGGGGGGGGGGGGAAGGGGGGGGGGTGGAGGCAGACAAACTCTGAGATAAAAGGATGTTTGGGTAAGACAGAACAGCGAAGGGCTTAGCTTAAAGTCACGTGTATGTGTAGCAGAGGAGGTTGTCATGGAAACACAGACGCTACGACGGGGAGAGAGAGAGAGAGAGAGAGAGAGGGAGAGGGAGGGAGAGGGAGAGAGAGAGAGAGAGGTACAGGAACTTATGCACATGAGACCGATCTTTGTCAGCTTTGTCAAGTGCAGGTGTTGTTGTCAAGGAGGGGATGATAACGAGAGCGGTAGGGACAATAACTGTAGGCTTGGTACAGATAGTGGAGGAGCCGGGATGTCTGGGCAGGTAGATATGACCATTAAGGGGGGAGGGGGGGGGGGGGTTGCTTGCTAAATGACACGAAGGTCTTTTTATTGATAACAAAGGTGGCGAAAAGGTCATGCAATCTTAACACAAATAAGGTTAGGCATGATGGACAAGGGGGTAAAAAAAAATGAGTCAATCAATCAATAAAATGAAATACAAATCCCCTTCAGAAGATGAGGAATAAATTTATAAAGGCTGGATTTAACTCTAGGGTTCGTCAGAGCCAAGGTACAAAAGGTGAAACAGACACACGCACACACAGAATCATGACCTGGGAATTTGTTAGTAGGAAGGAGGAAGCGGCCAAAAGAGGTATGTATTGTGAGGGGAATAATAGATTGGACTAAGGGGAAATGAGGGGGGGGGGAGGTAGTGACATGATGTGAAGAATGGCAGGGGAGGTGGGGGGGGGGGGTGGTAGTTAGGGAGGGAGGAGTGAAGGGGGAGGGAGGGGATAGGTAGGGAGGGAGCAGGAGAGGAGGAGGAGATCTGGGGAGGGAGGGGAGAGGCATGGAGGTATTAAGGCAATACCTCCATGGGGAGAGGTAATTAGGGGAGGAGGCTGTAGGTCTAGGGGATGAGGAGAGCTTGGGAGGGAGGATGAGTGGGAGGAGAGAGGTAGGTACGGAGTGGGAGAGGTAAGAAGTGAGGAGGAGTGGTGGTGGTGGGGGAGACAGAAAAACAACCTTCCTCTCTTTAAAAAAAAAATTTATATATATACCGTATACACTATATATACGGTATATATATATATATATTATATATAAATAAATAAAAAGGTAATTTGATCACCAAGAGGGAATATACTCGCTAGTTAATAAAATAACTACTTTATAACATAGCAATCTACTATGAATTTGATATGGCCTAGTGGCTTGAGAGTTACGTATAACAGATGATGCGACGGGAATGGAACTATTACGTAAATGAGTTGGTCGAGGGACTGCTGAAGTACATGCATTGTGTTGTGTTAATTATTATGTTTATAGTTTCCTCCCTAGACCTCCATCCGTAATAAAAAAACATCCCCTAGATCATCCTTCTAGATAAATGTGTACATTTTTCGCTAGCAAAATGAATATGACAATGTTATAAGTTTGGGCATTATTTATCGTAGAGGAATATATAAGTACAGCCTTTATGCGAGGTGATGTTTTATATGGATGATAATTCAATTTATACAAGCAAAATGTGGTATTGTTACGAGAAAACTTATACTATATCGAAACTATTGGCTTCAGGGCACGAAGAAAGGGGAATTATTGCAAGTAATTTGAGTAAAGTATATTATAGCACAAATGAGTCATAACAAAGTATATTATAGTACAAATGAGTCATAACAAAGTATATTATAGCACAAATGAGTCATAACAAAGTATATTATAGTACAAATGAGTCATAACAAAGGATATTATAGCACAAATGAGTCATAACAAAGGATATTATAGTACAAATGAGTCATAACAAAGGATATTATAGTACAAATGAGTCATAACAAAGTATATTATAGTACAAATGAGTCATAACAAAGGATATTATAGTACAAATGAGTCATAACAAAGGATATTATAGCACAAATGAGTCATAACAAAGGATATTATAGTACAAATGAGTCATAACAAAGTATATTATAGCACAAATGAGTCATAACAAAGGATATTATAGTACAAATGAGTCATAACAAAGGATATTATAGTACAAATGAGTCATAACAAAGTATATTATAGTACAAATGAGTCATAACAAAGGATATTATAGTACAAATGAGTCATAACAAGGATATTATAGTACAAATGAGTCATAACAAAGGATATTATAGTACAAATGAGTCATAACAAAGGATATTATAGTACAAATGAGTCATAACAAAGTATATTATAGTACAAATGAGTCATAACAAAGTATATTATAGTACAAATGAGTCATAACAAAGGATATTATAGTACAAATGAGTCATAACAAAGGATATTATAGTACAAATGAGTCATAACAAAGGATATTATAGTACAAATGAGTCATAACAAAGGATATTATAGTACAAAGAGTCATAACAAAGGATATTATAGTACAAATGAGTCATAACAAAGGATATTATAGTACAAATGAGTCATAACAAAGGATATTATAGTACAAATGAGTCATAACAAAGGATATTATAGTACAAATGAGTCATAACAAAGTATATTATAGTACAAATGAGTCATAACAAAGGATATTATAGTACAAATGAGTCATAACAAAGGATATTATAGTACAAATGAGTCATAACAAAGTATATTATAGTACAAATGAGTCATAACAAAGGATATTATAGTACAAATGAGTCATAACAAAGGATATTATAGTACACAATGAGTCATAACAAAGGATATTATAGTACAAATGAGTCATAACAACGTATATTATAGTACAAATGAGTCATAACAAAGGATATTATAGTACAAATGAGTCATAACAAGGATATTATAGTACAAATGAGTCATAACAAAGGATATTATAGTACAAATGAGTCATAACAAAGTATATTATAGTACAAATGAGTCATAACAAAGGATATTATAGTACAAATGAGTCATAACAAAGGATATTATAGTACAAATGAGTCATAACAAAGGATATTATAGTACAAATGAGTCATAACAAAGTATATTATAGTACGAATGAGTCATAACAAAGTATATCATAGTACAAATGAGTCATAACAAAGGATATTAATATGGTGAATTTATTGATGCGAGTAATAGGATAAACGTAAGAATTTAAGATTGCGAAATATGATGAACTTTAAAAATATCGATATAGAAAGTATGCGAAAATACAGATGTTAGGCCTTTGTAGTGAACTTTATAAAAATACAGATGTTAGGCCTTTGTAGTGAGCTTTATAAAAATATACAAATACAATTAATTGTTGACGTACAAATACAAATATGTTGATGAACTTCGGAATATATATCATGATTACAGCTGAAGGTAATATGAAGACCTTTAAAGATAAAGATGTGAAATGCCCTGTACGATAAGATAACATTACGTAAGCAAATTAAATGCACTTAGGGGGATGGTTCACTTTTTGGTCAATGTTTTCATGTATTTATTATTTTCTAGTTTCCACCCTAAACCTCCATTAAACTTAAAAACACATTAATTAGATCTCCCTTCTATATTAATTTATAAATTTTTAGGTAGAAAAAAGTCGCGGCCAAAGGCCGGTTCTTCAAAAATTACAGGCTCACTATCGTTCGCCAGGAAAAAAATCGACACCTAAATAGCACGAAAGGTCTTAATAATGACAAGGAAATGGGGCGGAAGGTCTTAAAATCGACAAACTAATGGGGCAAACATCTTAAAATCTGAAAAATAATGGGGCTAAACATGAGGGAGAAGGGGATCTAGAAAAACGACCCATCTCTCCTTGTAAATATGATAAATATATGTGGTACCTTTAATTATGTGGTATGTACTGTAGGTTGTACCAGGTGTGTGAGTGCGGTACGTACCCCCCGCCGGAGTGTCGCCTCAACACCCCCTCCCTCCCCCCTTTCCCTTCTGTCTCTTGTCCTGTTTGTTTACTATTATCTTGTATTACTGTGTGTGTTGTTCATAACCCACGCCCCCCTACCAATCCCCCCTTCCCTCCCTCATCTTGTTTTTGTCTTTACTTTTCTATTGTATTGCTGTTTGTATTGTTCGTAACCCCAACCATCCCCCATCCCTTTACCTCCTCCCCGCTCCCACTCTTTCCTCCTTTCTTTTGTTATTTGTGTTTACTTTTCTCTTGTATTTTTGTTTTTTGTTGTTGTTCTTACCCCCGCCTCACCTCCCTCTTGCCTCTTGTTCTTTTTGTTTACTTTTCTCTTGTGTTGTTATTTTTTGTTGTTGTTCTTACCCCCGCCCCACCTCCCTCTTGCCTCTTGTTCTTTTTGTTTACTTTTCTCTTGTGTTGTTGTTTTTGTTGTTGTTCTTACCCCCGCCCCACCTCCCTCTTGCCTCTTGTTCTTTTTGTTTACTTTTCTCTTGTGTTGTTGTTTTTTGTTGTTGTTCTTACCCCCGCCCCACCTCCCTCTTGCCTCTTGTTCTTTTTGTTTACTTTTCTATTGTGTTGTTGTTTTTTGTTGTTGTTCTTACGCCCGCCCCACCTCCCTCTTGCCTCTTGTTCTTTTTGTTTACTTTTCTCTTGTGTTGTTGTTTTTTGTTGTTGTTCTTACCCCCGCCCCACCTCCCTCTTGCCTCTTGTTCTTTTTGTTTACTTTTATCTTGTGTTGTTTTTTGTTGTTGTTCTTACCCCCGCCCCACCTCCCTCTTGCCTCTTGTTCTTTTTGTTTACTTTTCTATTGTGTTGTTGTTTTTTGTTGTTGTTCTTACGCCCGCCCCACCTCCCTCTTGCCTCTTGTTCTTTTTGTTTACTTTTCTCTTGTGTTGTTGTTTTTTGTTGATGTTCTTACCCCCGCCCCACCTCCCTCTTGCCTCTTGTTCTTTTTGTTTACTTTTCTATTGTGTTGTTGTTTTTTGTTGTTGTTCTTACCCCCGCCCCACCTCCCTCTTGCCTCTTGTTCTTTTTGTTTACTTTTCTATTGTGTTGTTGTTTTTTGTTGTTGTTCTTACGCCCGCCCCACCTCCCTCTTGCCTCTTGTTCTTTTTGTTTACTTTTATCTTGTGTTGTTGTTTTTTGTTGTTGTTCTTACCCCCGCCCCACCTCCCTCTTGCCTCTTGTTCTTTTTGTTTACTTTTCTATTGTGTTGTTTTTTTTGTTTTTTTTCTTACGCCCGCCCCACCTCCCTCTTGCCTCTTGTTCTTTTTGTTTACTTCTCTCATGTGTTGCTGTTTGTGTTATTCTTACTTCAGGGGTTTCTCTGGGCACCTGTCCCTCATATTCCCTTGTTTATTTCTCCTTAATTATCTTTTGTGTTCACTGTTTTTATTCTTTCTACTTGTTTTCCTCCTTCCCTTCTTCTCCTCCTCCTCCTCCTCCTCCTCCTCCTCCTCCTCCTCCTCCTCCTCCTCCTCCTTCTTCTTCTTCTTGTTTACGTGTCCTTCACTCCTGTTTTGGGTGTTATTGTTTCATATTATTCTAAGTTATTCCTCCCTCGTCTAGCCTCTCTCCTTGTGTTTATGTGTGCTCACCCTGTTTTAGTGTTCTCCTTCTCCTCCTCCTCTACTCCCTCCTCCTCCTCCTCCTCCTCCACTCCCTCCCTCCTCCACTCCCTCCCTCCTCCTCCTCCTCTACTCCCTCCTCCTCCTCCTCTACTCCCTCCTCCTCCTCCTCTACTCCCTCCTCCTCCTCCTCTACTCCCTCCTCCTCCTCTACTCCCTCCTCCTCCTCCTCCTCCTCTACTCCCTCCTCCCTGGAGGTGGCGTTTTATTTTATATCAAAGAGAGTCTTAACCCGACCCCTCGTGTCAAAACCTCAAATTGTGAACGTCGACACATCTTTTGTGCTAATAAAGAATAATAAAGGTACAAAAATAATACTTGCGTTAATATACAGACCTCCAGCTCAATCAGTGCAAACTGACCGAGAAATTTACGAACAAATTGCAGATGTAAGTAACTCACAAGATACCGTAATTTTTGGCGACTTTAATTTACCTGTGACCAAGTGGGGCGATACTCTTACTTCACACTCCGGACATGACTTGTATACGAACTTGCAAGAGAGTTCGCTTTATCAATTTGTTCGAATGCCGACCCGTGGTAATAACGTTCTTGACATTGTACTTGCAACAAAAGAAGAATTGATAGAGAATTTGAATGTTGGTGATGAATTCAGTAACAGCGACCATCGTACGATAACTTTCACTTTAAAGTTTACTAGTAACGAACCAAATAGTAGCATCGAAAAAGTCCCTAATTTCAAGAAAGCAAACTTCCATAAACTTAGAGCTATGTTTAAAGAAACTGACTGGAGCTTTTTAATTAACAATAACGACATAAATACATCTTGGAAGTTATTCGAAACCACTTACCTAAAAGCAGTGCAAGACTGCATACCATCGAAAATACGGCGTCCAGGCCATAATAATAAGCCCAAATGGTGGAATAAAGATATTTCAAACTGCCTGCTTGCTAAAAAATTTGCTAATGATAGATTAAAATCCTCACAAAATGACGAAGAACGGGTGAAATTTGTAGAGCTACGACGCAAAGCCAAAAAGTTAATTAAGCAAAGTAAAAAGACCTTAGAGTTACATATTGCGAATCAAAGTAAAACAAACCCGAAAGAATTCTATAGTTATATCAGAAAGAAAAAAGTAGTTACTACTTCAACTGTTGGACCGTTAGTCGATGAAAAAGGAGAATACACCAAAGACGAAGTACAAATGAGTAATGCCCTCAATACCTTCTTTGCATCAGTTTTTACAACAGAAGACCTCAGTGATATCCCTACACCATCGCCGATTCAGATTGATAATTCAGATGTTCTAAGCAATATCACCGTTACAGAGAGAGAAGTATTGAATTGTTTAGATAAACTCAAGGTAAATAAAACGCCTGGACCTGATACAATCTCGCCTAGAGTTCTAAAGGAAGCTAAGAATGAGCTCTCCAAAACCACTGACATTACTATTCAATAAATCCTTGCAGTCTGGAACTATGCCTGATCAGTGGAAGCTAGCCAACGTAACACCGATATTCAAAAAAGGCAGCAAATCCCTACCCAGTAACTATCGTCCAATTAGCTTAACCTCAGTTGTATGTAAAATGCTAGAAACGGTCATACGAGACAGACTCGTAAATCACTTGGAGGAAAATAACATACTTAAAGATACTCAACACGGCTTTCGTAAAAAACGTTCCTGTTTAACAAACCTCTTAGACTTCTTCCACGATATCCTCAACCTCTACGATGAGAGTAAAGCTGTAGATATTATATACCTTGATTTTCAAAAGGCCTTTGACAAAGTTCCCCACAAACGTTTACTGCTAAAACTAAAAGCGCATGGAATACAAGACGGTGTGTTGAAATGGATAGAAAATTGGCTCAGCAACAGAAAGCAAAGGGTAGTCATAAACGGTAAGGCATCTAAATGGACCAATGTAAGTAGCGGGGTACCCCAGGGATCGGTACTAGGACCAATTCTCTTTCTAATTTACATCAACGACATAGATGAGGGTCTCACCTGCACAATCTCAAAATTTGCTGACGATACAAAAATTGCAAATAGCGTACTCTCAAAAGAACAAGTTGACGATATGCAACACAATCTAGATAAATTGTCATGTTGGGCCCAAATTTGGCAAATGAGTTTCAATGCGGATAAATGTAAAGTACTACATATCGGATACCTAAATGAGAAAGCAAACTATTCGATGAATGGCACTCAGCTTAAGAATGTAAACAGAGAAACTGATCTGGGAGTAACAATATCGAGTAACCTAAAACCGAGTCAACAATGTTCAGAAGTTGTTAAGAAGGCAAACAAAATAATTGGCTTTATAGGCAGGTCATTTGAGCATAAATCCAAAGAAGTTATCCTAACCCTTTACAATTCCTTAGTCCGCCCTCTTCTGGAATACTGCGTTCAATCCTGGTGCCCTTATTACCAAAAAGATATAAACAAGCTAGAACGAGTTCAACGTAGAGTTACCAAAATGATACCTAGCCTAAAGAACAAACCATACGAAGAGCGTCTTAGAGAATTAAATCTATTTCCTTTAACCCAGCGCAGATTAAGAGGCGACTTAATTCAAGTGTTCAAAATCATCAAAGGCATCGACAATATGAACTGTAGTAAGTACTTCACTATCGACCAATCTAATTACACGCGGGGAAACGGTTGCAAAATTATTGGTAAATCTTTTAACTCGCACGAATCTAAGAATTTCTTCTTCAATCGAGTTGTCAACTTGTGGAATGGGCTTCCCCGAGACGTTATAGACTGCAGCACCGTTGATTCATTTAAATTCCGCCTAGACAAATATCTCGCATCAAACCCGCGACTGACTGCGTTTGTAAATGAATAACTTTATCCTCCCCTGAGTTACTAACCCATATGTCCCCTACTAACTTCCTAGTCCTGCCACGTTAGTGGCAGGGCAGTAGTTCCCTTTCCAATGTTCCCTTACCCACTCTAAACCACTGTTTGGACACTTGATCCTCAGTGTTTTGGAGGACAAGCAACCTAGAAGGGTCACTAGATCTGTTGTTGCTTGATTTCCTTTGTACTCCTCCTCCTCCTCCTCTACTCCCTCCTCCTCCTCCTCTCCTCCTCTACTCCTCCCTCCTCCTCCTCCTCTACTCCCTCCTCCTCCTCTACTCCCTCCTCCTCCTCCTCCTCCTCCTCCTCCTCCTCCTCCTCCTCCTCCTCCTCCTCTACTCCCTCCTCCTCCTCCTTCTTCTTCTTCTTCTTGTTTACGTGTCCTTCACTCCTGTTTTGGGTGTTATTGTTTCATATTATTCTAAGTTATTCCTCCCTCGTCTAGCCTCTCTCCTTGTGTTTATGTGTGATCACCCTGTTTTAGTGTTATCCTCCTCCTCCTCCTCTACTTCCTCCTCCTCCTCCTCCTCCTCCTCCTCCTCCTTTTTCTTCTGCGTCTGCTTCCAACTTTTTTCCTCTTCTGTTCATGTGTGTTCTCTTTATTCAGTAATCTTCTTCTTCTTCCAACTTATTGTTCTTCCCTCTTTCTCCCTCGCTTCTCCTGTTCATGTGTTACTCTCTGTGTTCAGTATTCTTCTTCTTCAAACTTATTCCCTCTCCTTGTCTTCCTTCTCTTGTTCATGTGTTCTTCCCCTTGTTCAATAGTCTTCTTCCAACTTATTTCTCTCCCCCTCTCCTCTCTTCCTTTTCCTGTCAATGTTTTCATCTCCGTGTACAATATTCTTTGTACTTAAAATATGTTATATATATATATATATATATATATATTTATTTATTTATTTATTTATTTATGAGTACTTTTCTGACTCAAATCTTCTTCTTCCCTTCCTCCACTTTGTTCACGTGTTCTTTTTGTTCAATAGTCTTCTTCCAACTTTTAGACCATCTGGAATGTTGTCATGTTTCGCACTACGTTTGTCAGTCATTATAGTAGTTTTGGATATCTTAGAAGGTAGGTGCTGTTGGGTTATAGTCGGGTGGTAGTCGCTTTTTCTGGACCTCCTTCTCCCTCATGTTTACCATATTAGTTTTGAGATTTTAAGACGTTCGTTCCATTAGTTTAGCGATTTTGAGACCTTTCGCTCCATTTCCTTTTCAATATTAAGACTTTTCGTGCCATTTAGTGATAGTGAGTCTGTAATATAGTAGGCATTTTCTACCGCAAAATGTACACATTTATCTAGAAGAGGGATCTTGGGGATGTTATTTAAGCTTGATGGAGGTCTAAGGAGGAACTAAAAATAATAATAAATAAATAAATAAATATATACCCGTATATATATATATATATATATATATATATATATATATATATATATATATATATATATATATATATATATATATATATATACCGGTATATATATATATATATATATATATATATACAGGGTGTATCAATATAAATGTGACCCATTAATATGTTCATGATTTATTGCCCAAACAAGAAACTCAAAAAAATATTACATTTCCTAGAAGCTGACATGATAACAATTAAAATAAATTTGTATTTGGTATCTCTTGCTCAAAAGCTACATTTTGACAGCACATGTTCTAAATGTGGGCCTCTGCGCTGATGACACACTTGTAGCCTACGAGCGAAGTTATCGATAACCCTCACACACTCTTGCTTCTGTATGGCACGTATCGTCTGGGTTATGGCCACTTTCAGCTCGGCAATAGATTGAGGATTGTTCCCATACACGTTGTCCTTCAAGAACCCCCAGAGATAAAAATCCGGGGGGTTCAGATCGGGTGAACGCGGAGACCACTCTGGTTCGCGGCGTCTGCTGATCAGCCGATTAGGGAATCGATGATCGAGCCACTCCATTGTGATGTTAGCAGTATGTGGAGTTGCCCCATCCTGTTGCTTTAAATTTGTTTACCCAACGGGTAATTTGGAATTTATGGGGATAGTTATTAAAGTTGAATTCCCTGCGGAAGTTTGCCTGTACCGATTTGAAGGATTTTGTCTCCAGATAAGCAGTGACACACATAGTTTTTTCCTCTATTGTCCAAGGCATTTTGATAGATGATTTTTCAATGTTATGCTATGATCTTCCAAACCTGAAAAAAAGAGAATAATATCATTAATATTGGCAGAGTTATTAACGGTCAAATGGGTCACATTTATATTGAGACACCCTGTATATATATATATAAATAAATCGGCCAAAAAGTAAACCCTCCCCCCCCCCCCCCACTAACCTTCCTTGTCAACAAAGTTACAAGTGGTGAGGCATGGTGGAATTAGCCTATCAAATTATATAGTATGTTTTTTTTTCCTGTTCTCCGCGACTCCACGTGTTCTTAACCCCTTGAGGATTGTGACGCATCTTGACAGTATATTTCGGCTACCATTAGACTATTTTATTCAGTTTAAAAAGGGCCTCTAACAATGACCAGGCTTTGAACTATCTCACCGAACCATTTTTACTACCACAGATCCTTCTTAAACTGCACAAAATCGTCTAAATATAATAGCTAGAAGAAAATTTAAAAGACGTCATCGGTACAGAAGGGGTTAATAGTTCACGGATATTTTTGTTTTCCATTTTACAAATATATAATGACTTTAAAGTTTAATGTATGCATTGATGAATGTAAATTGGTATGTTTAACAGCCTGAGCCTTTTAATAATCAACTTATGAACAAATCTTTATATAAATCACTCCATATTATTATATTTGCCTGGGCGGGTGCCCGACCCCGAAAGGGGTTGAAATAGGGGAGCTATCCCCCCGCCAAAGGCGGGTTTCTAGGGCCTTTCCTAGCTGATGCTGAGAGGATTGGGTTCTAGTCATGTGGTGATGGGCTGGTCTATCAGAGTGAGAACTGAGCGATCTCTGCCATACCCATAGTTTACTCTGACTGTTCCTTTAACTTATATATTTTCTAGATCTCAAGTGACGGCGTCTTTTCAGTGGATTGACCTCCCAATCTACCAAGATTGGAAGCCAAAGCGTCACATTTTTCCCTTGCCCCTCAACTTTCTCTTCATAATTGTTGAGGGGCACAGGGCCCTGGGTGGGGCTTTGGTTTCCCGGGCGTTTCCGCACCCTCCTCAGCTCCCCGCCATGGAGTGGCTTCGGTCACCCAGGCTTTATTGTGGTCGGCAGGGAGGGTTCTGTGGGGGCGCTCGGTTATGGCCTTGGAATTGCTCGGGGCCTTGGGGCTGTTCGGCCAGGCAGCTTGGGGAACAACAACAACAACAACAACAACAACAACAACAACAACTATATTTGCCTAATGGAACAACATCAAAGAAAAAGACACTACGATTATTTATTAGTAGTGGATATACAGTACCAGTATGTGGCCTCCCCAAGTGTGCCTGTGATTGATTATATTCTTACCTCGTCTAGCTTCCTTCCTTCCTTCCTTCCGCCCTTCCCCTCTCCTTCTCTTCCTCTCTCCTTCCCTCCCCTCCCTTTGAAACATTCAAAATACGCCTAGATAAATATCTCGCTCTTAATCCACGATTAGCTGCGTTTACAAACGAATAGCAACACTTTTTATCGAGCTTCCGTTATCTTTTTCTCATATAGGTTAGGTAGTTTAGCTACAAGCAGCCTCGAAAGGATTAGTAGATCTGTTTTTGCTTGTTTTCTTTGGTACTCCCTCTCTCTGTCGCTCCCTCGCTCCTTCCGTACCTCTCTACTTCCCCCTCCTACCCTTCCCTTCCTCCCTCTCTCCTTCCCTCCCTCTCTCCTTCCTTCCCTCTCTCCTTCCCTCCCTGTATCCTTCCCTCCCACTGTCCTTCTCTCCCTCTCGCCTGCTCTATCATCATCCCTTCCTTCATTTTTCCTATAGCCCCCTTCCCCTGTCCAAATTTCTTCCCTACCAGAGGACCCCCATTCTTCCTTCTACCTTCCCCTCCCATACCATTGTATTACCTTTTCCCCACACCATTCCTGTCCCTCTTCTTCCCACTTCCCCTTATCTTCCTTCTTTCCCTGACCCAAACCCCTTCCTATATAGCTTCCCTCCTTCACTTGCTTCTCCAAACCTATATATCTACCTTCATTCCTCCTTCCCTGTCTTCCTCCCTCATTCCTTCTTCTCCCCCCTCCCGCCTCCCCAAGCCTCTCCTTACCTTTCCACCTCTCCCTTCCCTATTTCCCTAATAGATCCCTTTCCCTCACCAAGTCTCTCCATATCTCTACCCCCTCCCCCTTTCCTCCTCCCCTAGCTTCTTAACTTTCCCTCCCCAGAGCATCTTCATACCTCTACCCTTCCCTCCCCAAGCCTCTCCATACCACTACCTACCCCATCTTCCCTCCTTTCCCTCCCCAAGCCTCTCCTTATCTCGAACCCCTCCTAACCTCCTCCCCCCCTTCCCCAATCCTACTCTCCTACCATCCCAAACTCCTTCCCTTTAGTATCACCTCGCCTCCCAGGCTCCCCCTTATTTTAGCCTTTCACCCTTTCCTCTCCCCTTACCCTACCCTACCCTACTCCCCCTCCCCGTCACCACCATAGCACCTTTTAGGGATTGTTACGGTACATGTATATTATAATTTAGCGTAACATATTTTAATACTGTGATCGTATTAGGCCTAACATAATTCACATTCTTGTATACTTCATAATAAATATAATCGCC
>CM064496.1:53134341-53174341 GCA_032716605.1 Paralithodes platypus | reverse complement strand
TACCATTCATCCTCCCCCTCCACTCACACCACCCATCATTCATCCTCCCCCTCCAATACCCCTTCATCCACTCCCCCTCCCACCCCTCCACCTACCATTCATCCTCCCCTCCCCCTCCCACCTCACCCACACCACCTACCATGCATCCTCCCTCTCCAAATCCCCCTCCCCCCTCCAATCCCCCCTCATCCTCCCCTCCACCCCCCACCCCTTGACAGAAAGATCAAACTTGCTTTATGAAGTTAAGTAACCTTGTTCGCCCCTCCCTCGCTCTCGTCCGGAGGCGTAAATAAGGAAGGGGGAATAAAAGTTAGGGGAGAGAGAGAGAGAGAGGGGGGGGGGGGTGAAGAGGGAGGAGAGGGAAGCATAGAGGGGGAGGAGAGAGAGGAGATAGAGAGAGGGTAAGGAGAGGGAGGGAGGGAAAAGAGGAGATGGAAGATATAGAGAGAGGGGTGAATAGGGAAGGGAAGGGGTAAAGAGGGGGAGGGAGGGAGAAAGAAGAAGAGATGGAAGAGATAGAGAGGGAGGGGAGGGGGTAAAGAGGGGGAGGGAGAAGGGAGAGATAGAGAGGGGGGGAACATAATAAGAGAGAGGAGGAAAGAAGACGCAGATGGGAGGGGGAAAAGGGAAGGGGAAGGAAGAGGGAAGGGGAGAGAGAGACTCTAGGATGGGGGGGGGGGTAGTGTCTGTGTGCATGTGCGTGTCAGTCTGTCCCTGCTGTGTGCGTGTAGGCTATGTAGTCTCAGTCTCTGTGTGTGTGTGTGTGTGTGTGTGTGTGTGTGTGTGTGTGTGTGTGTGTGTGAGCAGATTATATAATAGGCATAAGGGAAGGACGGGAAGGATTAATGGAGTTAGTACCGTAGGGAAGGGAAGGTGGAGGAAATGGAAAAAACGAATAGGGAAGAGGAAATAGAAGGAATATAAGAGTATTCAATTCGTCTATTTAATGTGTATTTGAACATTATATATGCGATCTCATACTTAGCAAGGACCTCTAGGAATCAAAAGCAAAAACAAATATGGGACTGGCAACTAATCTAATTGAAAGGAAGACAATTGATGTGATACATAATAAGATAAATAACATAAATAAAGAAAATAAAAGAAAATACCGGGGGTATTTAAACAAAACAAAATTAAGAATGAAGGGAGAACAGAAAAGGTTAAGAAAGAACTACAATAGGAAAAGCAAACTAGAATAACTATAAGAAAATACAATAATAATGATAATAAGGGAAATGTAAACCCCCCAAAAAGGTAAGAAAAAAGAATGAAGGGAAAACTGAGCGATCTCTGCCATACCCATAGCTTACCTTTACCTTTGGATACCTTTGGATGTGTTCGCCGCTCTTCTAGCGGCACCAAGGAGCGCGACGCCCCTTGTTATGGGTGGTGATTTGGTGCAGTAGACTGTTTGAAGCGACAGCTCGCTCCCTTGCGTACTCTCCCTTGCTTTCTCTGACTGTTCCTTTTACTTATATATTTTCTAGATCTCAAGTGACGGCGTCTCTTCCGTGGATTTACCTCCCAATCTACCAAGATTGGAAGCCAAAGCGTCACATTTTTCCTTTGCCCCTCAACTTTCTCTTCCTAATTGCTGAGGGGCACAGGGCCCTGGGTGCTGGTTTCCCGGGCGTTTCCGCACCCTCCTCAGCTCCCCGCCATGGAGTGGCTTCGGTCACCCAGATTTATTGTGGTCGGCAGGGCGGGTTCTGTAGGGGCGCTCGGTTATGCCCTTGGCCTTGCTCGGGGCCTTGGGGCTGTTCGGCCAGGCAGCTTGGGGAACAACAACAACAACAACAACAACAACAACAACAACAACCAAAGGAATAAAGCAGAATAATAATAAAGCAAACTAGAATAAAGAATGAAGGGAAAACAAAGTAAGATAACCACAGAAATAAAGCACAAACAATAATAAAACTTACTATAATAAATAAAATAAGAAACAGGAAAGCCGGGACAAATCCTGACGGAGGAGGGGTTGGATGGGAGGAGGGGCGCGGCGGCAGGTTAGGGGGCGGAACTGACAACTAATCTGATTGAAAAGTCTCATCACGTGCCCTCTTTGCCGTACACAGGGGAACGGCGGCGGCGGCGTGCACATGTGTACGTTTTACAGTCCGTTCCGTACGTGGGGATTGGCGCACGTACACATACATACATAACGGCCGCTTACATATGTGGACGTGTACCTAATGTAGTCATGTGCGTACAAGTTACTCACTCTCACTCTCACTCTCACACACTCTCACTCTCTCTCTCTCTCTCTGCTTTGTAATACATTTCTTCCGTTTGACTATATTTAGATTCAGCTATCTATCATCTCGCTGGGATCGTAAGGTCTGTGTGGTCAGTGTATCCTTGTAAATCTCTCTCTCTCTCTCATAACTACGTCACGTGTATTTCCCATGTATCTCCTCTCTCTATCCACACCCGGGCGTCTATGGGGAGAATCCGATGTGTCATGTGTTGCAGTATTCAACCACCGTGTGTTCTTCTCTTTCTCCCTGACTAATACGTCATTCAGCACCATGACACCTTTATACCTTTGATTCTGGCCAAAAGTATATTTTATGCAGTTTAAGAAGGACCCATCCTACTAAGAGGGCCCATTGGAATCGTATTTACCCATTTGAGTCGTAGAGGTAGATTACAAACCAAAGAAAATCGTCTAATGGCAGCCAGAATATGATGGTAATTACGTAATGGTGGTAAAGGAGTTAATACTTCCTTTAAAGGAGTTAATACTTCCTTTACAGTCAACTACCCAACATGGCAACTGTACTGTACTGTAAAGATCTTGTAAAAACTCTCCCTATTGTGAGTGTCGCCACCACCACACCCATATATTAATTTAACTTTTCGTTCCCTTGACACTTTTGCAATGAGTCAGTATGGTTTCCTCTCTGATATCTGTATGCATATAGAGTCTGTCTCTCTCTCTCTCTCTCTCTCTCTCTCTCTCTCTCTCTCTCTCTCTCTCTCTCTCTCTCTCTCTCTCTCTCTCTCTCTCTCTCTCTCTCTCTCTCTCTCTCTCTCTCTCTCTCTCTCTCTCTCTCTCTCTCTCTCTCTCTCTCTCTCTCGCATACTAAAACAATAGACACGTACTGCACTCATACCACATTATATATTTTAAGCATGCACATTAATATTTGTCAACCATAAAAAAAACACAGTACTACAGCTTCCACTTTTCTTCCCCAATGGCATTAGGGAGGACAATGTGATATTTCGATACACTATTGTGTAAACCCCACCCATTTAATAGGATCGCCAATAATCCCTAAACGCCGTGCATAGCAACCAGTACAGTAGGCGTCCTTAGCAACCGGTATCGTTAATGTATTGGTTATCATGAAAAAAAAAAAAAAAAAAAAAAAAAATCATAATGCGTTTGTGAGCAGCCTGGGCATTATTAACATGCTTGGCGGATGACTTGGCTCGTTCTGGTCCACACTAGAGTATCGGAGCTGAGTCACACGAGCATTATTCCGGTGGGGTTTTTCAGCAATTCTGGTGTGACCGTTCTGAAATATACTGTAGGTCCAACATAATTCACCCACCAATAGTAATCTACCTTCAGTCTAGTTGCCCATAGCAGTGCATAATAGCTAACCACATCCTACTTGAAACAACAACAACACTAAACAACTTGCCGATTATAAATTGCCGGGAAGAAGAGCTTGTTTGACACCACCTTTTCCTATAAGTAGACAGTAAGCCGCCTAGAGACTGGTACTGGGAATCCTGGAGCTATATTAGTGTGAGCTGTATTGGCCGATAGGACATCTTAAGGGGGGGGATGGCTCGCTTTTATGGACCCCCTTCTCCCTCGTGTTTAGCCCCTTTAGTTTGGACATTTTAAGACGTTTTTATGGACCCCCTTCTCCCTCGTGTTTAGCCCCTTTAGTTTGGACATTTTAAGACGTTTTTATGGACCCCCTTCTCCCTCGTGTTTAGCCCCTTTAGTTTGGACATTTTAAGACGTTTTTATTTATGGACCCCCTTCTCCCTCGTGTTTAGCCCCTTTAGTTTGGACACTTTAAGACGTTTTTATGGACCCCCTTCTCCCTCGTGTTTAGCCCCTTTAGTTTGGACATTTTAAGACGTTTTTATGGACCCCCTTCTCCCTCGTGTTTAGCCCCTTTAGTTTGGACATTTTAAGACGTTTTTATGGACCCCTTTCTCCCTCGTGTTTAGCCCCTTTAGTTATTGGACATTTTAAGACGTTTTTATGGACCTCCCCCCCCTTCTCCCTCGTGTTTAGCCCCTTTAGTTTGGACATTTTAAGACGTTTTTATGGACCCCCCTTCTCCCTCGTGTTTAGCCCCTTTAGTTTGGACATTTTAAGACGTTTTTATGGACCCCCTTCTCCCTCGTGTTTAGCCCCATTAGTTTAGACATTTTAAGACGTTTTTATGGAGCCCCTTCTCCCTCGTGTTTAGCCCCTTTAGTTTAGACATTTTAAGACGTTTTTATGGACCCCCTTCTCCCTCGTGTTTAGCCCCATTAGTTTGGACATTTTAAGACGTTTTTTATGGACCCCCTTCTTCTCCCTCGTGTTTTAGCCCCTTTAGTTTGGACTTTTTAAGACGTTTTTATGGTCCACCCTTCTCCCTCGTGTTTAGCCCCCTTAGTTTGTAGAATTTTAAGACGTTTTATGGACCCCCTTCTCCCTCGTGTTTAGCCCCTTTAGTTTGGTCATTTTAAGAGGTTTTTATGGACCCCCTTCTCCCTCGTGTTTAGCCCTTTAGTTTGGACATTTTAAGACGTTTTATGGACCACCTTCTCCCTCGTGTTTAGCCCCGGGAGTTTGTTGGACATTTTAAGACGTTTTATGGACCCCCTTCTCCCTCATGTTTAGCCCCTTTAGTTTTGGAATTTTAAGACGTTTTTATGGACCCCCCTTCTCCCTCTTGTTTAGCGGCCCCTTTAGTTTGGACATTTTAAGACGTTTTTATGGACCCCCTTCTCCCTCGTGTTTAGCCCCTTTAGTTTGGACATTTTAAGACGTTTTTATGGACCCCCTTCTCCCTCATGTTTAGCCCCTTTAGTTTGGACATTTTAAGACGTTTTTATGGACCCCCTTCTCCCTCGTGTTTAGCCCCATTAGTTTAGACATTTAAGACGTTTTTATGGACCCCTTCTCCCTCGTGTTTAGCCCATTAGTTTGGACATTTAGTTTGACATTTTAAGACGTTTTCATGGACCCCCTGCTTTTTATGGACCTCGTGTTTAGCCCCTTTAGTTTAGACATTTTAAGACGTTTTTATGGACCCCCTTCTCCCTCGTGTTTAGCCCCATTAGTTTGGACATTTTAAGACGTTTTTATGGACCCCCTTCTCCCTCGTGTTTAGCCCCATTAGTTTGGACATTTTAAGACGTTCGTTCCACTAGTCTCAGGCACCTCACAGTTGCCAAAGGACACATGTGACCTCGTAATTAAGGTAGAATGAGAATTGTACGGTACTTAAAGAAATACTGTAGATTAAGTGAACTAAATACCGGTACCATTATTATTATTATCACACACATACACACACACACACATACACACACACACACATACACATACATACATACATACATACATACATACATACATACATACACACACACACACACACACACACACATACACACACACACACACACACACACTTGATAGAGGTCTAGAGAGCAAACGAAAACAAATGTATGTACCAGTAATAATGCTAATAAATACGCTCATAATTAATATAACGTCCCTTTAAAGCTGAGAATGTTGTTATCTGTGGGTAGTGTTATCGTCTGTGATGGTTGTGGGTAGGCTATCTCCAAGGCAACTGTTACTCGTTGTATAATTTGTTGGGGTAGCAGTAACTCTGTGTGTCTGTGTGTGTGTGTGTGTGTGTGTGTGTGTGTGTGTGTGTGTGTGTGTGTGTGTGTGTGTGTGTGTGTTTGTTTGTTGTGGTACTATACTCATTGTTTTCCAGCTGATGGTAAATATTGAATCCCTTGGTAGCTGATTTATCGATATTTAATGGCCGTATATATGAAAGTACTATAGCAGTGTGTCTTATTAATGCCAAGTTTTCATAATGAACAACACATTTCGCCACACAATCTAAGTCATAGCTGAGTAACACAGATAGAAACATGGCAATTTACCCTCAGCTGGAAACAAATACACTATAGTAACTGTGTGTGTGGGTGTGTTTGTGACGATGTTGTACAGTTTAAAAAGGATCTGTGGTAGTAAAAATGGTTAAGTGAGATAGTTCGAAGTGGTAATTGCTGGAGGTCGTTCTTAAACTGAATAAAGTCTAATAGTTGCCAGAATAAATTTGAAAGGGCGACACCGGTAGAGAAGGGGTTAATTAGAAGAAAGTACACTTAAGGGGGGTGACCTGCTTTTTGTTATTTCTGTCCTATTCTCTTTCTCTGGCTTGTATCCATTCGGCCCTATTCAGCCAACTATCTTAAGACGTTTATCCCCATCTACAGTAGGTGTCGATTTCTTCCTGGCGAGCGATAGCGAGCCAGCATTATATGAAGAAATCCGGCTTCGCCGGAGACATTTTTCTATCGAAAAATTTACAAATTTAGCCTGCTGTCAAACAAAAATAAAAAATATGCTGGCTCGCTACCGCTCACCAGTAAAATATTGACACCTGGATGGGGATAAACGTCTTAAAACAGTAGGCTGAATGGGGCCAAATGGATACAAGCCAGAGAAAGATAGAAAAGGACAGAACAAAAACAGGTCACACCCCTTAAAACACTTGATTCGGTCATCGCAAAGGAGTCTTATCAAATTCTCTTCTACCTGTACACACCTCAATAACCCTTTCAAGATACTATGGCGCATTTCTTCTCTGTTTGCAGGCTATTTATTCGACGATTGTACTCAGACTTTTTCTATTGCACTAGACATATCGAAAGCCTTCGATAGAGTCTGGCATAAATCTTTAATTTCTAAACTATCCTCCTTCGGTTTCTATCCCTCCATCTGTGCCTTTGTCTCTAATTTCCTTTCCGGCCGTTCCATAGCTGCGGTTGTGGACGGCCATTGTTCACTTCCTCACCCTATAAACTCCGGTGTTCCTCAGGGCTCTGTCCTATCTCCTATTCTCTTTCTAATTTTTATAAATGATCTCCTTAACTGTACCTCAATTCCCATCCATTCATACGCAGACGACTCAACCTTACACTACTCCATTAGTTTTTCAGAACGCCCCAGCCAGCAATCCCTCAACGACAAACGTAATGAAGCCATAGAACTCTTAAATTCTGATCTAAATACTATTTCCAATTGGGGCAGAGAAAACCTTGTTAACTTTAATGCTTTCAAAACCCAATTTCTCCATCTATCTACCCGTCAGGATCTCCCAGCGGACTATCCCTTATTCTTCAACAATACAAAAATCAACCCTTCATCTTCTCTCAATATTCTTGGTGTCTCTTTTTCTTCTGCTCTCATTTGGAAGGACCATATTACCAGTCTTTGCTAAGGCAGCCTCCCAGAAGCTGGGTGTGCTCAACCGCCTTAGGGGGTTCTTTTCCCCTGCACAGCTTCTTGCTCTGTACAGGGGCATAGTGCGCCCTTGTATTGAGTATTGTTCACATGTGTGGGGAGGTTCCTCTCACACTGCTCTCCTAGACAAAGTTGAAAGGAAGGCCTTTCGTATCATTAACTCCCGTCCACTCACCAACTCTCTGCAATCTCTCTCTGTCCGCCGCAATGTTGCATCTCTCTCGCTATTCTATCGCTACTATAATAATCAGTGTTCCTCAGAGCTATCCCAGTGCATACCACCTCCTTTACGTAGGGCACGTGGTACCCGTCTTGCAACTCAATCCCACCCCTACTCTGTGTAACTCTCCGACCCAAGAGTGAAACGTTACTCTCAAACTTTCTTCTACTCAACAGCTGAGCTCTGGAACTCTCTCCCAGAATCAATCTTTCCCTCTTCCTATGACTTAAATTGCTTCAAACTCTGTGTGTCCAGGCATTTTGGCTCGAACGTCCCTTGATTTTGGCCCTGTCACTCTTTCAACTATGGGGGAGGCACTCGCTATAGGCAGTTATGCCTTTTGCCTCCCTCAATCACATAGAAAAAAAAAAAAAATTAGGAAGGGTATATGGAAGTCAGAGGGTTAATTGAGATAGCTTTTCACCCCTTTCGTTCCCACAGCCTTTTCCTAAGCTGTATAAAATCGTCTGTTGCTTAACCTCGAATAAACGGTACCGGTATTATCCTCAAGGGGTGAAAAACATGAGTCAAATATTTCGATCTCTAATGTGCCACCCTGGATGACATGCATGGCCAATTGTAGGCCACCAAATCATTATTTATATTCACGGGAGATTTCCGCTGGAGGGATTTTTTTTTCTGGGCCCCCTTTCTCCCTCATGTTTAGTCACATTGCTTTTTTGAGATAGCGAGCCTGTAATTTAAGAGGAAGCGGTCTTCGGCTGGGACATTTTTCTACCGAAAAATGTCAAAAAATTTCTTGAAAGGGAGTAAAGAGGGTGTAATTTTAAGCTTGATGGAGGTCTAGCGAGGAAACTAAACAATATGAATTAATAGACCAAAAAACCAGCCACTACCCCCTTAAAGGGAGGTTTTTAGTTTGGTCCCTAGATATCCTTCAAGCTTAAGATTACACCCCCTTGAGCCCCTTTCAAGATAAATTTGTACATTTTTTGGTAGAAACATTTCCCGGCTAAAAGCCGGTTCCTCTTAAATTACAGGCTCGCTATCGCTCGCCAGGATAAAATCGACACCTAAATGGCACGAAAGGTCTTAAAATTGACAGAAATGGGCTGAAAATTCTTAAAATCGTCAAAGTAATGGGGGCAAACGTTTTACAATTAGAAAAACAATGAGGCTAAACATGAGGGAGAGAAAGGAGTCCAGAAGAAAAAAGTCCCTCAAGTGGAAATCTGCCCCATTAAGCCTAGGCATGGCACGGCAACAGAGTGTACCGTACTAATATTAGGACCCTGGTGTAGTAGGCCTATTCCTATTATCAAGACGCCCTGATCAGCCTATATAGGAGGCCACCACCACCAACCACCACCCACCACCACCCACCACCACCAACCACCACCTCCTACCACAGCTTTCTCCACCACTCAGTGTTTTGGAGGACAAGCAACCTAGAAGGGTCACTAGATCTGTTGTTGCTTGATTTCCTTTGTACTCCTTTGTACTCCTGTTTGTTAGTATACTCTTAAGGGGAGGTTTTTAGTGTGTTTCCTAGACTTCCATAAAGCTTGAAATTACACCCCCTTGACCCCCTTTCAAGATAAATTTGTACATTTTTCGGTAGAAAAATTTCCCGGCCAAAGGCCGGTTCCTCTTAAATTACAAGCTCGCTATCGCTCGCCATGAAAAAATCGACACCTAAATGGGACGACAGGTCTTAAAAGTGATATAAAGGGGGTGAAATGTCTTTAAATCGCCACCAAACTAATGGGGCAAACATCTTAAAATCTCAAAAACAATGGGGCTAAACATGAGGGAGAAAGGGGTATAGAAGACAAAAAATCCCTCCAGTGGCAATCTCCCCTTAACCAGTTACTTATGTACCGGCGGCGACGTCATTTTCCTTTCAGTCTAGCTATTATGTCGAACGATATTGTGCACTTGAAGAAGGATGGATCTGTGGTTACTAGCCCAAAATGGTCGGGAGTCAGATGGTTCGGAGCCTGTTTATTGCTGGGGCCCTATTTCAACGGGACAAACAAGACTTGTCTAATCGTAGCCAGCATAGAGTTAAAAGAACGTCACCGGTACAGAAGGGGTTTAAGGGGGGGGGGGGGAGATCTCCACTTGAGGGATTTTTTTGTCTTGACCCCTTTCTCCCTCACGTTTAGCCCCATTGCTTTCGATATTATAAAACGTTTGCCCCATTAGTTTAGCGATTTTAAGAACTTTCACCCCATATTAAAACCTTTCGTGCCATTCAGGTGTCGATTTTATCCTGGCGAGCGATAGCGAGCCTGTAATTTAATAGGAACCGGCCTTCGGCCGGGAAATTTTTCTACCGAAAAATTTACAAATTTATCTTGAAAGGGACTCAAGGGGGTGTAATTTTAAGCTTGATGGAGGTCTAGGGAACAAACTAAATACCTCCCCTTAACCCCTTCAGACTCATATGACGCAGAGGTTGCCAGATTAGCAATAAGAAATCGCGTCATATGTCGGAGAGGGTTAAGGGGGTAAGAGGGATTTTTTTTTTTTTTTTTTTTTTTGGGGGGGGGGGTATTTATTTACTTATTTATATATTTTTAGTTTCCTCGCTAGACCTTTCCAACTTTTAACCCCTTCATACATCACCGGTACAGTAGGGGTTAAACTGGGCATGGTACAATAAGTGTAAGCAGCTAAGCAATAACCTGTAGGAATCAAAGTACTGCAAACTATCTCAATATTGTCCCTCTGACTCCCAATTATTCTACCTATATTCCACAAAATCTGCTAACGAGAGCCAAGAATGCTATATATTGATGAGGCGAATGAATCCGCTACATCCCTATTCCACCATATCCCGTTTTTAGACAATTTCGAGGGTCCTAGTTTTCAATGTCAAGGAGGCAGCCGTTTAGGAGGAGTAGTGCGCCAAAGGTTCCGTAGACAACAACAAACAAACCATTGGCCACTTGCGAGTTTCGTTCTATAAGGAAGTTGGAGCTGTAGACATCGATATTTAGCAGAATTAACAGCTAAAATGCGGTCGTAGTACATTTATCAATACATAAAACCCAATTCAACATACTTTCCATCCATCAGAAACCTACATTATCGTTGCATTTCTGTTTGTTCACGGCTCCAACTTCCTTATAGCCTGAAACTCGCAAGTGGTCAATTCGGCCAAACACAGCGCTCTTCCTGGTGGAATTGGGAATGATTGAAATGATGCAAAGATGGCGGAATATAACCTTGGTAGCCAAAGACACCACCAGCTAGTCGGCCTTCAAGGTTGAGTCCGAGTATCACCACCACCACCACCACCACCCCGACACTCGAGGTTGCAGGGATATAATACTTAAGCTCTCTTAATATGGGGAACTTGCTCATTCTCACGACTCACTGTACCACCACCAGCACCATCCGCTTAAGGGGGAGGTAGTTGCTTTTTCTGGACCCCCTTCTCTCTCATGTTTACCATATTCGTTTTTGAAATGTGAAGACGGTCGTTCCATTAGTTTGGCGACTTTGAGACCTTTCGCTCCATTTCTTTGTCAATATTAAGACCTTTCGTGCTATTTAGGTGTCGATTGTTTCTCTGCCGAGCGATAGCGCGCCTGTAATTGTGAAGGAACCGGCCTTCGGCCATGACATTTTTCTACCGAAAAATTTACAAATTAATTTCGTAGGGGGATCTAATGGATCTTTTTGTAAGTTTGATGGAGGTCTAGGGAGGAAACTAAAACATTAATGAATATATAAATAAATAGACCCCCAAAATAAATAGACCCCCATAATAAATAGACCCCCCAAAATAAATAGACCCCCATAATAAATAGACCCCCATAATAAATAGACCCCCCATAATAAATAGACCCCCATAATAAATAGACCCCCAAAATAAATAGACCCCCATAATAAATAGACCCCCATAATAAATAGACCCCCATAATAAATAGACCCCCAAAATAAATAGACCCCCAAAATAAATAGACCCCCATAATAAATAGACCCCCATAATAACCCCTTCACCACCATTACGCAGTTGTCATCATATTCTGGTTACCATTAAACCATTTTCTTTAGCTTGTAATTTACTTTAGGGCTCAAATGGGAAACACGATCTCCTTAAACCCTCGTATTAACATAGGTCCTTCTTAAACTGCATATCATCCTCTAACTTAAGTCAGAGTCGCATGTCAAAAGGCGTCATGGGGCTTCAATGTTGAACTTCATTATCGTCTTAGTATTACAGCTTACATGTTTACGTCTTCTTATGTCACCTCTTGATTAAGGGGAGGTATTTAGTTTGTTCCCTAGACCTCCATCAACCTTAAAATTACACCCCCTTGAGTCCCTTTCAAGATAAATTTGTACATTTTTCGGTAGAAAAATGCCTCTTAAATTACAGGCTCGCTATCGCTCGCCAGGATAAAATCGACACCTAAACGGCACGAAAGGTCTTAATATGGGGTAAAAGTTCTTAAAATCGCTAAACTAATGGGGCAAACATTTTATAATATCAAAAGCAATGGGGCTAAACATGAGGGAGAAAGGGGTCAAGAAAAACAATTCTCAAGTGGAGATCTGCCCTTAATGTTTTCATTTTTGTTTCGGCTCTTGTGTTTCCCCGTGGCAACGAATTCACTTAAGGGGAGATGGGTCGTTTGTCCTGGTTCACCTTCTTCCTCATGTTTAGCCCCATTAGTTTTCAGATTTGATGACGTTCGGACCATTAGTCTGGCGATTTAAAGACCTTTCGCACTATTTATTTGTCAATAATTATACTTTATGTAGTTTAGGTGTCGATGTTTTTTCCTGGCGAGCGATAGCGAGTCTATAATTTAATAGGAACCGGCCATTTTTCTATCAATTTTTTTGTTTTAAAAGCTTGATGTAGGTCTAGGGAGGAGACTAAAAGCTTGATGTAGGTCTAGGGAGGAGACTAAAAGAATTATAAAAACAAATATATAAAGGAGGCAATAAATACGACTATATCCCCATACGTTATTGTTCATTTGTTCGTATATTGTTGCTTTCAAAGACAACAAATGAGTTTACAGTTTCCCAGGTAATATGTTTGGAGAATGGGCCGAGTTTGTCGAGCACACATTTGGCATCAAAGCTTCGTAAACACACCTGCCAAATTCACATAACTCATACATTAGCAACTCACTCACACACACACAGACACACACACACACACACACACACACACACACACACACACACACACACACACACACACACACAGACAGGCAGACACACACACACACACACACACACACACAGACACACAGACACACACACACACACACACACACACACACCACACACGCACACACCACAGATACACACACACGCACACACACACAGACACACACACACACACACACACACTCACACACACACACACACACACACACACACACACACACGCACACACACACAGACACACACACACTCACACACACACAGCACCACACCAACACACACACACACACACACACACACACACACACACACACACACACACACACACACAGACACACTTTTAAGCTAGAATTGAAAAGGTTCAGCACTATAGGTAGCGCCAGCGAACTTGACAATAATCTTGACCCCTTAACTTCTCATAACTCGAAAAGAATGAAAGCAATCGGGCTGACGTTTCCATCACTTGGGAAGAGTCCACCAGGAAATAGGTGTGGATATTTACAGCCAGTTTGCTCTAGGCCCTTTTGAGTTACAGAGAGGTCAGGGATCAAGATTATTGTCAAGTTCGTTGGCGCTACCTATAGTATTTGTGGAAAGTTTTTCACTTATAAGATCTGTTCTACCTGAAACAAGCTTCCCTCAAAAGTTATAAAGAGTTTTTCAGTAGAGCGATTCAAGAAGAGAGTAGATAGTATTTTGCACACTCTCTTTCCACTTCCGAGTATCTCCCCGGAATGGACGGCAAGGTCTGTGATATATTAACAATTACTTGTAACTCCCTCCCTCCCCCAATAACCCTGACCCAACCTGCTATACCTGTTACTGTACAGTAGGTCTGGCAGCAATCCGACCTTCAATGGCCTTGGGGAGGGGGTGAGTGGGGGATTGAGGGGAAGTGGAGGGAGAGGGAGGTATGGTAGGGGGTATGAGTGGAGGAAGGGTTTGGGAAAGGGGTATGGTTTGGGAGGTGGGGGTAGGGTAGGGGGTATGAGTGGAAGGTGGGAGTTAGGGCAGGTGGTATGTGTGGAAGGAAGGGTTAGGGTAGGGAGTATGAGGGGGTGAAGATATGGTAAGGTCTGTTAGTGGAGGAAGGGTTAGGGTAGGGAGTATGAGGGGGTGAAGATATGGTAAGGTGTGTTAGTGGAGGAAGGGTTAGGGTAGGGAGTATGAGGGGGTGAAGATATGGTAAGGTCTGTTAGTGGAGGAAGGGTTAGGGTAGGGAGTATGAGGGGGTGAAGATATGGTAAGGTCTGTTAGTGGAGGAAGGGTTAGGGTAGGGAGTATGAGGGGGTGAAGATATGGTAAGGTGTGTTAGTGGAGGAAGGGTTAGGGTAGGGAGTATGGGGTGAAGATATGGGGTTAGAAGATATGGTAATGTCTGTTAGTGGAGGAAGGGTTAGGGTAGGGAGTATGAGGGGTGAAGATATGGTAAGGTGTGTTAGTGGAAGGGTCTGTCAGTGGAGGAAGGGTTAGGGTAGGGAGTATGAGGGGGTGAAGATATGGTAAGGTGTGTTAGTGGAGGAAGGGTTAGGGTAGGGAGTATGAGGGGGTGAAGATATGGTAAGGTCTGTTAGTGGAGGAAGGGTTAGGGTAGGGGTATATGTGGGGTAGAGTAAGGGGTATGTGTGGAAGGCTTTGGTTAGTGGGTGGGTGGTTGGTTGAGGGGAAGTGGAGGTGTGGACGTCGGTGGGTGGGGGGGGGGGGGGGGGGTAAGGTAGGGAGGTATTAGCGGGAGGAGAGGGTAGGTATTTAATTATATTTATATATTTGATAGGCAAAATGGGTGAAGAAAAAAAAAACGTGTAACCCCCCCCCCCTAAAGCCCCTATACCTCCATGCCTTTGACCGACGATGATGATCACATAATCCAACGCCGCTATCATTGACGGAGTTGATGAGTCAGTGTACTGTCGACCTAATAAGTGATGTGTAATGTCTCGCCACCAAGTATGATTGGATCAATAATTGGTATCAGCAATATATAAAACTTGATTTATTTAGTGATATATACGAACATATTCCTACACTTATACAAACATATTCCTACACTTACCCACTCTATTCAACATCTGACAGACATGCATAGAGATATACAAACATGTTCCTACATAATATCCACCCTATTCATCATCTGACAGACATTAATAAAGATATACAAACATGTCCCTACACTTACCCACCCTATTCAACATCCGACAGACATTAATAAAGATATACAAACACGTTCCTACACTTACCCACCCTATTCAACATCTGGCAGACATTAATACAGCCCAGAGCGAGCCAAAGGTAATGACAGCCGAGACATGACGTATCAGCCCTACTGTCCACAATCACCGCGGCGGCTTAAGGGGAGGTTTTTAGTTAGTTCGCTAGACCTCCATCAAGCTTAACATTACAGCCCCTAGACCCCCTTTCAAGATAAATTTGTAAATTTTTCGGTAGAAAAATGTCCCGGCCGAAGGCTCCTCTTAAAAATTACAGGCTCGCTATCGCTCGCCAGGAAAAAATCTACACCTAAATGGCACGAAAAGTCTTAAAATTGACAGAAGTGGGGCGAAAGTTCTTTAAATCGCGAAACTAATGGGGCGAACGTCTTATAATATCAAAAGCAATGGGGCTAACCATGAGGGAGAAAGGGGTCAAGACAAAAATCCCTCCAGTGGAAATCTCCCCTGGCGAACGTCTTATAATATCAAAAGCAATGGGGCTAACCATGAGGGAGAAAGGGGTCAAGACAAAAATCCCCCCCCCGTGGAAATCTCCCCTGGCGAACGTCTTATAATATCAAAAGCAATGGGGCTAACCATGAGGGAGAAAGGGGTCAAGACAAAAATCCCTCCAGTGGAAATCTCCGCTTAACCCCTTATAAGATTATAATGAAGGTCGAGTAGTTGGTATTTCCCCCACGCCGCCACTTACTGTAAATTAAAAGAGGATGGGCGTATTTATTTGTTAATGTATATATGTTTATTTAAAAGAGGATGGGCGTATTTATTTGTTAATGTATATATGTGTTATTATTTTAAAGGAGGATGGGCGTATTTATTTGTTAATGTATATATGTGTTATTATTTTAAAGGAGGATGGGCGTATTTATTTGTTAATGTATATGTGTTATTATTTTAAAGGAGGATGGGCGTATTTATTTGTTAATGTATATATGTGTTATTATTTTAAAGGAGGATGGGCGTATTTATTTGTTAATGTATATATGTTATTATTTTAAAGGAGGATGGGCGTATTTATTTGTTAATGTATATATGTGTTATTATTTGTGTGTAAGTGTCCTTCCTAGACTTCCATCAAGCTTTACAAGAAAAAAACGAACCCTAAGACCCTCCTTCCAAGATAAATGTGTACATTTGTCGATGGAAAAATTTCCCGGCCGAAGGCTGATTCCTCTTAAATTACAACCTCGCTATCGCTCGCCAGGAAAAAATTGACACCTAAATGGCACGAAAAATCTTAATATTGGCAAAGAAATGGGGCGAAAGGTTTTAAAATCGCCAAACTAATGGGTCGAACATCTTAAAATCTGAAACCTTATGGGGCTAAACATCTGCCAGACATGAATACAGCCGAGACATAAACTTATGAACGCTACCGTACACCCTCACCGCGGCGGCTTATACCTCTTATAAGATAATTATATGAAGGTCGAGTGGTTAGTGTATCCTCCACCCCACTTAATGGGGTATGGTGTATTTATTTGATCATTTATATATGTTTTTATTATGTGTTTAGTTTCCTCCCTAGACCTCCATCAATCATAAAAAAAAAACATCCATTAGATCCCCCTTCAAGATTGATTTGTACATTTTTCGGTAGAAAAATGTCATGGCCGAAGAACGGTTCCTCCACAATTACAGGCTCGCTATCGCTCGCCAGGAAAACAAAACGACACCTAAAGGGCACGAAAGGTGTTGATATTGATCAAGAAATGGGGTGAACATCTTAAAATCTGAAACCTAAGATGGGGCTAAACATCTGACAGACATGAATACTACCGAGACATGATGACTTATTAGCTCTACCGTACACCCTCACCGCGGCGGCTTAAGCCCCTGATCTCTCTTTAACAGATTATATGAAGGTCGAGTTACCTTACCTTAGGTTACCTTAGGTTGTGTTCGCCACTCTCCTAGCAGCAGCAGCAACCCCCCCCCCCCCCCCACGACGTGTGTTATCATGTATTCTAGCTATATTTAGACGATATTTAGCAGCTTAGGAAGGATCGGCCACCCCCAAGAAAAAAAATAAATAAATAAAAATTAAATAAATAAATAAAATAAAAAATTGGAAAACTGGGGATTGGGCCTGAGCATATAGATAGATAGATAGATAGATAGGAAGGATCTGTGTTAGTCAAAAGGGTTGGTTGAGACAGTTTGAAGCCTTATTATTGCTAGAGGTCTTTCCTAATCTGAATAAACTCGTCTAATAGTTGCCACAATATATAGAAAAGGACGTCACCGGTACTGTATGGGTTAAGGGGGGGGGGGGGGGCTTTTTAAATCTTTCTCTCCTTTTCTCTCTTTCCCTGGCTTGTATCCATTCGGCCCCATTCAGCCTACTGTTTTAAGACGTTTATCCCCATCCAGGTGGGGGCGAGCGATAGCGAGCCAGCATTGTATGAAACAAGCCGGCTTCGCCGGAGACATTTTTCTATCGAAAAATCTACAAATTTAGAATGCTGTCAGACACAATTTAAAACATATGGTGGCTCGCTACCGCTCGCCAGGAAAATATCAAAACCTGGATGGGAATAAATGTCTTAAAACAGTAGGTTGAATGGGGCCGAATGGATACAAGCCAAAGAGAGAGGGAGAGAAAGAGAAAGACAAAAACGAGGTGGGCTCCCTTAAGATGTTACATGTACATGAAAAGTTACAATAAAGTGTACAGTAACCCCCCCCCCCATCCCCCTTGAACCTCTGAACGTGACTTACACATCTCCCGCGTCTAATAATTAACCCTTTTAATACCGTGACGACACCGTTCTGGGGGTTTTAATTCCATTGTCTTGTTATTTGTAGGTGAAGGTTAGTTAGTTATGTAGAACAGATTAACCAGACCAGTGAGCTCCATACGGAACTCTCATAGGTCTGGTGAAGGTAATCATGGATATTCCTATATTAGCCTATTCCTGCTTCGTTGCCCTTTACTTTTATTTTTATTTTATTTTTTTATATTTATTATTTTAATATTTATTTATTTGTACTTATATATTTTATATTTATTGTGTTGCTTCTGTTCGAGCTCTGTCTCGAGTCGGCCACCCCCAGCTTTGGGCTATGTGAGTATTACACATACATATATACATTTATAATCACTATTTAATACAAGCCCTACCTCATAGGAACGTTGTTGTTGAAGTGGTGTGTGTGTGTGTGTGTGTGTGTGTGCGCGCGTGTGTGTGCGCGCTCGCTCGCGTAACCAACATTGATTTAAGTGAAGTCTCTGCTGGAAGACATTGTTTATACGTTTTCTGTCGTGAATGCAGGTGAGAAAGAGAATGTTCAGTCAAGTAGCCAAGATTGTTGTTTTGTGTGGCTATTGTTCTGATCGTTGTGGGACTCGCTTGATGCTGCTCTTGGGGTGCGTGGTGTGCGGGGTTGTTATTGGTTTTATGTTTAATGGACAAAACTGAGACCTAAATGACACGAAAAGTCTTAATATTGACAAAGATATGGGGCGATAGGTCTTAAAATCGCCAAACTAATGGGCCGAATGTCTTAAAATCTGAAAACCAATGGGGCTAAACATGAGGAAGAAAGGAGACCAGAAAAACGACCCATCTCCCCTTACTAACTCACGATATACAAGGTTGCAGATTAATTATAGCACAACTTAGTATAATATAAATTACCGGTATTATGTATCCTTATAGGATATACAGTATAATATAAATTACCGGTATTATGTATCCTTATAGGATATACCTGTACAGTATATTACCTCCAAAATCCTTACCTAATATTTATGCTAACTCGGAACTATCTGCTATGTATTTTGGTGATGTCTTTACTCCTCGGTTGATTGTGTTCGTATTTGATCTGTTATGTCAATAAGAAAGTTTATTAAGGTAAACCATGTATACGTATTATGTATACGTATGGAATATATATATATATATATATATATATATATATATATATATATATATATATATATATATATATATATATAGTATAATGTATTACATTCATATAATTTAGGTTGGTTTATGTTCAGCTTAAAGATCCAGACGTAAGAATGATCGACATTAATCCTTTAATTTCTAGAAGTGGTATGAATATAAATAATATTATCTGCGGGTAACTGGACTTAAACTTGGTAGTGTCATGTAATGGGTTAGCGGAACAGTTAGGTATTTACGACACCACAAGGTTGTTTGTGTTGGTGTGTTAGGATACTTGGGGGTGTTGACCAGTTTTATGGGGTAATTGGCGGCGTACGGGTTGTAGTCGCAGCGTGTCAAACCGGAGCCATTTTGGTTGAAACTTTGAATGGATATGAGAAGAAATACAAGAAAATTACCACGACATAGCATTGTTTTGGCTATATTATCACTTCCAAAGACATAATTTGAACTATATGCCATAAGTTTATCTTGCATAACATGAAATAGCTTTGTTTTGGCCATCTGATCACTTCCATTTATCTTAACATAACATGAAATAGCATTGTTTTGGCTGCATTTGATCATAAATTATACCGCGGCACAATAATAAAAGCTCAAACGAACGGGCCCAGTTTTCGTTTGACGCCCTGTTTGTAGGTCTACTCTAGTGTATTTGGCTGACGATCGGTGTAATTTGTAGTGGTTGTAGGAATGATAATAACCCCCCAAAACGTCGAAGCAGACAGGGTTAACAGACCGTGCCCCAGGTTGCTGTCTCGGGAACTGTACATTATGGGGGGGGGGGGGGGGGGGGGGGGGTTTGGTCAATGGAATGTGTGTCTGTGTGCGTGAAGAGAATAGAACATTCAGAATATATATGTTTAGCTCAGACTTTAAACAGGAAGTATGTTTGTGTGTGAGAGAGAGAGAGAGAGAGAGAGTTAGAGAGGGAGTGTTAGAGTTGTGTGTATGTTTACGTGAGTGCGTGGGTGTGTCTGCTATGTGGGTGTTTGTCGGAAGTGAGAGAGAGTTGTGTGTTTGTGGTTTGTGTGTGTGGTTTGTGTGTGAATGTGGTTTATGTGTGTGCATATGCATGTGTGTGTGTGTCTGTCTAGAGATCCTTGAGGGGTAGTATTACACAGACGAGGGCGGTGGCGGAAACAGTCTGGCGGCGGCGGCGGCGCCGGAGGTGAGGGGGGGGGGGGGGGGGGTTGTATGAGGGGTGTATTTCATTTGCGATTTACCTATTTGTATTTACGTTTGTGGATATTAATATTATTGTTACTATTGTCATTAGTATTAATAAGTAACACCCCGTTCTTAACATTAATCATCAATTACAAACCCCAATGTACTTGAATACACTAATGAAAGCATATGGTCCTCCCGGGATTCGAACTCGGGACACCACACCCAGGACATAAGTTTAAGAACATACTAGTATATATTTTATCGTTTTTATGTATTTACTGATTTACAGTAGTTTTTGAGTTATGTCATTATATTACTTATGTATATTATGTTATTTATGTATTATATATTACTTATGTATATTATGTTATTTATGTATTATATATTACTCTTGTATTACCTATGTATTATATATTACTTATGTATATTATGTTATTTATGTATTATGTATTACTCTTGTATTACCTATGTATTATATATTACTCATGTATTACCTATGTATTATATATTACTCTTGTATTACCTATGTATTATATATTACTCATGTATTACCTATGTATTATATATTACTTATGTATATTATGTTATTTATAATATTACTCTTGTGTTATGATGTATATATATTACTATGTATATTATGTATTTATGTACATAAGAACTCAGTAAACCTATTGTATTAGGATATTAATCATGTAGACCTATGTATTATATTACTCTTGTATTACCCGATTTTATATATTACTCATGTATTACCTATGTATATATCTTATGATATATTTATTATGTTATGTATTACTATGTATTATATTACTTAGTATATGTATTATGTATTACTCATGTATTACCTATGTATTATATATTGGTAATGTCATGTATTATATATTGCTTATGTATTACTCATGTATTACCTATGTATTATATATTGCTCATGGCATGTATTATATATTACTTATGTATTACTCATGTATTACCTATGTATTATATATTGCTTATGTATTATGTATGTATTATATATTGCTCATATCATGTATTATATATTACTTATGTATTATGTATTACTCTTGTATTACCTATGTATATATTGATGTATTAGGATGTATATATATTGCTCATATCATGTATTTACCTATGTATTATGTATTACGTGCTATTATGTATTATATATTGCTTATGTATTATGTATGTATTATATATTGCTCATATCATGTATTATATATTACTTATGTAGTACTTGTGTATGGAGAGACGGGAGAAACTAGGTAGATTGTACAGGTGGTTTGGAAAGATTTAGTAATAGGGAGAGCTAGCCTATACTCGTACAGCTAAAGATATTGGGACATTCTTCAAATATATTTTACAATGGGCTGTAAATAAATGTCCACACCGATTCCCTGACTGACCCTTCCCAAAACGCTAGAGAGAGAGAGAGAGAGAGTGAGTTCGTGTGTGATTGTAAGTAGGTGAGAGAGAGAGAGAGAGAGACTGCACTAGGTATAAGGTCTGTACAATATGAGTCACCCAGAAACCAGTAGTCTGCCTGCCGTGAGAGTGAGTTAAACAGAGAGAAAGGAAAGATAGTATAATGTCTGTACAATATGAGTCACCCATAAACCAGTACTCCTCTTGCAGACGTCATCATCACTCGTTACCTCAATTAGTATGGGGTTTCTATTTGAGAGAGAGGGAGAGGGTGGGGGGCGTCATCATCACTCGTTACTTCTATTAGTATGGGGTTTCTATTTGAGAGGGAGAGGGGGGGTCGTCATCATCATTCGTTACCTCTATTATTATGGGGTTTCTATTTGAGAGAGGGAGGGGGGGGCGTCATCACCACTCGTTCCCTCAATTAGTATGGGGTTTCTATTTGGAGGGAGGGAGGGGGGGGGGGTCATCATCACTCGTTACCTCATTAATATGGGGTTTTCTATTTGACGAGAGGGAGGTGTGGGGGGGCGTCATCATCACTCGTTACCTCTATTAGTATGGGGTTCTATTCAGAGAGAGAGGGAGAGGGTGGGTTGGGGGCCGTCATCATCACTCGTTACCTCTATTATTATGGGGTTTCTATTTGAGAGAGAGGAGCAGGGGTGGGTTGGGGGGGGCGTCATCATCACTCGTTACCTCTATTAGTATGGGGTTTCTATTTGAGAGAGAGGGAGAGGGGTGGGTTGGGGGGGGCGTCATCATCACTCGTTACCTCTATTAGTATGGGGTTTCTATTTGAGAGGGGGGAGGGGTCATCATCACTCGTTACCTCTATTAGTATGGGGTTTCTATTTGAGAGAGGGGTGGGGGGGGCGTCATCATCACTCGTTACCTCTATTAGTATGGGGTTTCTATTTGAGAGAGAGGGAGAGGGGGGGAGGGGTCATCATCACTCGTTACCTCTATTAGTATGGGGGTTCTATTTGAGAGAGAGGGAGAGGTGGGGCGTCATCATCACTCGTTACCTCTATTAGTATGGGGTTTCTATTTGAGGGAGAGGGGGGGGGGTCATCATCACTCGTTACCTCTATTAGTATGGGGTTTCTATTTGAGAGAGGGAGAGGGGGGGGGGTCGTCATCATCACTCGTTACCTCTATTAGTATGGGGTTTCTATTTGAGAGGGAGAGGGGGGGGGCGTCATCATCACTCGTTACCTCTATTAGTATGGGGTTTCTATTTGAGAGAGGGAGAGGGGGGGGGGGTCGTCATCATCACTCGTTACCTCTATTAGTATGAGGTTTCTACTTGAGAGGGAGAGGGGGGGACGTCATCATCACTCGTTACCTCTATTAGTATGGGGTTTCTATTTGAGAGAGGGAGGGGTGGGGGGGGGGTGTCATCATCACTCGTTACCTCAATTAGTATGGGGTTTCTATTTGAGAGAGAGGGGTGGGGGGGGGGGGGCGTCATCATCACTCGTTACCTCAATTAGTATGGGGTTTCTATTTGGTAGGCTTCGTCTTCTTGTATTTAGTCTTCTTAAGGTTTCCTGGACCCCCTTCTCCCTACGTGTTTAGCCCCATTAGCTTTGATATTGTAAGACATTCGCCCCATTAGTTCGGTTAATTGTAAGACCTTTCGTGCCATTTAGGTGTCGATGTTTTCCTAGTGAGCGATAGCGAGCTTGCTGTATAGAAGGAAGTGACCTTCGGCCATAGTACCATACAGGGATTTATACAAATATCCCCATGCAATTCAGGTTCAATTGATTTAATTGTATTCCCTCCCTATATGGTAGCCTCCTCTGGAATGTCGTTCCTACAACTTAAGTACGAAATGGAATACTCTCTCCATGTTGGATTTCCTCTTCACCTTAATTTAAGAACATAAGAAAATGGGAGTCTGTAGAAAGCCGATCGGCCCACACAAGGCAGATCCCTATAGGAAAAGGTTAGATATCTGTCATCACTCCGTGGAAGAGTTGATTAAAGCATGGGGTCTCATCCTGACTTGTCTGTGGTACGAGTTACGAGTGACAATACAATATATATAATTTTTGTTTTCTTTATGTTGTCCGCCTTACTAACCTCAATCTCTCTTTCTCTCCCCAGGTAAGAGCCAGGCCGCTAAGTAAAATCCACAGCTGTTGGTGAGGCCGATTAAGAGGTAAGCTGAGGGAGTGTTGGGGCTGCTGGTGGTGTGATGATGAAGGGGCTGGTTAATATTGTGTATGGTGGTGATGAAGTGGCGTGGATAGTGAAGGTGGTCATGAAGTGGTGAAGAGTGATGATGGTGAATATTATGTTTGGTGGTGTTCAAGGATTTACTAGCAATATATAATACTGTGTGATCTTATAATGCAAGGAATAGTTAACCCTTAGAGTACCAGCGACGTGTGTTATATTGTATTATAGCTTTATTTAGACCGACATTATGCAGCTTAGGAAGGATCTGTGGTAGATAAAAGGGTTGGTTGTGATAGTTTGAAGCCTTATTATTGCTAGAGGTCCTTCCTAAGCTGAATATAAGCGTCAAATACTTGCCAGAATATGTTGAAAAGAACGTCACCGGTACTGTACGGGTTAATGCAGGTGACAGTAAACGCGCGCGCACAAAAAAACACACACTGACTCACACACACTCTGCCACACTGTAGAGGTTATCCATAATCATTACAAACAGCCTCACCTGATCTTACAGACATCATCACACCTGTAATTTAATAGCTGTCCTTTATGACCGATTACGGGGCTAGTGGTCATTTTTTGGGGCTATTAATTAATTCATGTATTTATTTTTCACTTTCCTCGCTATACCTCCATCAAACTTGGAAATACTCCTCCTAGACCCCCCTTCACGATACATTTGTACATTTTTCGGTAGAAAAATGTCCCGGCCAAAGGCCGATTTCTCTTTTAATTACAGGCTCGCTATCGCTTGCCAGGACAAAAATGGACACCTAAATGGCACGAAAGGTCTTAATATTGACACATAAATGGGGCGAAAGGTCTTTAAATTGACACACTAATGGAAGGAACGTCTTAAAATATTAAGACTAATATGCTAAACACGAGGGAGAAGGAGGTCCAGAAAAAGCGAGTAGAACCCCCTTAACCTACTTCCTGCCTTACTGCACTTGTATTAATCGATTCAATCTCTACAACCCCGTTTCTCTTCGATGTGTATAAAGGAGACAAAAGGCAAAGCTCCCTGTAACAAGTGTCTCCTCTAAACTTGAAAGAGTGACGGAGCAAACATTTGTAAGTTTTACCATTTAGTCCGAGGGGAATATTTTCGGACCTCATGTTTTCTTCCATTTGTTTGGATATAAGTCGTTTCACCCCATTAGCTTAGCGATGAATAAGTCTCTTCACTCTGTTCAGTTGTCGATTATTTTTTGGGCAAATGATAGCAGCGAGCCTGTAACTTTAAAAAATCGGCCTTCGGCGGGTCATTTTGTATCGAAAACTGATCAAATGTTACTTGAGTCTGGGTGGGTATTTTTGTAGTTTGAAGGAAGTCTGGGAAGGTGAAGTTTGTTAGCCTAGAGGAACAACTAAAATACGTTGCTCGAAAATGGCAAAACACAAGCCAAATCGGTCAGGGGGTTAATTGAGATCATGGTGGTCACTCCTTTGATTTGCTAGAGGTTCTTTCCAAGCTGTACCGGTAATACAATCGTCTAGCGTTAGCAAGCCTACAAGGAAATGACTCCGTGTTACTGAAGGGGTTAACTTTAATCGTCACTGTAATTATGTGGGGTGTTAAGGGGAGATCTCCACTTGAGGGACTTTTTGTCTTGACCCCTTTCTCCCTCGTGTCTAGCCCCATTGCTTTTGAGATTTTAAGACGTTCTTCTAGCGTCACCAAGGAGCGTGACGCCCCTCGTTATGGGTGGTGATTTGGTGCAGTAGACTGTTTGAAGCGACAGCTCGCTTTTATTTAGCTTACAATCTACCTCTACGATTCTAATGGGTAAATTCGATCTCAATACACCCCTCTTTACCCCTTTCACTACCATTACGTAATTTTCATAATATTTGTTGCAGGTCCCATTAGATGATTTTCTTTAGCTTATACAGTAATTTATACAGTAATTTCTTTAGCTTATACAGTAATTTATACAGTAATTTCTTTAGCTTATACAGTAATTTCTTTAGCTTATACAGTAATTTTCTTTAACTTATACAGTAATCTACCTCTAGGACTCGGGTTAATGCGATCTCAACAAACCCCTCTTTAGTAACAGAGGTCCTTCTTAAACGGCATAACATCGTCTAACTTTAGCCAGAGTCAGAATTCAAAAGGCGTCGTCATGGTGCTGAAAGGGGTTAATGTCGTAATGGCTTTGGTAAGAAGAGGAAGTGCAAGTGGTAATGTTGATCGTGACGTCAGTGGTTTATGGTGTGTGGGGGGGGGGGGGGGGGGGGGGGGGGGGGCTGGCTGACGTGGTGACGATGGGGGTGAAAATTAAGGAGTATTTATTTATTTTTATTTTTTTTCCCGATTTAAAAAAAAAATCTGCATTTTTTAGTGTCTTCCCTAGATTCCCATCAAACTAAAAATAATTTCCCCAAGATCCCTCCTACTAGATAAATTTGTACATTTTTCGGTAGAAACATTTCCCGGCCGAAAGCCGGATCCTCCTAAATTACAGGCTCGCTATCGCTCGCCTGGAAAAAAATCGACACCTAAATGGCATGAAAGGTCTTAATATTGACAAAGAAAAGGGGCGAAAGGTCTTAAAATCATCAATGGGCCGAACGTTTTATTATCTGAAAGCTAATGGGGCTAAACATGAGGGAGAAGGGGGACCAGCCAAAATAACCCCCCTCTCCCCTCTATGGCGTACTGGTGGTCAAGAAGAGGAAGTGCAGGTGTTTCTGTTGATCGTGACGTCAGTGGTGTATTGATTATGGTGGGGGAGTGTTAGTGGGGAAGTGGGGGAGTGAGTGGGAGCTGGGTGACGTGGTGACGATGGGGGGGGGGGGGGGGGGGGAGATGGTCTTGCAGAAAATAAATATGGCGAGGTTGATGGTATTGGTGAAGATACTGTATATTGTGATGATGTGGTGAGAGGGTCTTGGTGGTAATACAAGATAGTGAGGAATGATCGTAATGGTGAAAATAGATATAGTAGATAGTGATGGTGAAAATAGATATAGGATGGTAACAATGTAGTATAGTGATGGTGAAAATAGATATAGTGATGGTGAAAATAGATGTAGTAGATAGTGATGGTGAAAATAGATATAGTGATGGTGAAAATAGATATAGTAGATAGTGATGGTGAAAATAGATATAGTGATGGTGAAAATAGATGTAGTAGATAGTGATGGTGAAAATAGATATAGTGATGGTGAAAATAGATGTAGTAGATAGTGATGGTGAAAATAGATATGATGGGAAAATAAGTTTAGATAGTGATGGTGAAAATAGATATAGTGATGGTGAAAATAGATGTAGTAGATAGTGATGGTGAAAATAGATATAGTAGATAGTGATGGTGAAATGGTAGATGACAATGGTGACATTTGAAATGGTAGATGATGATGGTGAAAAAGATAAATAGTTGACACAGTGATATGGTAGATGACGATGGTGACAATTTGACCTATATCTTTGCGGTGTCTCCCAGCACCTATTATACAAGGAAAAATCCCCGATGTACCCTAGTGTTTCTAAATAATACGCAAATAAGGAACAAATTTAAATAGACCATAAAATCAATTAAAATGAAATAAATGGATACCTACAAATATTAAACGTATATGGGTGGTTCTGCGGGGTGGGTTTCACTTAAGGGGTGATTTCCACTTGAGGGATTTTTTTTTTCTTGACTCCTTTCTCCCTCATGTTTAGCTCCATTGCTTTCTAATTTTAAGACGTTCGCCCCATTATTTTGACGATTTTAAGAACTTTCGACCCATTTCTGTCAATTTTAAGACCTTTCGTGCCATTTAGGTGTCGATTTTATCCTGGCGAGCGATAGCGAGCCTGTAATATAAGAGAGCCGGGACATTTTTCTCCCGAAAAATGTACAAATTTATCTTGAAAGAGGGTCAAGGGGGTGAAATTTTAAGATTGCTGGAGGAGTAGAAAACAAACTACCCCCCCCCCCCCTTTTAATGGGTGATTTCCACTTGAGGGATTTTTTTCTTCGTCTAGTTTTACGAGCAATTGTCTGGTAGCTTCAAAATTTAGGTTTGTATCAGAAATCAACCACCTATTATAGCATAATCTACCTGCAGTCTGAAGAACATCGATCGACTATTACAATTTGTTTAACCTGAATAACACGACCAACTCCTACAATTTGTTAAGCTGTCAATAGCAAAATACGATAAAAAAAGGGTCAGTTATTCTACCCCTGCATTCAGGAAGAGACTGGAGGGAGGGGGGGGGGGGGGGGGGGACGACAAACGTGCAAATACTCGAAGGCATAATTCCCACGCCGCTGTCACCAACACTGAGGAAATACCCGGGGAAATGAGGTCAAGGAGACAGTAAGGTGGGAGGGAAGGAAGGGAGGAAGGAAGGATGGAAGGATGGAGGAAGGAAGGAAGAAAGGAAGGAAATAAGGGAAGGAGAAAGGAAGGAGTACAAAGGAGTACAAAGGAAATCAAGCAACAACAGATCTAGTGACCCTTCTAGGTTGCTTGTCCTCCAAAACACTGAGGATCAAGTGTCCAAACAGTGGTTTAGAGTGGGTAAGGGAACATTGGAAAGGGAATTACTGCCCTGGAACTAATATCCGTGGCAGGATTAGGAAGTTAGTAGGGGACAGAGGGGTTAGTAACTGAGGGGGGGATAAAATAAAGTTTTTCAATTACAAACGCAGTAAGTCGCGGGTTTGATGCGAGATATTTGTCTAGGCGGAGTTTAAATGAATCAACGGTGATGCAGTCTATAACGTTTCGGGGAAGCCCATTCCACAAGTTGACAACTCGATTGAAGAAGAAATTCTTAGATTCGTGCGAGTTAAAAGATTTACCAATAATTTTGCAACCGTTTCCCCGCGTGTAATTAGATTGGTCGATAGTGAAGTACTTACTACAGTTCATATTGTCGATGCCTTTGATGATTTTGAACACTTGAATTAAGTCGCCTCTTAATCTGCGCTGGGTTACAGGAAATAGATTTAATTCTCTAAGACGCTCTTCGTATGGTTTGTTCTTTAGGCTAGGTATCATTTTGGTAACTCTACGTTGAACTCGTTCTAGCTTGTTATTATCTTTTTGGTAATAAGGGCACCAGGATTTAACGCAGTATTCCAGAAGAGGGCGGACTAAGGAATTGTAAAGGGTTAGGATAACTTCTTTGGATTTATGCTCAAATGACCTGCCTATAAAGCCAATTATTTTGGGAGGAAGGAAGGGAGGAGGAAGGAAGGAAGGAAGGAAGGAAAGAAGGAAGGAAGGAAGGAAGAAGGAAGGAAGGAAGGAAGGAAGGAAGGGAGGGAGGAGGAAGGAAGGGATAGGAGGAGGGGGGGGGGGTGAGGGAAAAGGGACGGGAAGGGACGAAGACGGAGAATTTTGACAAGAAAAAAGAGGAAGGAAGGAACTAGAAAGTGGAGGTGTGGTGAAAAAGAAAGTGAAAGGCAGGAGATAAGATAAGGAGGAGGAAGGGGATGGGAGGGAGGAAGGGGCTAGAAGGGGAGGTGTGGCGGGAGAAAGAGAAGAGAAGATAAGGATGAGAAGGAAGGGGATGGGGGAAGGGAGGTACGGGGGCTGAATAGAAGGGGAGGTTGTGTGGAGGGAAAAAAGGGGCAAGAAGGGGAAGGGAAAAGAAAGGAAGATAAGGAGGAGGAAGGGGCGGGGAGGGAGGAAGGGGCTAGAAGGGGAGGTGTGGAGGAAAAGGAAAGGAGAAGATAAGGAGGAGGAAGGGGCATGGAGGAGCAGGGAGGAAGGGGCTAGAAGGGGAGGTGTGGAGGAAAAGGAAAGGAGAAGATAAGGAGGAGGAAGGGGATGGGAGGGAGGAAGGGGAGGAAGGGCTTTTAGAAGGGGAGGTGTGGAGGAAAAGGAAAGGAGAAGATAAGGAGGAGGAAGGGGATGGGAGGGAGGAAGGGGCTAGAAGGGGAGGTGTGGAGGAAAAGGAAAGGAGAAGATAAGGAGGAGGAAGGGGATGGGAGGGGGAGGGGGCGGAAAAGGGGGCTTAGAAGGAGGTGTGGAGGAAAAGGGAAGAAGGAGAAAAAGAGGAGGAAGGAAGGAAGGGGCTAGAAGGAGTCCGAGGAGAAGAGGAAGGTGTGGAGGAAAAGGGAAAGAGAAGATGCTTAACCCCTTCTGTACCAGCAACGTCTTTTTAATAATATTCTAGCTAAATTTAGACGATTATATGCAGTTTAAGAAGGACCTGCGGTAGTAAAAATGGTTAAGTGGGATAGTTCGAGGTCAGGTAATTACTGGGGGCCTATTTTAAGCTGAAGAAAATCGTCCAATAGTTGCCAGAATATAATGGAAAAGACGTCGCCGGTACAGAAGGGGTTAAGGAAACAGAGGAGGAAGGGTAGGGGCTATGAGAAGGAGGAGGGAGGGGGGGGGGAGAAAAAGGAGGAGCAGAAGGAAGGGGGAAAAGAAAGAGGAAGAGGGAAGAAGGAAATATTGAGTAAAGGAGGAGAAACAGAAGAAGGAAGAGGAAGAGGACGAAAGGAAGAAGAAACAGAAGAAGGAAGAGGAAGAGGAAGAGGACGAAAGGAAGAAGAAACAGAAGAAGGAAGAGGAAGAGGACGAAAGGAAGAAGAAACAGAAGAAGGAAGAGGAAAAGGAAGAGGACGAAAGGAAGAAGAAAGACACAGAATAAGGAAGAGGCAGAGAAAGCCGAAAGGAAGAAGAAACAGAAGAAGGAAGAGGAAGAGGAAGAGGACGAAAGGAAGAAGAAACAGAAGAAGGAAGAGGAAGAGGACGAAAGGAAGAAGAAACAGAAGAAGGAAGAGGAAGAGGAAGAGGACGAAAGGAAGAAGAAACAGAAGAGGAAGAGGACGAAAGGAAAAAGAAAGAGTTAGTAGGTGGAGGGGAAAAGCTTGAGAAACTAGGTCAAGGAGGAAGGAAGGAAGTATGGACATAAAAAGGAAGCAAGTAAGAGTAGGGGGGGGGGGGGGGGGGGAGGAAACTACGAAGGTGAGGAGTGGAGGGTTAAGGGGAGATTTTTACTTGAGGATTTTTTGTTCTGGGTCCCCTTGTCCCTCATGTTTAGCCCCATTGTTTGTTATGTGTTTTACGACGTTCGCCTCATTTGCCTGGTGTTTTTACGAACTTTTGGCCCATTTCTGTCAATTTAAAGGTCTTTCGTGACATTTGTGTGTCGATATTTTCCTGGGGGCCTAGGTGGGTGTAATTTTAAGCTTGATGGAGGTCTGGGGAACAAACTAAAAACCTCCCTTTAAAACATGAGGTGGGGGATTAATGTCTGAAAATATGGGTTTCAAAGTACATAACCAGGTCAAAGTGGCGGCTGCGAAACGTCTAACGGGTTGGATTCTGCGTACTTTTAAAACACGCGGTGAATTGCCTATGATAACGCTCTTCAAATCTCTAGTGCTACCGCGGCTTGAATACTGTAGCGTATTAACATCCCCATGCAAAGCAGGTGAAATAAATGACGTAGAGAGTGTACAAAGAAATTTCACTTCGCATATAAGTTCGATAAAAACATCTACACTATTGGGAGCGTTTTAAGAGCACTGAATCTGTACTCACTGGAACGTAGAAGAGAACGTTACCTAATAATATACACGAAAATCGCAGAGGGTTTAGTACCAAACCTACATACTCTGATAGTCATGACATTCCGTGATAGGAGAGGCTGGGAATTCGAAATCCCCCGGATGAATAACAGGGGTGCTATGGGCTCTCTGCGAGAGGGCTGGTTATCACACAGAGGCCCACGTCTCTTCAACAAACTCCCACGGCGAGTAAGAGACATGAGGGACATCTCGTTAGACAACTTCAAGAGAGCCCTAGATGTCGAACTGCAAAAAGTGCCAGACGAGCCCATCCTCGCAAGGGAGCGAGCTGTCGCTTCAAACAGTCTACTGCACCGAATCACCACCCATAACGAGGGGCGTCGCGCTCCTTGGTGCCGCTAGAAGAGCGGCGAACACATCAAAAGGTATCAAAAGGTAAGGTAATAGAAAACATTACCTGTAAGCTATTATAGAGTAGGACATTTGATAAGTAAGCATATCGTGAGGCAAGCCAGCCACTCTTATCATTTAACTATGTTATCAGTTAGTAATCTAACTATGAATCGATCAACTATTTTATTAGTAATCTAACGATGAGTCGATTAATGTCAGTGCGTTATCAGCCAATCATTTAATCTGTCACTTAGTCAGCAGTTGGTCATTCAGTCATGGAATCAGTAGGTCTATCGGGTGGATGGCAACCCATCTAGGGGAGAGTACCTTATGAAAATCATGGTGGATGGGTCTCGTCAGCCTTGGTCGGCAACCTGTTTAGGGGATTAAACCTTGTACTAAATAGCAAAGGGCGGCGCGCTCATCGGTGCCACTTGCAAGTGGCGAACTCTACCAGAGATACAATAGATAGTCGTTACACAACCCATATACAAGCGTGGGCCCTTCAAAATTATCATAATCCGAGAGAGAGAGAGAGAGAGAGAGAGAGAGAGAGAGAGAGAGAGAGAGAGAGGAGGAGGAGAGAGAGGAGGAGGAGGTAGAAGGAGAGAGAGAGAGAGAGAGAGAGAGCAGGAGAGAGAGAGCGAGTGAGAGGGGGGAGGGAGGAGAAGAGAGAAGAGGGGAGGTGAAGGAGCAGAGCGGAGGTGAGGAGAGATGGAAGGAGAGGGAGAGAGCTGAGATGAGATGGAGGGGGTGACGGAGGGAGAGGAGAGAGGAGAGAGTAAGAGATAGGAGAGATAGAGAGAGAGAGGAGGGAGAGAAGAGGAGAGAGAGAGAGATAGAGGAGAAGGGAGAGAGAGAGATAGAGAGAGAGAGAGAGAGAGAGAGAAGGCGAATGGAGGAGAGGAGGAGGAGGGAGGAGAGAGATAAGAGAGAGAGAGAGAGAGAATAGAGAGAGAGAGAGAGAGACGAGATATCAACGCTTTTTATATTTTTGCTAGTGCTAGCTATATTATAACCCGTTACAGCCCCAGCGACGCGCCTGACGTCGTCGGCGATGTAAGGTACCTCACAGCCCCAGAAACAGAGAGAGCGCCGGCGCGTCACCCTAATTGCGCCCGACCGTAACCTCAAGGTGTAGCCACTCAAGAGGGCTTCAGATTTGTATGGGAACTGTGTACGTATCCCACACAACCGTGCCGATGGTTGAAAAACTCTCAAGAGTCCACCGTGCGTGCGGCGCGAGCGCGCAATAACCTGTTTTTTTTGGGGATCATAAGTTGCCTTCAATTTTTTACTCTTGTAACATCCGTTTTTGCGGGGGTCTCCTGTGAGGACCATTTTTTTAAAGCTTTTTGGAAGCGGTTTTTTCGTGGTTTTTCCTTCATTCCTAACCCATTGTCTATGTTTCTCTGGGGAAGATAAATAAAACCATTTTTTGAAAACCGGCCGGGTTCTGGTGCGCAAACATTACAAAACTAGCCGGGGCTCCACGGGTTAAGACGATAATTTGTTCGGTTTAAGAAGGATCTGTGGTGGTAAGCAGGGTTTAAGGGAGATAGTTGGAAGCCTGTTAATGCCTCTCATTTTAATCTTAACAAAATCGTCTAATACTAGCCAGAGTAAAGTAAGAAGGACGGCATCGGTACTTAAAGGGTTAATAAGAAAGGGAATATGTGAGTTAGTCGGGGGTATGGGATAGAGGGGGTCGGGGTGGGGGGGGGGGGGTCAGAGAAATAAAATGGCTAGAAGAAGAATATCTGTAGTAATTATCACAACAGAACATTCAATGAAGCATAATTATGTGAGTAATAATTTGTTTTAATAATGGAGCGAATGTACCGTCCGTACCCAATGCAAAAGCAGTGTTAAAAATAATCTGGTGCGCGCCTTTCCCCCTGCGTTTCAGCCTGGCCTTTGTATTATAATGGTGGCCAAGTAACTGCTCCGCTAAGTGATGCCCGTGAAATTTGTGTATCGGTATACAAGCTTCCCTGTCCACGGGTATACTGTATGTGTACACTACCAAGGTCTACTGTATATACCAGTGTACTGTACAAGGTGTATATAGATCTTGTACAATACCTACCACTGTTTGACTGCCAACCGCTAGACGTAAATGAATCGGCATGTACTTTTTATATAGGCTACTATATATATATATATATATATATATATATATATATATACACAGGTATATTTATTTATTATTGTAATCTGTGACACGTGTCACGAGTTGTCTTCATCACGTGTATTTGTGGTTATTCTCTCTCTCTCTCTCTCTCTCCTATATTATATATTATATATAATAGATATTATCTATATTTTATATAATACTATATATTCTATTTATATATATTACCGGTCGTCGTACGTAGAATAAAAAAAAAACTTCTGTGTTGGTGGTGTAATGGTTTAGAGACCGTACTTATGTTCTGGGTGTGGTGTCCCGAGTTCGAATCCCGGGAAGATCATATGCTTTCATTAATTTATTCAAGTGCATTGGGGTTTGTAATGGAGGATTTATGTTAAGTACGGGGTGTTCCTTAATGCACACACATCGATACAAGGAAACCCAACAGGAAAAGGAAGGACCAAATGGTGAGTAACGGAGGAAAGTGGAAAAGGGTTGGCCAAATAAGGAGTAACAGAGGAAATGGATACCGTGAGCAAGTTGTGGAAGTGATGGTGCAATATTACGTAGGGTTGGGTAGGAAAATGACACCACCACAACATAGGAAGGAAAATGACCCGTGATAATAATAGTTCTAGTATTTTCAGGAAGCTATATTTACAATAGTCATAGATATACAATAGTCATATAAATAGAATGTAAAAGAATAATAATAATAATAATAAGAAGAAAATATTTGTTAACAGCCCACTGACCAAAAGCGAATTTAAAGTAATAATATGGTAAGTAAGTAAAAATGTATGTATGCATGTGTGTATGTATGTATGTACAGATTATAATACTCTGGCACATACCCAATTTTTTTTGGGGGGTGGGGGGGGGGGGGGGGGGGGGTCGAGACAAAGCCCAAACAGGGACATCACAACACAACAGAAAACAAAAACACACACACATAAAATCATACACATCTACTGTAGGTCGTCCAGGAGAAATATAGTAAAGGTAAATAAACAGAAGTCAAGACAAAAAAATAAAAACAAATAAGGGCAAGGGGATTGAGACTTATTAGGGTTGAAGGTTCTAGGTAATTTCGCTATTAGTGTACAGTATCGTACCTACTTTATCATCTTCTACCCCTTCACCTTTCTTTTCTACCACTTCTAGCCTTTCTACTTCTACCCCATTCTCTCTCTCTCATACTCTGCTCTTCTCTCTCTACTCCAGTCTACTCTCAGCTCTCTATCTCTCGGGGGGGTCTGCTCGGGTGGGGGGGTGGGCTCAACCTCACTCTCTCGTCTCTCTCTCTCTTCTCTCTCTCTCTCTCTCGTTCTCTCTCTCCTCTCCTCTATCTCTCCTCTCCTCTCTCTCTCTCTCTCCCACCTCTCACCCTCCGTCTCCGAGGCCTCTCCTCTCTCTCTCTCTCCTCATCTCTCTCTCTCTCATCGCGGTCTCTCTCCTCCTCTCTCTCGCGCTGTCGCCATCGCGCTGTCTCTCTCTCTCTCGTCTCTCTCTCCCTCTCTCTCTCATCTCTCAATCTCTCTCTCTCTCTCTCTCTCTGTATATATATATATATATATTCTGTATAATTATACAGTATACTGTATATGTATGTATATATGTATGTAATAGATATATTAAGTAATATATTATATTATGATAGATAGTATGAGATAGTATATTTTTTTTATCTCTCCCCACCTCTCCCCACCCACTACACGAAGTAGTCTTTCCAGACACACACCCCTTGTAATTGGCTGTGTTTGTCCTTCCCGGGACCACACCTCATCCAGGACTCTTGCCAAATAACTGAGCTTGCTGTGGCGTCTCACGGTTTTGGTTACCTAACATAACCCTTTGAGTACCAGCGACGTGTTATATTTTATGCTATCTATATTAAGACTATATTATGCAGCTTGGGTAGGATCTGTGTTAGTTAAAAGGGTTGGTTGAGATAGTTTGAGGCCTTATCATTGCTAGAGGTCCTTCCCAAGCTGAATAAAATTGTCTAATTGTCGCCAGAATATGATGAAAAGACGTCCCTGGTACTCTATGGGTTAACCAACATGCGATATATTTTTTTCTATGTGGATGAGGGAGATAAAAGGCAAAACTGCCTGTGGCAAGTGTCTCTCCCCAGAGTTGAAAGAGTAACAGGGCCAAAATCAAGGAATGTTCGAGCCAAAATGTCTGGACACACGGAGTTTGAAGCAATTTAAGTCATAGGATGAGGAAAATATGGATTCAGGGAGAGAGTTCCAGAGCTCAACTGTTGAATAGAAGAAAGACTGAGAGTAACGTTTCACTCTTGAGTTGGAGAGTTGCACAGAGTAGGAGTGGGATTGTGTTGCAAGACGGTTGTTACGTTCCCTACGTAGAGGAGGTGGTAGAGGAGGAGATAGATTGCAGAGAGTCGGTGAGTGGACGGGAGTTGATGATACGAAAGGCTTTCCTTTCTAATTTGACTAGAAGTGCCGTGTGAGAGGAACCTCCCCACACATGTGAACAATACTCAATACATGGACGCACTGTGCCCCTGTACAGAGCATGCCAAGGAAAAATCGACAGCTAAATGGCACATAATGTCTTAAGTTTGTCAAATTAACGGAACGAATCAAGAACAGGATACAACAAAAAACAAGGTCTTAAATTTGTCAAACTAACGGAGCTAATGTCTTCTAATTTCAAAACGAAATAGTTTGTACCGGTAGGGTATGTCAAGAACAGGATACCACAAAAACCGGAAGGAAAAACGGAAATGTTAACCAATATAGTTTTAATATTTCCAGGTAGCTATATGTCCAATAGTCCTATATGGGTGTAAACATGAGGGAGAAGGGGGATCAGAAACCCCCCTTAACCCCTTCCGTACCGGCGACGTCTTTTGTCTTTTATTCTAGCTATATTAAGGGGAGATATCCACTTGAGGGATTTTTTTTGGACCCGTTTCTCCCTCATGTTTAGCCCCATTGCTTTTGAGATTTTAAGACGTTCGCCCTAGTAGTTTTGACATTTTAAGACATTTTGCCCCATTTATGTCAATTTTAAGACCTTTCGTGCCATTAAGGTGTCGATTTTTTCCTGGCGAGCGATAGCGAGCCTGTAATTTAAGAGCAATCGGCCTCCGGCCGGGACATTTTTCTACCGAAAAATGTACAAATTTATCTTGAAAGGGGGTCTAGTAGGGGGTGTAATTTTAAGCTTGATGAAAACGTAGGGAACAAACTAAATACCTCCCCTTAAGACGATGTTGTGCAGCTTAAGGGGAGGTATTTAGTTTGTTCCCTACGTTTTCATCAAGCTTAAAATTACACCCCCTAGACCCCCTTTCATAGAAATTTTTACATTTTTCGGTAGAAAAATGTCCCGGCCAGAGGCCGGTTGCTGTTATATTACATGCTCGCTATCGCTCGCCAGGAATAAATAGACACCTTAATGGCACGAAAGGTCTTAAAATTGACAGAAATGGGGCAACATTTCTTAAAATGTCCAAACTACTAGGGCGAACGTCTTAAAATCTCAGAAGCAATGGGGCTAAACATGAGGGAGAAAGGGGTCCAGAAAAAAATCCCTCGAGTGGAAATCTCCCCTTAAGAAGGATCTGTGGTAGTAAGAAGGGTTTATTAAGATAGTTAATGGCTGGAGGTCCTGTTGGAACTGAACACAGTCGTCTAATAGCCAGAATAAATTTAAAAGATGTCCCTGGTACATAGGGGTTAATTCTGAAGTTGGTAGGCTAGAGTCTCCGCTGTGGCGAGGCTGTGGGCGGGTGGTTGGGAATCCTATAGCTAGGATGTGGTTAGATGGATGGGTATCAGGTGTCTTTATTGTTAGTGGGAAGAATGGAATATATATATATATATATGTAGTGTGTGTCTTACGTGACCCCTTTCATAATCTCACCTGACTTCTGAGGTCCTCCTCCTCTCCCTCTCGATATCGACTATCGCTCTGCTCCGCTTCGGCTGCTCCTCTCTTCTCACCTCCTCCTCTCTCTTCTCACCAACTCGCTCTCGCTCTCTCTCTCTCTTATATATACACACACACACATACAACTTGTCCAAACTTATCTAACCAAGAGAGTGAGTGAGAGTAAGAGTGAGCTAGAGAGAGAGAGCACAAGAAAGAAAGAAAGGAGATACAGAGAGAGAGAGAAGTAAAAGGAGTACCAAGAGTCAAAGAGGGACAAAGGAACATCAAGCAACAACAGGTCTAGTGACCCTTCTAGGTTGCTTGTCCTCCAAAACACTGAGGATCAAGTGTCCAAACAGTGGTTTAGAGTGGGTAAGGGAACATTGGAAAGGGAACTACTGCCCTGCCACTCGTTAGTGGCAGGATTATGAAAGTTAGTAGGGGACATATGGGTTAGTAACTGAGGGGAGGGAGAAAGTTATTCCTTTTAATCATAACGCAGTCAGTCGCCGGGTTTGATGCGAGATATTTGGTCTAGGCGGAAGTTAAATGAATCAACGGTGCTGCAGGTCTATAAGAACGTCTCGGGGAAGCCCATTCCACAAGTTGACAACTCGATTGAAGAAGAAATTCTTAGATTCGTGCGAGTTAAAAGATTTACCAATAATTTTGCAACCGTTTCCCCGCAGTGTATATTAGATTGGTCGATAGTGGAAGTACTTACTACAGTTTCATATTGTCGATGCCTTTGATTGATTTTGAACACTTGACATTAAGTCGCCTCTTAATCTGCTCTGGGGTTTAAAGGAAATAGATTTAATTGCTCTAAGACGCTCTTCGTTTGGTTTGTTTCTTTAGGCTAGGTATCATTTTGGTAAACTCTACGTTGAACTCGTTCTAGCTTGTTTATATCTTTTTGGTCAGTAAGGGCACCACAGGAGTTGAAACGCAGTATTCCAGAAGAGGGCGGATCTAAGGAATATAAAGGGTTGTTAGGATAACTGTTCTTTGGATTTATGTCTCAAATGACCTTGCCTATAAAGCCATTTATTTTGTTTTGCCCTTCCTTAACAACGTTCTGAACATTCGTTGAACTCGTTTTTAGGTTACTCGATATTGTTACTCCCAGATCAGTTTCCCCCACCCCCCCCGCTCTGTTTACATTCTTAAGCTGAGTGCCATTCATCGAATAGTTTTTTGCTTTCCTCATTTAGGTATCCGACATGTAGTTACTTTACATTTATCCGCATTGAAACTCCATTTGCCAAATTTGGGTCCCAACATGACAATTTATCTAGATTGTGTTGCATATCGTCAACTTGTCTTTGAGAGTACGACATATTTGCAATTTTTGTATCGTCAGCAAATTTTGAGATTGTGCAGGTGAGACCTCTCATCTTGTCGTGGATGTAAATTAGAAAGAGAACTTGGTCCTAGTACCGCTCCTGGCTGGGGTACCCCGCTACTTAACAATTGGTCCATTTAGATGCCTTACCGTTTAGACTAACCCGTTTGCTTTCTGTTGCTGAGCCAATTTTCTATCCATTTACAACACACCGTCTTGTATTCCATGCGCTTTTAGTTTTAGCAGTAAACGTTTGGTGGGGAACTTTGTCAAAGCCTTTTTGAAAATCAAGGTATATAATATCTACAGCCTTTTACTCTCATCGTAGAGGTTGAGGATATCGTGGGAAGAGAGTCTAAGAGGTTGTTAACCAGGAACGTTTTTTACGAAAGCCGTGTTGAGTAAATTTTTCTTTAAGTATGTTATTTTGCCTCTAAGTGATTTACGAGTCTGTCTCGTATGGGACCGTGTTTCTAGCATTTTACATACAACTGAGGTTAAGCTAATTGGAACGATAGTTACTGGGTAGGGATTTGCTGCCTTTTTTGAATTCCCGGTGTTACTTTGGCTAGCTTCCACTGATCAGGCATAGTTCCGAGGACTGCAAGGATTTATTGAATAATGTAATGTCAGTGGGTTTGGGAGAGCTCATTCTTAGCTTCCTTTAGAACTCTAGGCGAGATTGTATCAGGTCCTGGGCGTTTTATTTACCTGGGGGGGGGGGGGGGGGGGGGGGAGTTTATCGAAACATTCATTCAATACTTCTCTCTCTGTAACGGTGGATATTTGCTTAGAACATCTGAATTATCAAGCTGAATCGGGGGCGATGGTGTAGGGATATCCACTGAGGTCTTCTGTTTGTAAAAACTGGATGCAAAGAAGGTTATTGAGGGCATT
>CM064496.1:53097673-53134241 GCA_032716605.1 Paralithodes platypus | reverse complement strand
GAGGGCTTCTTGTTTAAGGGGGGATGAGCCGGTTTTCTGGACCACTTTCTCCCTCATGTTTAACCCCATTAGTTTTCAGATGTTAAGATGTTTGCCCCATTAGTTGGTCGATTTTAAGACCTTTCGCCCCATTTCTTCGTTAATATTTAGACCTTTCGTGCTATTTAGGTGTCAATGTTTTCTCTGGCGAACGATAGTGAGCCTTTAATGTTGGAAGAAACGAGAAAGAAGAGAAGGAAGAAGGAAGAAGAGAAAGAAGCAGGAAGAAGACAGAAGGAAGAAGAAACGGCCTGCGGCCGGGATTTTTTTCTACCGAAAAATGTACACATTAATCTAGAAGGGGGATCTAATGGATTTTTTTTTTTTTAATTTGATGGAGGTCTAGGGAGGAAACTAGAAAAATAATGAATACATGCAAAGATCTGCCAAAAAGTGAACCATCTCCCCTTAATTCAACCTTGGTAGAATTGATCACCCTTTGTTACTGGCCTATAATATGCTGTGCGTTTTATTTTGGGGGGGCTTTCATTTTCTGCTTAGGTCAGATTATATCATCGTTCAGTATTTAAAACGTGCTTCTGGTTTCAAGTGGGAGTGATTCTTTTAGGTTAAGGGGAGGTATTTATTTTGTTCCCTAGACCTCCATCAAGCTTATAATTACACCCCCTTGAGTCCCTTTCAAGATAAATTTGTACATTTTTCGGTAGAAAAATGTCCCGGCCGAAGGCCGGTTCCTCTTAAATTACAGGCTCGCTATCGCTCGCCAGGATAAAATTGATGACACCTGAATGGCACGAAAGGTCTTAATATGGGCTGAAAGTTCTTAAAATCGCTAAACTAATGGGGCAAACGTTTTATAATATCAAAAGCAATGGGGGCTAAACATGAGGGAGAAAGGGGTCAAGACAAAAATTCCTCGAGTGGAGATCTCCCCCTTAAGTAGATTATTGACTCAGTGGCTTATTTATATATATATATAATTGTGTATATTCTTAGCTCATACACGATTTAAGTTTAATGTAATAGGTTGGATAGTATTATGAACCCAATAAACAAAACACACGCACACATGCACAATATCCAGTGTATTGTATTGTGTTTGTATTATGAACCCAATAAACAAAACACACGCACACATGCACAATATCCAGTGTATTGTATTGTGTTTGTATTATGAACCCAATAAACAAAACACACGCACACACATGCACAATATCCAGTGTTATTGTATTGTGTTGTATTATGAACCCAATAAACAAAACACACGCACACACATGCACAATATCCAGTGTATTGTATTGTGTTTGTATTATGAACCCAATAAACAAAACACACGCACACACATGCACAATATCCAGTGTATTGTATTGTGTTTGTATTATGAACCCAATAAACAAAACCACACGCACACACATGCACAATATCCAGTGTATTGTATTGTGTTTGTATTATGAACCCAATAAACAAACCACACGCGCACAACATGCACAATATCCAGGGTATTGTCTTGGTGTTTGTATTATGAACCAATAAACAAAACACACGCACACACATGCACAATATCCAGTGTATTGTATTGTGTTTGTATTATGAACCCAATAAACAAAACACACGCAGACACATGGACAATATCCAGTGTATTGTATTGTGTTTGTATTATGAACCCAATAAACAAAAACACGCACACACATGCACAATATCCAGTGTATTGTATGTGTTTGTATTATGAACCCAATAAACAAAACACAAGCACACACATGCACATATCCAGTGTATTGTATTGTGTTTGTATTATGAACCAATAAACAAAACACACGCACACACATGCACCAATATCCAGTGTATTGTATTGTGTTTGTATTTTGAACCCCATAAACAAAACACACGCACACACATGCACAATATCCAGTGTATTGTATTGTGTTTGTATTATGAACCCAATAAACAAAACACACGCACACACATGCACAATATCCAGTGTATTGTATTGTGTTTGTATTATGAACCCAATAAACAAAACACACGCACACACATGCACAATATCCAGTGTATTGTATTGTGTTTGTATTATGAACCCAATAAACAAAACACACGCACACACATGCACAATATCCAGTGTATTGTATTGTGTTTGTATTATGAACTCAATAAACAAAACACACGCACACATGCACAATATCCAGTGTATTGTATTGTGTTTGTATTATGAACCCAATAAACAAAACACACGCACACACATGCACAATATCCAGTGTATTGTATTGTGTTTGTATTATGAACCCAATAAACAAAACACACGCACACACATGCACAATATCCAGTGTATTGTATTGTGTTTGTATTATGAACCCAATAAACAAAACACACGCACACACATGCACAATATCCAGTGTATTGTATTGTGTTTGTATTTTTTATATTTTTATAAAGGACACACTATAATTAATACAGTTAATCCCTGCTGTACCGGCGACGTCTTTTGAATGATATTTGAGCTGGGTTTAGACGATTTTGTGCAGTTTACGAAAGATCTGGGGTAGCAAAAAGGGTCGAGTGAGATAGTTGGAAGCCCTGTCAATGGCTCGAGGCCCCTTTATAAACGGCATACCACTCGTCTAATAGTAGTAGCAGCCAATATAAAGTTCAAAGACCTCTATAGCCGGTAGGGAAGGGGTTAATTAAGGGGAGATTTCCACTTGAGGGATTTTTGTTCTGGACTCCTTTCTCCCTCATGTTTAGCCTCATTGTTTTTCTAATTTTAAGACGTTTGCCCCATTATTTTGACGATTTTAAGAACTTTCAACCCATTTCTGTCAATTTTAAGACCTTTCGTGCCATTTAGGTGTCGATTTTATCCTGGCGAGCGATAGCGAGCCTGTAATTTAAGAGGAACCGGCTTTCAGCCGGGATTTTTTTCTACCGAAAAATGTACAAATTTATCTTGAAAGGGGCTCAAGGGGGTGTAATCTTAAGCTTGAAGGATATCTAGGGACTAAACTAAAAACCTCCCCTTAAGGAGCCGCGTAGCAAAATATGTGCATGTGTAATATATAATACATAATCGGTCAGCATTTAGCACCGACATGACTCCGCCTACAATCGATAAAGGGCGGGTGCCCGACCCCGAAAGGGGTTGAAATAGGGGAGCTATCCCCCCGCCAAAGGCGGCTTTCTAGGGCCTTTCCTAGCTGATGCTGAGAGGATTGGGTTCTAGTCATGTGGTGATGGGCTGGTCTATCAGAGTGAGAACTGAGCGATCTCTGCCATACCCATAGCTTACTCTGACTGTTCCTTTAACTTATATATTTTCTAGATCTCAAGTGACGGCGTCCTCTCCGGGGATTGACCTCCCAATCTACCAAGATTGGAAGCCAAGCGGTAACATTTTTCCCTTGCCCCTCAACTTTCTCTTCATAATTGCTGAGGGGCACAGGGCCCTGGGTGGGGCTTTGGTTTCCCGGGCGTTTCCGCACCCTCCTCAGCCCCCCGCCATGGAGTGGCTTCGGTCACCCAGGCTTTATTGTGGTCGGCGGGGAGGGTTCTGTGGGGGCACTCGGTTATGGCCTTGGAATTGCTCGGGGCCTTGGGGCTGTTCGGCCAGGCAGCTTGGGGAACAACAACAACAACAACAACAATCGATAAACAAACCCCTAATTTGGTTTATATCGGTTGGTCGAGCGGCACTCTGACCTTCACCTACTGTTTATATACTGCCTAGCGATCCATTATTTAGACAACTGCGCAGAGAGAGGGGGGCTCGCGATTCGTGGTGGGCGTGTAATTTAGTAGGAACCGACAAATGTACGAATTTATCTTGAAGGGGGGGTGTTGGGGGTGTTTTTTAAGGGGGGGGGGGTCACCTACTTTTTTTTTTATCTTTCTCTCCTTTTCTCTCTTTCTCTGGCTTGTATCCATTCGGCCCCATTCAGCCAACTGTTTTAAGACGTATATCCCCATCCAGGTGTCGATATATTCCTGGCGAGCGATAGCGAGCCAGCATTGTATGGAGAAATCCGGCTTCGCCGGAGAAATTTTTATATCGAAAAATGTACAAATTTAGCTTGCTCTCAAAAACTAAAATATATATGCTGGCTCGCTACCGCTCACCACGAAAATATTAACACCTGGATGGGGGTAAACGTCTTTAAACAGTAGGCTGAATGGGGCCGAATGCATACAAGCCAAAGAGAGAGAGGGAGAGAACGAGACCAACGCGAGGTGGGCTCCCTTAAGCTTGATGGAGGTCGAGGGATGAAAATATAAATGATATAAACAAATAAACTATATAAATATATGATGTTACCTATACCCGGTTCCAAATAGGTAGTCCAGAATTCGTGAACCCTGAACGCTATAATTAAAAAAAAGGGTTAGAGTAATGGAGCTCATATAGTTTAGCTACCATTTAGGAAGAGTCAGCCAGGATATACAGTACAGGTGTGGTAATTTACAGTCTATAATTTCTCGACCCCCAACCTTACAACTGGTGATGATAACTGGTGATGATAACTGGTGATGATAACTGGTGGTGATAACTGGTGATGACAACTGGTGATGACAACTGGTGATGATAACTGGTGATGATAACTGGTGATGATAACTGTACTCGGTTCATTATAGGTAAGCCAACAATCCCGACCCTAACCTCTCGGAACTCAGATAGGACTAGAGCTCTACCATTTAGGAAGAGTCAGCCAGGCAAGTGGTGTGGTAATTTACAGCCCATTTGTTCTAGCCCATTTTGAGTTATGGGGGTTAGGAGTTACAATGTCTGGCCTACCTGCTGTATAATGCATGGATTGATATCTAGGGAGACTGCCACAAATAAATGAATGAATAATACATCTTCCCTTAAGGGGAGGTTTTTAGTTTGGTCCCTAGATATCCTTCAAGCTTAAGATTACACCCCCTTGAGCCCCTTTCAAGATAAATTTGTAAATTTTTCGGTAGAAAAATGTCCCGGCTGAAAGCCGGTTCCTCTTAAATTACAGGCTCGCTATCGCTCGCCAGGATAAAATCGACACCTAAATGGCACGAAAGGTCTTAACATTGACAGAAATGGGTTGAAAGTTCTTAAAATCGTCAAAATAATGGGGGCGAACGTCTTAACATTAGGAAAACAATGGGGCTAAACATGAGGGAGAAAGGAAGTCAAGAAAAAAAATCCCTCAAGTGGATATCTCCCCTTAACCCTTTCTGTACCGGCGACGTCTTTTTAACTTTATTCTGGCTACTATTAGACGATTTTCTTCAGTTTCAAAAGGGCTTCCAACTATGAACAGGCTTGGAACTGTCTCACTTAACCCTTTTGACTACCACAGACCCTTCGTAAACTGCACAAGTTAGCTAGCATAAAATACAAAAGACATCGCCGGTACAGAAGGGGTTAACTTTGGCCTCCCACCCCTCATAACAGCACCTTGGCCACTAAACGGTAGGTTACCCTATAACCTTGTATGGTGTAGAGAAAGTCACGGAAGGTGTAGTGAATGTGTATTTATGTGTTAATCTTCAGATTTAAAGACGTTCGCCCCCATAAATTTTGCGATTGTAAGACCTTTCTCGCCATTTTAGGTGTCGATGTTTTCCTGGCGAGCGGTAATTTAGGATGAATGTTGAGCGGTATTTGGAAAGTAGACAGAATGGATAAAAAACAGCATCTGAGGAAGAGCACTTTGTTGACAACGTTTTGCAGATAGGAATCTGTCTTGATGAAGCTATGTGCGAAACGTTTTCAATAAAGTGCTCTTCCTCAGATGGTGTTTTTTTTTACCAATTTAGGGGGAATCGGCGTTTGGCCAGGACATTCTTCTACCGAAAAATTTAGAAATTTATCTCGAAGGGGGGTCTTGGGGATGCTTTTTAAAGCTTGATGAAGGTCTAAGGAGGACACTAAGAATACGTAAATAAATAGATAAATAAATAACTAAGTAAATAAATAATTTATAATATATATATATATATATAATAATTATATAATATATATATATATATATATATATATTATATATATATATATATATCTATATATATATATTATATATATATATATATAATACCGCCCTTAATTATATATATATATATATATACACTATAATTATATTATATATATATATATATATATATATATATATATATATATATATATATATACAGTATATATATATATATATAATACCGCCCTTAAGTTATATATATATATATATATATATATATATATATATATATATATATATATATATATATATATATATATATATATATATATAATACCGCCCTTAAGTTAGGCCTCCCAGTCCTCGTAACAGCTCCTTGGCCACTATACGGTAGATTACTGTATAACCTTGTATGGTGTAGAGAAAGTCACGGAAGGTGTAGTGAGGCCTGGTGAGTGTGTGTGTCTGTGGTTAGGTCAATGATTGTGTGGTGGTGTACACAGAAAAACAAACTACAACAGATATATTGATCCCTACGATGCTGCTTGTAACTGAACTACTGATCCTATGTGTAAACAGGAAAGGATAGCACAGCAGAAAGTGGTGTTATTCGTTTATAAACACAGTTAATCGGGTGTTCAGACTTAAGAGCAAGATATTTATCTAGACGATTTTTGAAAGCTGATTGTGTGGTGAGGTACGGTACTGTCGTCTACCTGTCTGATTGTGTGGTGAGGTACGGTACTGTCGTCTACCTGTCTGATTGTGTGGGGAGGTACTGTCGTCTACCTGTCTGATTGTGTGGTGAGGTACGGTACTGTCGTCTACCTGTCTGATTGTGTGGGGAGGTACTGTTATCTACCTGTCTGATTGTGTGGGGAGGTACTGTCGTCTACCTGTCTGATTGTGTGGTGAGGTACTGTTATCTACCTGTCTGATTGTGTGGGGAGGTACTGTTATCTACCTGTCTGATTGTGTGGGGAGGTACTGTTATCTACCTGTCTGATTGTGTGGGGAGGTACTGTTATCTACCTGTCTGATTGTGTGGGGAGGTACTGTCGTCTACCTGTCTGATTGTGTGGGGAGGTACTGTTATCTACCTGTCTGATTGTGTGGGGAGGTACTGTTATCTACCTGTCTGATTGTGTGGGGAGGTACTGTCGTCTACCTGTCTGATTGTGTGGGGAGGTACTGTTATCTACCTGTCTGATTGTGTGGGAGGTACTGTTATCTACCTGTCTGATTGTGGTGGGAGGTACTGTTTACCTGTCTGATTGTGTGGGAGGTACTGTTATCTACCTGTTGATTGTGTTCGACCTATCTGAATTGTGTGGGGAGGTACTGTTATCTACCTGTCTGATTGTGTTCTACCTATCTGATTGTGTGGGGAGGTACTGTTATCTACCTGTCTGATTGTGTTCTACCTATCTGATTGTGTGGGGAGGTACTGTTATCTACCTGTCTGATTGTGTTCTACCTATCTGATTGTGTGGGGAGGTACTATTATCTACCTGCCTGATTGTGTTCTACCTATCTGATTGTGTGGGGAGGTACTGTTATCTACCTGTCTGATTGTGTTCTACCTGTCTGATTGTGTGGGGAGGTACTGTTATCTACCTGTCTGATTGTGTGGGGAGGTACTCTTATCTACCTGTCTGATTGTTTACTTGTCTAACTGATCGTGTGGTGTGTTGCTGATTGTGTGGTGACGTACTGCGGTTTACCTGTCTAACTGATTGTGTGTGTGGTGGGGTACTGTTGTCTGTCTAAATGATTGTGTGTGTGGTGGGGTACTGTTGTCTGTCTAACTGATTATGTGTGTGGTGGGGGTACTGTTTGTCTAACTGATTGTGTGGTGGATTACTGTTGTGTACATACTGTCTTGTCGTCCCAATTAATGGGACTAACGAGCGGCCCCATGGAAAGTATGTCAAAAATATTCAATTAATGCCGAGTTATATAATTGACATATTAATTGATTTTTCGTTTTCGGATAGTGAACGGTGATATATTTCTATACTGGTTTGGTGAGTTACTTTATTAATCAGTGATTTTTATATGTAATTATGTGTGTTTCGTAACAGGGATTGTACTGTAATTTAGTGTGTTGAATTGATTGTGTCATACGCTGATGTATAGTTCAGTGTAGCGATGTGTTATTGCAGTGAGGAGGACTATCGTATATTATTTTGGTTGGTGAGAAGGAAAAAAATGTGTCTTGGAAGATACGAATGGTGTGTGTGTGTGTGTGTGTGTTAGAAAGAGAGAGAGAGAGAGAGAGAGAGAGAGAGAGAGAGAGAGAGAGAGAGAGAGAGAGATTATTATGATTGTATTGCGTGAATGTGAATTATATGTGACGTTAATAATGGCATTGTGGTCTAAGAGAAAGCCCTGTTATAATGACAGTGGGGTCGGTAATTATTCAAATGGTGTGTTTAGTCCTTTGACTCCATGAACAATAATATACTATAATGATATACTATTTAGGTGGTAACTTTAAAACACACACACACACACACACACACACACACACACACACACACACACACACACACACACACACACACACACACACACACACACACACACACACACACACACACAGCCCGTAGCCTAGTAGGTAGAGCTCTCGTCTCACACACGAGGGGTCTCCGCCCGACAAATTGGGCTTGTCTCCTTTCATGTGTTAGCCTCAGTTCACCTAGCTGTAAATAGGTACCTGGAATAAGTGGACGACGTTGTGACGTCCCATCTGGGGTTGGCAAAAATGGTACAAGGCGAGATGGGTATCATATGGTTCACCTAAGCTGATGGCTACCTAATCCTTCGGGCGAGACGGTACCGTCTATAGTGAGAATGGTACCATACAGATCCACCCTAAGCCTTCGTTTCCGATGTCGCCAATTGGCTAAAAATACAGACTACACACACATCCACAGCCATTCCAACGATACATATAACACCTACACATATAGGAGGCGGGAAATAACGAGCATGCTCACTCCCGCAATACAACTAGAGTAAGTACACACACACACACACACACACACACACACACGTAGCGATGGTGGTGATAGTGACAGTTAGGTATATGGTGTCAGTGGTATAATGGCGGTGGTGATATTTAATGTGATGGTGTTAATGGTGTAAGTAATTGTGTCAATAGTTAATGTGAGTGGTAATGGTGTAAGTAATGGTGTCAATGGTGGTAGTAGCAGTTGTGTTTTGACTTGAATGATGATGGTGAGTGGATTGTGGTGGTGGTAGTGATGGTAGTTAATGTTGTTAGTGATGATATGGTGGTAATGGTAGTAGTGGTGTTGATGGTGGTAGTTAATTTTATGACTGATGATATGGTGGTAATGGTGTCAGTGGTAGTGATGGTGGTGTTAATCTTGTGAGTGATGGTAATGATAGTGGTAGTGAAGGTAGTATATACATGTTTTAGAGGTAGTGATGGTAGTTAATGGTGTGAGTGATGACTAGATGACTAGAGGTGACCGTGAGTGTGTTGTTGTTATTATTTATGGAGTACAGGAAGGACGCGTGAAGGGATGTGTTGTATATTATCGTCAGTACATCTCTACCTCTGTGATCACCAACACGTTATGGTACCATCTGTATAACCACATAAGCCAGTACCGTTTACTGGGTTAATTCTCTCGTCCGACCTCTTGTGTGGTTAGTAGGATAATTGGTTAAATTAGTATTGGGGAGTTGTGGACACAAGATTGGAAAACGGAACCCACATACTGACAAGGATGGCAATGGAGAGAGAGAGAGAGAGAGAGAGAGAGAGAGAGCGAGAGAGAGAGAGAGAGAGAGAGAGAAGAGAGAGAGAGAGCGGAGAGAGAGAGAGAGAGATGAGAGAGAGAGAGAGAGAGAGAGAGAGAGAGAGAGATAAGAGAGGAGAGCGAGAGAGAGAGAGAGAGAGGAGAGAGAGAGAGAGAAGGTAGAGGGAGAGAGAGAGAGAGAGAGAGAGAGAGAGAGAGAGAGAGAGAGTACCAAGGAAATCAAGCAACAACATATCTAGTGACCCTTCTAGGCTGCTTCTCCTCCAAAAACACTGAGGATCAAGTGTCCAAACAGTGGTTTAGAGTGGGAGGAAACTACTTGCCCTGGAGCTAATGTCCGTGGCAGGATTAGGAAGTTAGTAGGGGACATATGGGTTAGTAACTGAGGGGAGGATAAAATAAAGTTATTCATTTACAACGCAGTCAGTCGCGGGTTTGATGCGAGATATTTGTCTAAGCGGAGGTTTAAATGAATCAACGGTGCTGCAGCGTATAACGTCTCGGGGAAGCCCATCCCACAAGTTAACAACTCGATTGAAGAAGAAATTCTTAGATTCGTGTGAGTTAAAAGATTTACCAATAATTTTGAAACCGTTTCCCCGTGTGTAAGTAGATTGGTCGATAGTGAAGTACTTACTACAGTTCATATTGTCGATGCCTTTGATGATTTTGAACACTTGAATTAAGTCACCTCTTAATCTGCGCTGGGTTAAAGGAAATAAATTTAATTCTCTAAGACGCTCTTCGTATGGTTTGTTCTTTAGGCTAGGTATCATTTTGGTAACTCTACGTTGAACTCGTTCTAGCTTGTTTATGTCTTTTTGGTAATAAGGGCACCAGCATTGAACGCAGTAGAGAGAGAGAGAGAGAGAGAGAGATATTTGGAAATACTCTTATCTATATATACATAATCTTCGCTACATCCATTACAATTCATACCTTAAGGGGAGATATCCACTTGAGATTTTTTTTTCTGGACTCCTTTCTCCCTCATGTTTAACCCCATTGCTTTTCTAATTTTAAGACTCGCCCCATTATTTTGACGATTTTAAGAACTTTCGACCCATTTCTGTCAATTTTAAGACCTTTCGTGCCATGTAGGTGTCGATTTTATCCTGGCGAGCGATAGCGAGCCTGTAATTTAAGAGGAACCGGCTTTCAGCCGGGACATTTTTCTACCGAAAAATGTACAAATTTATCTTGAAAGGGGGTCTAGGGGGAGTAATTTTAAGCTTGATGGAAGTCTAGGGAATGAACTAAAAACCTCCCCTTAAGACATACCAAAACCCGCACTGTTTATTTTGTTAGGAGTCAGTTGGTCTCCTTATATGTATGACTCAGTACCGTTACCTAGTCATTCATATAGTGTTTGTTCTTCATCTGGACTTCTGTTAACGCGTTATATCCGTTGTTGTTGTTGTTGTTGTTCTCGCCGCTACACACGCACACACGCACACACACACACACACACACACACACACACACACACACACACACACACACACACACACACACACACACACACACACACACACACCACACACCACACACATACGCACATCACACACACACACACACACACACACACACACACACACACACACATACACACACACACGTACACACACACACACACACACACACACACACACGTACACACACACACACACACACACACACACACACACACACACACACACACACACACACACACACACACAGAGTAACTGAGTAACTGACTTATTATGCAGTACTGTATATTATATAGACCGGTATACTGTATATATATATATACTCTCAGCGGGTCTCAAACCAAAAAAACAAAGGTATTATAACTTCCATTTCTGATTATGTATTGATATAGAAAGCTGGAACAGCCATACAGCCCGAGCCTCCCTACTACAAGTGGCCAATTCCTCTAGACTGCCTTTGTAAACACCAACACGTTACATCCGTTCTTGCTCAAGGCCTACGGTCAGTCACACACACCACCCTCCACATTTTTTTTTGTTTTTTTTTTTTTTTTTTTTTTTTTTTTTTTTTTTGGGGGAGTCTAGTATATACCCTTTCAGTATGATGGTGTCTTATTCTTCCGTATAGTCTGTCTGGCGGTCATTAGGCGATACTGGTCATTTTAGGACATGTCTGTGGGAGTCCGGCAGTTATTTTACTTGGGTCTGTTTATTTATACATATGTTTTTAGTTTCCTCGCCAAACCTTCATCAAGCTTAAAAACACTCCTAGACCCCCCCCCCCCCCCCCTTCAAGATAAATGTGTACATTTGTCGATAGAAAAATGTTCCAGCCTGGTATCTCTTAAAATTATAGGCTCGCTATCGCTCGCCAGGAAAAAATCGACACCTATATGGCACGAAAAGTCTTACTATTGACTAAGAATTGGGGCGACATGTCTTAAAATCGCCAAACTAAAGGGACCAGAAAAGCGACCCATCTCCCCTTATGTGAGCTTTGTATCGTTCCATGTTAAGGAGGGTGACCTGTTTTGGTTCTGTCCTTTTCTATCTTTCTCTGGCTTGTATCCATTTGGCCCCATTCAGCCTACTGTTTTAAGACGTTTATCCCCATCCAGGTGTCAATTTTTCACTGGTGAGCGGTAGCGAGCCAGCATTTTTTATTTTTTATTTTTTTGACAGCAGGCTTAATTTGTACATTTTTCGATAGAAACATTTCTCCGGCGAAGCCGGATTTCTTCATATAATGCTGGCTCGCTATCGCTCGCCAGGAAGAAATCGACACCTAGATGGGGATAAACGTCTTAAAATAGTTGGTTGAATGGGGCCGAATGGATACAAGCCAGAGAAAGAGAGAACAGGACAGAAATAACAAAAAGCAGGTCACCCCCCTTAAGTGGAGTTATAATTGTGCCATCGTACTGAAGGGGTTAACGTTCCCTTCAGTTTATCATTCACTAAAGAAAAGTTTCACTCGAATCTTTGATTTTCTCATTAATATTAACTCCTTGAGGCTTCCGACGCATTTTGACTGTTTAGTTTGGCTATTATTAAACGATTTGAGACAGTTTAGGAAGGATCTGTGGGAATTATATGAGTAACGACTATCTCAATTAACCCTCTGACTTCCCTATACCTTTCCTAATCCTGCGTAAAATCGTCTAGTGATAGCCAGAACAAAAGAAAAGAAATGCGTATCAGATATTGAAAGAGTTTAACTGGAAGAACAAATGAAAACAAATGCGTATCGGATTTTGAAAGGGTTAAACAGCCCTCCAGTAATAACGTAGCTAGTCCGTAATTCCTCTCCAACAACAACAACAACAACAACAACACCAACAAGACGATAGTTAGATCCGGTGTTTGTTCCCCCGCTATGCATACAGTCATACGGTTTTACTTTGCTGCCCCACAGTTAGAAAGTTAGTCAGTTACCCAGTCAGTATTTAAGGGAGCCCACCTCGCTCTTTTTTTTTATCTTTCTCTCCCTCTCTCTTTGGCTTGTATCCATTCAGCCTACTGTTTTAAGACGTTTACCCCCATCCAGGTGTCAATTTTTTCCTGGTGAGCGGTAGCGAGCCAGCATATATGTATTTTTGTTTTGACAGCAAGCTAAATTTATACTTTTTTCGATATACAAATGTCTCCGGCGAAGCTGGATTTCTCCATACAATGCTGGCTCGCTATCGCTCGCCAGGAAGAAATCGACACCTGTATGGGGATAAACATCTTAAAACAGTTGGCTGAATGGGGCCGAATGGATACAAGCCAGGGAAAGAGAGAAATCAAGAGAAAAACAACAAGACGATAGTTAGATCTGCTGCTTGTTCTCCCGCTATGCATACAGTCATACGGTTTACTTTGCTGCCCCACAGTTTAGACAGTCAGTCAGTCAGTTACCCAGTTAGTCGGCCAGTTAGTCTTTAAGGGGAGGTGGTTGATGTCTCTGCCCCCCCCCCCCCCCCCTCCCCCCCCCCTCACACACACACACACACACACACCCTCTCTTTCATACTTAGCCCCTTTAGTTTTCATATTTTAAGACGTATTCGGCTCGGATCTCTGATATAAAGGGTTAGCTACAAGTGTAATCATACACAAAAGTATCCTTACTAAAATGACACGCACCATTTAGACTCAATGGACGAAGTAATATGGAAACTATTGTTTGAGCTCGAATCGTACCCCACTTTATGAAACTCAACGTTCACGAGAGTAAGGATACTTTTTTGTATGATAGTACAACACGCAAGTTTCTTTGTACTTCTTGGCTACACTCTCACTGGGTTAATTATGTGTTAATTATGTGTACTCTCACTGGTTAATTATGTGTTAATTATGTGTACTCTCACTGGGTTAATTATGTGTAATGTTGTATTCGTGAACACCAACACGCAACTCTCACCGCTGTTACTTCATTACTTGCTCGTTCTCCCAGTATGTCTCGTTCGTTCTCCCAGTATGTCTCGTTCGTTCTCCCAGTATGTCTCGTTCGTTCTCCCAGTATGTCTCGCTCGTTCTCCCAATATGTCTCGCTCGTTCTCCCAATATGTCTCGTTCGTTCTCCCAATATGTCTCGCTCGTTCTCCCAGTATGTCTCGCTCGTTCTCCCAATATGTCTCGTTCGTTCTCCCAGTATGTCTCGTTTGTTCTCCCAGTATGTCTCGCTCGTTCTCCCAGTATGTCTAGCTCGTTCTCCCAGTATGTAGGTTTACTAGCCATTTATCAATTTACTCCAGCAACCAGTGTGTTTCTCTGTCTTGTTTCGTTGTTTTGTACTATGCTAATTTTGTATTTTATGTTAATATTGTAAGCTGTGGTCAATACAAATATCTATCTACTGTATCTGTTTGTCTGGCAGTCGGTCGGTTTGTGAAACTGTTCCTCTTTGAATATTGTGAAAGTTAGAGAGTCTCCTGGTCTGCTTTCCCTGCTACAGTTGCTATATTAGCCAACCAATTAGTCAGTACGTCAGTTTAAATGGACTACTTGATTTTGATGATCAAGTCCTTTGAATCTGATGGACTCGTCAGACCATTTACCGGTACTCATCTTGCGCAGGAAAATCTCATTTCCTTATTATTAAACTTAATCTTATCATTCACTAGGCACTTGTTTTCACCACATATTTTAATTATGAAAATATTTATAAAATTCTAATATATATTGGAAACAACGAGGGTATTTTATATGGCGTGTAGGTGGGCTTGTATTGAAACTGAGTAAAGCAAAATGTAATCCCAATAATATCATCCCATGGACTCATCGATATTTTACCCCGGGACTGTATGATTACTATAGTCTGTTTATGGTGATTCTCATCTCGGTTACTCGAAGGCTTACTGCTTTCATGATGCAGACACATAATTGCATATTTCTTGTCATTAAATAGTACAAAATCAGCTACTGTACTAAAGAATTAAATTTACCATCAGGTTAAAAAACAAAAAACTATAGTTAGTAGTTATGTGTAGTATATTTAATATACCCTGTTCCAAATTATTGAACATTAACCTCAATAACTTACATACGGCTAGAGTAATGGAGTGAATATTTCCACCATTTGGGAAGGGTCAGCCAGGGAATAGGTGTGCTCTAGCCCTTTTTGAGCTGCACAGGTTAGGGTTTATGATTTTTGGTCTACCTATTTGGAACAGGGTATACCATTATTCATTAGTTACAATGTTTGTGGATATGGTATCAGTCAAAGAGTCCCGGTCGTTCACTTCAGAAGTATTGCCGTCAACGAGTTATTGATTGGGGGGGCCTCTCTTGGCACCCTCCTTCGGTCTTCTCACGATCTTTACCCTTCTGCAGTCTGTATTATGTGCGCGCGCTCTCTCTCTCTCTCTCTCTCTCTCTCTCTCTCTCTCTTTCTTTCTCTCTCTCTCTCTCTCTCTCTCTCTCTATCTCTCTCTCTCTCTCTCTCTCTCTCTCTCTCTCTCTCTCTCTCTCTCATTTTGCCTTGCCTCTGTTAATCAAAATACAAAAAAACTCTTATTCTTATCACTATCCACAGACGTTATAAAGGGCTTCATCCTCATTGTACACAGTTTCTCTTGTAAGTTTCGGCATCCTATTGAACCCAGCTGTACGTACCCACCACCTTTATGTGACCCAATTCCGTCAGTTAACTGTTGTGGCTACCTTGACCTTTCTCTACCCTATACTGTATAACTAATGTACAGCATCCTATCGACCGTTCATGTCCTAACCGTTTCGTCGACACTTTGGGGGTCATTATTTATTACAGGACGTTAGGAAGGGGCACGTTCTCTGTGAAGGATCATGTGGTGATATTATGGGGCGTTCACTTGAAATCTTCAAAGTAATGGGGTGAACGTTTTAAATGTATCGGGGCTAAACATGAGGGAGAAGGGGTACACAAAGGAAAGGAAAGTCCCCCCACTCGCCCCATCCTTACGTAAATGTTGAGCTTAGGAAGGGGGTGATTGAACACTCGTGTAGACTGTCCTGCCACGGACATTAGTTCCAGGGCAGTAATTCCCTTTCCAATGTTCCCTTACCCACTCTAAACCACTGTTTGGACACTTGATCCTCAGTGTTTTGGAGGACAAGCAACCTAGAAGGGTCACTAGATCTGTTGTTGCTTGATTTCCTTTGTACTCCTTTGTACTGTGGCTCATGAATAATGTTTGGAATCCGAGTATAACTTTGGGTTTGTTATAATTACCTCCAGAATATTGTATTCAATTTATTAATTAATGGGACTGTGTGTGTGTGTTCAGAGGATTGTGTGTTAGTTGAGTATTATTCAATTTAATAATTAATGGGACTGTGTGTGTGTCAGAGGATTGTGTGTTAGTTGAGTATTATTCAATTTAATAATTAATGGGACTGTGTGTGTGTTCAGAGGATTGTGTGTTAGTTGAGTATTATTCAATTTAATAATTAATGGGACTGTGTGTGTGTTCAGAGGATTGTGTGTTAGTTGAGTATTATTCAATTTAATAATTAATGGGACTGTGTGTGTGTTCAGAGGATTGTGTGTTAGTTGAGTATTATTCAATTTAATAATTAATGGGACTGTGTGTGTGTTCAGAGGATTGTGTGTTAGTTGAGTATTATTCAATTTAATAATTAATGGGACTGTGTGTGTGTTCAGAGGATTGTGTGTTAGTTGAGTATTATTCAATTTAATAATTAATGGGACTGTGTGTGTGTTCAGAGGATTGTGTGTTAGTTGAGTATTATTCAATTTAATAATTAATGGGACTGTGTGTGTTCAGAGGATTGTGTGTTAGTTGAGTATTATTCAATTTAATAATTAATGGGACTGTGTGTGTGTTCAGAGGATTGTGTGTTAGTTGAGTATTATTCAATTTAATAATTAATGGGACTGTGTGTGTGTTCAGAGGATTGTGTGTTAGTTGAGTATTATTCAATTTAATAATTAATGGGACTGTGTGTGTGTTCAGAGGATTGTGTTAGTTGAGTATTATTCAATTTAATAATTAATGGGACTGTGTGTGTGTGTTCAGAGGATTGTGTGTTAGTTGAGTATTATTTAATTTAATAATTAATGGGACTGTGTGTGTGTGTTCAGAGGATTGTGTGTTAGTTGAGTATTATTTAAGGGGAGATCTCCACTTGAGGGATGTTTTTCTTGACCCCTTTCTCCCTCATGTTTAGCCCCATTGCTTTTGATATTATAAAACGTTTGCCCCATTAGTTTAGCGATTTTAAGAACTTTCACCCCATATAAAGACCTTTCGTGCCATTCAGGTGTCAATTTTATCCTGGCGAGCGATAGCGAGCCTGTAATTTAAGACGAACCGGCCTTCGACCGGGAAATTTTTCTACCGAAAAATGTACAAATATATCTTGAAAGGGACTCAAGGGGGTGTAATTTTAAGCTTGATGGAGGTCTAGGAAACAAACTAAATACCTCCCCAGAGGTTCCTTGTAAGTTAAATACAATCGCCTGACTAACAAAACAGTATAATTATAATAATAATAATTATTATTATTATTTCATCATCAAAGGGGTTATTTCAGTTTCCGATCATGCCCATATTAGTCACTGTATTTGATCGGTCATGTTTCCTTATGGTCCAACTCGCGCCCACTCCCATACCAAGTAGTGCATTATTCCGTCCTCTTAAGGGGGGGGGTTGGATGTTTTTTTACTGGTCCCCCTTCTCCCTCATGTTTAGCCCCATTAGTTTTGAGATTTTGAGATGTTTGGTCCATTAGTTTGGCAATTATCAGACCTTTCGCCCCATTTCGTCGTCAATATTAAGGGGAGGTATTTACTTTGTTTCCTAGACCTCCATCAAGCTTAAAATGATACCCCGTTGAGTCCCTTTCAAGATAAATGTGTACATTTTTCGGTAGAAAAATTTCCCGGCCATAGGCCGGTTCCTCTTAAATTACAGGCTCGCCAGGATAAAATCGACACCTGTATGGCACGAAAGGTCTTAATATGGGGTAAAAGTTCTTAAAATCGCTAAATTAATGGGGCGAACGTTTTATAATATTAAAAGCAATGGGGCTAAACATGAGGGAGAAAGGGGTCAAGAAAAAAATCCCTCAAGTGGAGATCTCCCCTTAAGAACTGTAGCAAGACAAGAGTATATAACAATAATAATTTCATCATCAAAGGGGTTATTTTAGTTTCCGATCATACCCATATTAGTCACTGTATTTGATCGGTCATGTTTCCTTATGGTCCAACTCGCGCCCACTCCCATAACAAGTAGGGCATTATTCCGTCCTCTTAAGGGGGGGATGGGTTTTTTTCGCTGGCACCCCTTCTCCCCATTAGTTTTGCGATTTTAAGACGTTTGGCCCATTAGTTTGGCGATTATCAGACCTTTCGCCCCATTTCTTCGTCAATATTAAGATCTTTGTGCCATTTGTGTCGATTTTGTCATGGCGAGCGATAGCCCGCCTGTAATTTTAGGAGGAAGGGGTGTTTTTTGTTTAAGCTTGATGGAGCTCTAGCGAGGAAACTAAGAATATATATATATATATATATATATAAATAGACCAAGAACAATCACCACAATCCCTTTAACAACCTACAAACCCACTGATACATACCGGTATTAGGCTAGTTGGCCCTTTTGATTGTACCAGTTCTCGTTTAATTTGCCGTATATCTATAATATCGAGTCTCAGTCCTACACAGTAGACATAATATACTGGATGTGTGTGTGTATCTAATTTGAGCAGTACCGTAAAGCTACTTATATTCGACAAGCATTGACATTTTCTGAAACAAGATGTAGGGTTAACAATAAAAATTATACTATTTTCTATTCTTGATTAAAGTTGAATAGTATGCGATCAATTGTGACTACAGTATGATCAATATCTGGCGTTACACTAACATGATGTTCAATTATGGGTTTATTGATAGTGCATGAGTAATAATTGAGTATACCGGTACCTTTACATTCATATATTAGATGGATTTCATACTACCAAAATACCTTTGTAATGGTATATTGTTATGGGCACATACATTGCTTTTTTCGTACCTTATTTTAACACTTTCAGCACGATGACGGTTTCTTATTTAAATTCAGACTACCATTGGACGATTTCATTGAGTTTAGGAAGGATCTGTGGGTGTCAGAGGGTTAATTGCGATAGTAGTGACCCCTTGGATGACTGTAGATACTTTTGAAACTGAGTCAAATTGCCTAACGCTCGCCAGAATTGTACTAAGTAGATCGAGTACGCAGGGCGGTAGGGGTGTCATTGACCTTCCAGTGTCCTTTTCGCCTATTCTCCGTTTCGCCTAGTTTAAGTCATTTTGTTTATCTTCTTACTTCTATTCCTTCTATTGTTATATTACTTGCTGACTTAACCCCTCCTCCTTTCACCCTTTGTTTTCATGTGTTTGCTTCTCCCCTTCTTCCTTCTTCATGTTCCTTTGTGATTTCTGTCATTGTTGTTATTGCTATTATTCCTGGCGACTCCTTCTTTCACTGTTTAAATCCCCCACTTGTTGCTTCTCTCCTTACTTTCATCATTCTTTTCTTCCATGCTTTCTTCCTCCCTTTCCTTTATGTCTGTCCTTTATTCTCGTCCTCCCTCATTTCCGTCTTTCCTGCGAGCCACCCAGTGATATTTACCTGGAGGAGGGAGGGAGGGAGGGAGTGAAGGAGGGAGTGGGGGGGATCGTATCCAGTCAGTCAGTCAGGCTAGGAACGCACTCACACACACACACTCACATTCCTCCGCTCTCTTGCCTCCACCATACACACTCACACACACTCTCCGTCGTACACTCTTATATGATCACGCTTTTAAGACCCATCGTTCAGTTACTATAGCCTCTGTCGTTGTGTTCTGTAAGTGTACCTGTGGATTTTATAAGAAGTAAATAAGATAAATCGGTGTTGACGTCGCGCGGTTTCGTAATCGTCGTTTTTGGAGGTTTCGGCGTGCATTATGGAAGGGCGAGAGAGAAAAGTGTCACGTTCGTCGCCGCTGCTGTTTTCGCCTCCTTGGTCAAACCCGCCACTTTCGAATTTGTGAATATATTGCACTGGAAAACCAAAAGAAAAACTGGATTGTTTTTATGTTAATATACTTTCTAAATTGTGAATATGTTGCACATGAAAACCAAAAGAAGCCTTACTTCTTTTATTGTTAATATATTGGACAATTACTAACTAATCTTGAAATTCCATAGCGTGTGTTCAGTGTAAAACAAATGAAAAAAAGAAGACATGGACTGTAGCGAGATTCGTGCATTTACTAAGCGTTTTTTTTATGCAATAACATGAACACTTCCTTCGTGTTTTTTTTTTTTTTTTTTTATATATGTATTCTGAATTGATAAAAGGTTATCAAGAAAATATTACATGTGATCATAGTATTGGTTGTTGGGTGTGTAACATGCAAGGTGTCAAACGATAACCGAGTCCATTATTTTTAGTCATCATTATTGTGTATATAGAGCATAGACCCCTTTATGTAGAGGAGTCTATGATATAGAGATACAAATATGGTTTATAGTTCAAATGATGTCTTTGGAAGTGATAAAATGGCCAAAGCAAGGCTATTTTATGTTAAGGGGAGGTTTTTAGTTCGTTCCCTAGAATTCCATCAAGCTTCAAATTACACCCCCTAGAATCCCTTTCAAGATAAATTTGTACATTTTTCGGTAGAAAAATTTCCCGGCCGAAGGCCGGTTCCTCTTAAATTACAGGCTCGCTATCGCTCGCCAGGATAAAAACGACACCTGAATTGCACGAAAGGTCTTAATATGGGGTGAAAGTTCTTAAAATCGGTAAACTAATGGGGCAAACGTTTTATAATATCAACAGCAATGGGGCTAAACATGAGGGAGAAAGGGGTCAAGAAAAAAATCCCTCAAGTGGAGATCTCCCCTTAATAGTCAGCCAGTCAGTCGGTTGGCAAGTCTGTCAATCTATCAACCCACCCGTAGCCAATCCTAAAGTGTACCATTTAGTACCGGTGACATCCTTTGTCTCATATTCTGGCAAGCATTAGGATACCTTACCTTTTGATGTGTTCGCCACTCTTCTAGCGGCACCAAGGAGCGCGACGCCCCTCGTTATGGGTGGTGTTTTGGTGCAGTAGACTGTTTGAAGCGTTAGGATGATTAGGCAATTGTATTCACCTTAGGAAGGATCTGTGGTATAGCTAAAAGGATTGAGAGGTCAACTTTTTATTGTTTGAGGTCCTTCCTAAGCTTTATAAAATCATCTAATAGTTGCCAGAATATATTGAGAAGAACGTCACCGGTACTGTACGGGTTAAGGGGGTGACCTGCTTTTTGTTATTTCTGTCCTTTTCTCTCTTTCTCTGGCTTGTATCCATTCTGCCCCGTTCAGCCAACTATCTTAAGACGTTTATCCCCATCTAGGTGTCGATTTCTTCATGGCGAGCGATAGCGAGCCATGAATAAATCCGGCTTCGCCGGAGACATTTTTCTATCGAAAAATGTACAAATTTAGCCTGCTGTCAAACACAAATAAAAAATATGCTGGCTCGCTACCGCTCACCAGTAAAAAATTGACACCTGGATGGGGATAAACGTCTTAAAACAGTAGGCTGAATGGGGCCAAATGGATACAAGCCAGAGAAAGATAGAAAAGGACAGAACAAAAACAGGTCACCTCCCTTAAGGGGATACCAGCCAACGATAGATGGATAAAGATGATGAGTAAAGTAAACAACAACCCGCTCCCGTCCATTGGTTTGTTGTGTAGTGAAGGGCCGAAATTCACGGTGTTTGCACAACGGGGAGGCGGAGCAGTGGTGGCCGTGGTAGTAGCGATGGTCGGCAGTGTTGTGGCAAGTGTTGTGGTTGGTGGCGGTGGTACTAGTGAAGGCGGAGTAATGGTAGTAGCAGCAGTAGCGGTATTCCCTGTTTTATTCCAGCTGATGGTTAATTGAATCCCTTAGTAACTGATTTCTCGATAGTTAACCCTTTAAGTATGGGCGACGGCCTTTTATTTTTATTCTGGCTACTATTAGACGATTTTAGTAAGTTTTGGAAGGATCTCTAGCAATTCAAAGACTACAAACTATCTCCATTAACCTTTTTTACTACCACATATCCTTCCGAAGCTTCATAAAATCCTTCAAACATAACTAGAATCCAATAAGGATTAATGTGCAAATATGAAACTACTTTGTCTCTACATCATAATAAGGCCAAGTTTTATGAATAACATATTTTTTTTACTACAAAATATTCATGATACCCAAATACTCCAGATAGGGACATGGCAATTTACTATCAGATGAAAAACCAAACAGACCATAGTGATGGTCGGTAGTGTTGTTGTGGTTGGTGGTGGTGGTGGTCTCTGGCGAATTGGATCCATACAACTGGCGTGCTGCTTGTCACACATGTCAGGGTGGGTGTGGGGTGTGTATATATAGACCTTGGCTTAGACGTAATAAGGTTCAACTAAGGATTTGCTCATTCTAAAAGGGTTGTTTATGAAGGTGGGGTTGGGTGAAATACATTCTAAAAGGGTTGTTTATGAAGGTGGGGTTGGGTGAAATACATTCTAAAAGGGTTGTTTATGAAGGTGGGGTTGGGTGAAATACATTCTAAAAGGGTTGTTTATGAAGGTGGGGTTGGGTGAAATACATTCTAAAAGGGTTGTTTATGAAGGTGGGGTTGGGTGAAATATATACATTCTAACGCAGTCTCGTATGATAATTTTAACGTATCTTTCTATATCGGTGAGGATTTACATAATGGACATTATTTGCGGGTTATTTTTGTCCTTGTCTTAAAGTGGCTTTGTATGACGGGTGAATTAGAGGAGAAATATGGCCTAACTTTTTTAAGCGCCAGAGATCTTTATTTATTTGTTTTTGTTTAAAGTGGATAACAAGGAAATATCACAAATTGCACCGTTCAAAAATGACAATGTGACGTGGGGAGTGTTTTGTGTTAATGTGTATTTATGGCCGTGAAATTCACTTTCATTGATCATTTTAACCCGTTTAGTACCAGGAATGTCCTTTTCATCATATTCTGGCAACTATTTGACGATTTTAGTCAGCTTAAGAAGGACCTCTAACAATAATAAGGCTTCAAACTAAAAGGCTCTGTCGTAGTCTGGTTACATAAAGACATCATATAAAGATTGGGAGAGGCGTTAGACAGGAACACAATCAGAAAACATACAGATTGGGAGAGGAGTTAGGCCTATAGGCAGGGAGACACAATTTCACTCAAGCTGTTCACAGCTTGGGTGAGTGAAAACAATCGACAGCTGAATGGAGTGAAGTGTAGTATTATCGCCAAACTAATGGGGTGCAACGTCTTAAAATCTCCAAACTAATGGAGCGAAATAGGGGAGCTCTAGTAACACCTCCCTCGGTCAAAATGGGGTTAGTATAGTGTGACTTTTTGTTTTCCCTGAAGCAGACCACATGATTTTAACTTGAGGGAGTTTTTTTCTGAGCCCCTTACTCCCTCATGTTTAGCCCCATTAGTTTTGAGATTTTAAGACGTTTGCCCCATTAGTTTGGCGATTATAAAACCTTTTTGCCCCATGTCTGTCAATTTTAAGACCTTTTGTGCCATTTAGGTATCGATTTGTATATGTACACCTATATTTCGATGGGGGGGGGGTATATATTTGTGTTTAAGCTTGATGGAGGTCTAGGGAGCAAACTCAAAATCTCCCGTTAATACACTGTGATGAAGATGGACTTTAGTGTGGTGCACAACGTTTCACTTGCACCCACTCGTATCAAGTGAATTGATGAATCCTGTGTAAGCCAAACGTTCACTACACTAAAGGTCCTTCCTCATCGCGGTGGGTCCTGACGCGTTGTTGACAGTTTTGGCTATCATTAGACGATTTTAAACAGCTTAGGAAGGATCTGTGGGAAATGTAAGGGTAAAGATTACTTCCATATACCCATTACGATCTGAATATAATCGTCTAATAATACCCAGAAATGCGTCTTAGATCCTCATGGGGTTAACCCTTTGAGGATCATGACGCAGTTTATTTTGGACATTATTAGATGATTTTATGCAGATTAGGAAAGGGTATACGGAAGTCAGAGGGTTAATTGTGATAGTATTTACCAGTTTGATGCCCACAGATCCTTCCTAAGTTGTATGATATCGTATGATTAAACTGTAACAATGGGTAATAATCCTCGAGGGGTAAAGGGTTTGTGTCTTTTAGTTTGCTCCCTAGACTTCTATCAAGCTTTAAAAAAACACCTCCTATGACCCTCCTTCGAGATACATGTGTACATTTTTCGGTAGAAAAATGTCTCCGCCGAAGGCCGATTCCTCCTAAATTACACCCAAATGGCAGAAAAAGTCTTCATATTAGCAAATAAATGGGGCGAAAAGTCTTAAAATCGCCAAATTAATGGGGCGAACGTCTTCATATTTCAAAACTTATGGGGAACGTGAGGGAGAAGGGGTTCTGGAAAAAAACATATTGTCGCAACTGTATGACTGAATGCTATTTATGTTGATTGGTGCGAAATGGGAAAGTTATTATATTGAACGAATTGCAGAAAATATATTGTATATTTGATATATATTTTTATAATTGTTATTACGACTTTCGCCAAAATGTTCAAGACGACATTTGAGGTTTGTCAACTCATTTTGTTGTGCTAACAATTGGACTCGAAAATAATTTGTGGTTTGATATCATTAGAAATTCGTCGAAACAATGGACTAGTGGCGCGTTTGTTTTAACAATATTCATTAACATTGACTTTTAGCGAATGAAGAAATGTATTACGTCTGGCATTTGTATAGAAGTATTGATTTATTGTGATTGATAAAGAATTATATCATATTTGATTATAAGGCTCTAGAAAAGATATATTTTAGTGTTTGTTGTTCGGTGTGGTAAAGACGATGTGTGGCAAGTCCTTGGTGTGACGTATTTCCTTCAAGTGGATTTTTAGGCGGTGTCACACGAGCGCATTTTCCGGCAATTTTCGATGAGTCAGTTTTGTTTTATTATTTTATTACTATTCTATTATTCTATTATTTTATTACTATTCTATTATTTTATTATTTTATTACTATTCTATTATTTTATTATTTTATTACTATTCTATTATTTTATTACTATTCTATTATTTTATTACTATTCTATTATTTTATTATTTTATTACTATTCTATTATTTTATTATTTTATTACTATTCTATTATTTTATTACTATTCTATTATTCTATTATTTTATTACTATTCTATTATTTTATTACTATTCTATTATTTTATTATTTTATTACTATTCTATTATTTTATTACTATTCTATTATTTTATTACTATTCTATTATTTTATTACTATTCTATTATTTTATTATTTTATTACTATTCTATTATTTTCGCATTTTATTACTATTCTATTATTTTATTACTATTCTATTATTTTATTACTATTCTATTATTTTCGCATTTTATTACTATTCTATTATTTTATTATTTTATTACTATTCTATTATTTTATAATTTTATTACTATTCTATTATTTTATTACTATTCTATTATTTTATTACTATTCTATTATTTTCGCATTTTATTACTATTCTATTATTTTATTATTTTATTACTATTCTATTATTTTATAATTTTATTACTATTCTATTATTTTCGCATTTTATTACTATTCTATTATTTTCGCATTGGCCTCGTAAACTTGATCAAATACAGATTGTGTTACGTAGTTTATACATTTCATGGAACTTATATGCGGAAGTTGCCAGACAACAATTGCCAGTAAATTTTGACGGTAAAGTTGCTCGTGTGATACCACCTTTAACCCCTTCAGCACCGTGACCCCTTTTTTTCCTTCGATTCTGACTAAAGTTAGACGATTTTAAGCAGTTTAAGCATGGCCTATATGTCATTCAGAGAGTTTATTGAGATCGGCCTTATCCCTTCGAGTCCCAGAGGTAGATAATAAGCTAAAGAACAAAGTGGTAACCCGAACAAGATTAATATTACGGCACGGTGCTGAGAGGGTTAAGCGTTGGTAAATATTACTGTCACGTTAAGGGGAGATTTCCACTTGAGGGATTTTTTTCTGGACCCCGTTTTCCCTCATGTTTAGCCCCATTGCTTTTGAGATTTTATGAATTTCGCCTCATTAGTTAGGTTATTTTAAGAACCTTCGCCCCATGTCTGTCAATTTTAAGACCTTTCGTTCCATTTAGGTGTCGAGTTTTTCCTGGCGAGCGATAGCGAGCCTGTATTTTAAGAGGAACCGGCCTTCGGCCGGGACATTTTTCTACCGAAAAATGTACAAATGTATCTTGAAAGGGGGTCTAGGGAGTGTAATTTTAAGCTTGATGGAAATCTAGGGAACAAACTCAACACCTCCCCTTAACACACTGGAAACTCTCACTGGCTGGCACATTATTACCTGTGTTTAGCATTCCGTATCAGTCTTTATCTCACTGGCTGGCACATTATTACCTGTGTTTAGCATTCCGTATCAGTCTTTATCTCACTGGCTGGCATTATTACCTGTGTTAGCATTCCGTATCAGTCTTTATCTCACTGGCTGGCACATTATTACCTGTGTTTAGCATTCCGTATCCGTCTTTATCTCACTGGCTGGCACATTATTACCTGTGTTTAGCATTCCGTATCAGTCTTTATCTCACTGGCTGGCACATTATTACCTGTGTTTAGCATTCCGTATCCGTCTTTATCTCACTGGCTGGCACATTATTACCTGTGTTTAGCATTCCGTATCAGTCTTTATCTCACTGGCTGGCACATTATTACCTGTGTTTAGCATTCCGTATCAGTCTTTATCTCACTGGCTGGCACATTATTACCTGTGTTTAGCATTCCGTATCAGTCTTTATCTCACTGGCTGGCACATTATTACCTGTGTTTAGCATTCCGTATCAGTCTTTATCTCACTGGCTGGCACATTATTACCTGTGTTTAGCATTCCGTATCAGTCTTTATCTCACTGGCTGGCACATTATTACCTGTGTTTAGCATTCCGTATCAGTCTTTATCTCACTGGCTGGCACATTATTACCTGTGTTTAGCATTCCGTATCAGTCTTTATCTCACTGGCTGGCACATTATTACCTGTGTTTAGCATTCCGTATCAGTCTTTATCTCACTGGCTGGCACATTATTACCTGTGTTTAGCATTCCGTATCCGTCTTTATCTCACTGGCTGGCACATTATTACCTGTGTTTAGCATTCCGTATCAGTCTTTATCTCACTGGCTGGCACATTATTACCTGTGTTTAGCATTCCGTATCAGTCTTTATCTCACTGGCTGGCACATTATTACCTGTGTTTAGCATTCCGTATCAGTCTTTATCTCACTGGCTGGCACATTATTACCTGTGTTTAGCATTCCGTATCCGTCTTTATCTCACTGGCTGGCACATTATTACCTGTGTTTAGCATTCCGTATCCGTCTTTATCTCACTGGCTGGCACATTATTACCTGTGTTTAGCATTCCGTATCCGTCTTTATCTCACTGGCTGGCACATTATTTATAACTCTGACCGATTTATCAAGGTACGTTGTAAATCGTACCGGAAGTGGTAATCTCTTTAGCACAGGCTTCGTCTTTGATTGCCTCTTGTAACCTTTGTATTATCATTCCTTATCAGTCATTTATTACTTGCAGATACTTGTAACTTTATCCGATTTATCAAGTTGCCTAGTAAATCGTATATACGTACAGGAAGTGACGATCTTTTAACATCTTGGCTTATTTAGTTGACTGGTTTCGATTTGTGACCATGAATATATCAGATAATCTAAGTTCTTTTATGCCTAGCATTTTTGTTAAGTAATATAAGACTCATGAATGCTTGGCAGTGCAGTGTGCTCGGTGCGGTTACCTGAGTTAGACCAGAAAATAAAAGCATGGTGGATTGAAATAACATATGCTGTACAATTAAGTGTATTTCGAAATGACATTGAAATCACTATAATAGGAAATCACAGTGACTAGAGAATGGTGTTCGTTATTTCTGATATAAACACAAATTATTAAATATAGTGCATGTGCTTCACTTATGAAATAGTGTTAGTTACTTCCGATAAGCACAGATAATTGAAGCAAATATATGTACTTCAATTATATAATATAGTGTTAGTTACTTCTGATCAACACAAATAATTGTAAATAGTTGTAAGTGCTTTCAAGTGCATCCGAATAAAAGGTGAATTATGCCATCGGACCTGAAGATAAATACAAATTATTTAATGAATTGTATATGCTTCCAAGTGCATCCCAATAAAACGTGAAATTAATAAACCGTGAATTTTGCCATCCGACCGTACGCCCCTCGGGACCCTTGGCTCAGTGTATGACTATGTGAGGAGGCAATGAAATGGAAGGTGGCCGAGATCCTGCTGCTCAACCGGTACAAGAAGCTCCGTCGCAGCACCCGAGCTCCCTCCACCGATGTTACCTCCACAGATACCACCACCACTACTATTACTACTACTATCACCCCCCCTGCCACCCCCCCTGCCACCGCCCCGTCGACGCCTTACCGTAGCGGCCGCCTTAGTCCTACCATGTAAGTTATGCTACCGGTAATATGTAATCTATATATTGCCCAAACTTTCAATGGGTCTACGTTTTTTGGGGCACTAACACAGGTTTAAAGGGGGTAGCCTGCTTTTTGTTATTTCTCTCCTTTTCTCTATTTATCTGGCTTGTATCCATTCGGCCCCATTCAGCCAACTATTTTAAGACGTTTATTCCCATCTAGGTGTCGATTTCTTCCTGGCGAGCGATAGCGAGCCAGCATTATATGAAGAAATCCGGCTTCGCCGGAGACATTTTTCTATCGAAAAATTTACAAATTTAGCCTGCTGTCAAACAAAAATAAAAAATATGCTGGCTCGCTACCGCTCACCAGTAAAAAAAATTACACCTGGATGGGGATAAACGTCTTAAAACAGTAGGCTGAATGGGGCCAAATGGATACAAGCCAGAGAAAGATAGAACAGGACAGAACAAAAACAAGTCACCCCCCTTAAATAAGTGCACACATAGAAAACGGTAATGGTGTAGTAGGTGTACAGTCGCGCTAATAAGTGATGTTTCGGCACCAAGTATGTTTTGATCACTAATTGGTATCAGCCATACTTACAAATGATTTCTTCTCTTTGAGTGAGATATACAACCATATTCCTACACTTACCCGCCCTATTCAACATCTGACAGACAGTAATACAGCACAGAGCAACGTAATGCCAGATGGGACATGACTTATTAGCGCGACTGTACACGCACTATAACCCCAAAAGTGGACAATCATCCAGGTTAAACACTTTGCCTATCCAGGCTCTGGTATCTACAAGGGGTATCTACAAGGTGCCCAAAGATATCCACCAGGTCACCTTATCTATCTGGCATGTTTATTAAGTTATCTAACAGGAACCACGAAGAACCTGCTCAAGCATTCATGCACGACTGCCGGTAAAGTGCAGCCTGCCTGGCCTTTTAAACCTCTCCGACATATGACGCGATTTTGAGCCTATTGGGGATACTTTAAAGCCTTTGTTACCATCAGGGGTATTTAGAAACCTTTAGTTTAGTTACTTCAACCTCTGCAGTTGACTTTGAGTTAGCTGTGGGCAGAACACTAATTTTGGAGAGGCAATTATAAGAGTGAGAGAACTCTATTTCTTATTGCTAATCTGGCAACCTCTGCGTCATATGTGCGTGAAAGGGTTAAACTATTGACGTCACACACGCACACACACACACCTTGCCGGATATCTGCTTCGGGGGAGTCTGGTTATGCGGGAGAGATAGTAAGGTGGCTGATCGAAAGTCACGTCAAGGAGTTTACATCACTTCACTCTGCTTCACCTGATTTGTTTTATCTTCTCTCCTTTTCTCTCTTTCTCTGGCTTGTATCCATTCGGCCCCATTCAGCCAACTGTTTTTAGACGTTCATCCCCATCCAGGTGTCAATTTCTTCCTGACAGCGAGCCAGCATTGCATGGAGGAATCCGGCTTCGCCGGAGACATTTGTCTATCGAAAAATTTACAAATTTAGCTTGCTGTAAACATATATGTATATATGCTGGCTCGCTACCGCTCGCCAGGAAAATATTGACACCTGGATGGGGGTAAACGTCTTAAAACAGTAGGCTGAATGGGGCCGAATGGATACTATTGACATCACACACACATCTTGCCGGATATCTGCTTGGGGGGAGTCTGGTTATGCGGGAGAGATAGGAGGCTATCGAAAAATGTACAAATTTAGCTTGCTGTCAAAACAAAAATATTATATATAATGGCTCGCTACCGCTCGCCAGGAAAATATCGACACCTGCATGGGGGTAAACGTCTTAAAACAGTAGGCTGAATGGGGCCGAATGGATACAAGCCAAAGAGAGAGAGAGAGAGAGAGAGAGAGAAAGAGAAGCGAGTTTACAAGTGCACTAAGATCAATTTACTGCATGGTTTTTATAGCTCAAGAAGTGGCCATAGGGTGGTGGCTGACAGGCAGTTTGTTCAACTTATGTATCTCCTAGTTAAGGGGAGGTATTTAGTTTGTTCCCTAGACCTCCATCAAGCTTAAAATTACACCCCCTTGACTCCCTTTCAAGATAAATTTGTACATTTTTCGGTAGAAAAATGTCCCGGCCGAAGGCCGGTTCCTCTTAAATTACAGGCTCGCTATCGCTCGCCAGGATAAAATCGACACCTGAATTGCACGAAAGGTCTTAATATGGGGTGAAAGTTCTTAAAATCGCTAAACTAATGGGGCAAACGTTTTATAATATCAAAAGCAATGGGGCTAAACATGAGGGAGAAAGGGGTCCAGAAAAAAATCCCTCAAGTGGACATCTCCCCTTACGAGTTTACATCACCGTTTTTGTTTGCTCTTTCTCTCCTTTTCTCTCTTTCCCTGGCTTGTATCCATTCGGTCCCATTCAGCCAACTTTTCTAAGACGTTTATCCCCATCCAGGTGTCAATTTCTTCCTGGCGAGCGATAGCAAGTCAGCATTGTATGGAGAATTCCGGCGGAGGAATTTTTCTATCGAAAAATTTACAAATTTAGTTGGTGTCAAAAAAAAAAAAAAAAAAAAAAAAAAAAAAATATATATATATATATATATATATATATATATGCTGGCTCGCTACAGCTCGCCAGGAAAATATTGACACCTGGATAGGGGTAAACGTCTTAAAACAGTAGGCTGAATGGGGCCGAATGGATACAAGCCATGATTTTAAAAGCTCAAGAAGTGGCTGACAGGCAGTTTGTTAACTTATGTATCTCGTAGTTAAAGGTTAAGTCTTCTAGTATATAATGACGCCTTTCTGCATTTTATTTCGGCTATCATTACGCGAATTTATACAGCTTAAGAAATGTGGAAGGGTTACTCATGGTCATATTTATCCTTTATATCGTAGAGATTATTCGGAAAGATTAATACAATTATATATTTAATACAAAAAAGTCTTGTGGTTCGAAATTGGTTAAATGATCTCAATTTATCATTCCTCGCCAATAAATATATAGATTCAGTTATATCAGGCGATTACATTGGAAATATTTTATGTTCGACAGTAATACTACAATTCAAATGTAACAATATTGATACATATTAGTTAGAATATTATGGAATATGTAGATGTACAAGATGAACGTAAAACAAGTTTGTTGGGCTTCCATATCGATGTATGCCAAATATTCAATACGTCACGGTGCGCGCCATTTTTTTTTTTTTTTTTTTTTTTTTTTTTAAATCCAGGAACGAACTAACCTTGTATTCCCAGTCCTTTATTGTAACCACAGACAGCCATATGCAGTGCATTTTTTATTTTATTTTTTATTTAAAGGAAAATTCTGCGCTCCATATCTACTCTCCTTGTATTTATATTAGATACAAAGCAGCTGTATAAGTGAGGCGCCTTTTCTTGATTACAATGGCGGCACTTTTTATGCTCTAGAAAACGTTAGTAACACATATATTTAAATAGGTACGGTCGCGCTAATAAGTCATGTGCCAGCTGTCATTACGTTTGGCTTGCTCTGTGATGTATTAGTGTCTGTCAGATGTTGCATAGGGTGGGTACGTGTAGGATAAATGTTTGTATATTTCACTCGATATGAAGAAATGAAGCTTAGATATTGCTGATACCAATTATCGATCAAAACATACTTGGTGCCGAGACATCACTTATTAGCGCGACTGTACAATCGCGCTAATAAGTGATGTCTCGGCACCAAGTATGTTTTGATCAATAATTGGTATCAACAATATCTAAGCTTCATTTTTTCATATCGAGTGCATTATACAAACATGTTCCTACAATTACCCACTCTATTCAACATCTGACAGACATTAATACAACACAGAGCAAGCCAAACGTAATGACAGCTGGGACATGACTTATTAACGCGACCGTACCATATGCTTGGGTTCGGTAATACGCTACGGTTGCATTAACTGTCGAAAGGAGTGACTCAATAACGAATATAATGGCAAAATTGGCATGAAGAGGCACACTCTTGTTAGCTTGTTTACATTAGCTGACACCACCTACTATCTTACGATTCATGCTTTTGACATTACTATGAAACTGGAACAAAACCCCTTGGTGCATCATAAGTGTGTTGTTATTTTATATAGCCTATGGACGTGGTTAACCCCTTCACCACCATGACGTAATTTTCATCATGTGCTGGTTACCATTAGACGATTTTCTTTAGTTTGTAATCTACCTATATACCGTACGACGCAAATCGGTAAATACGATCTCAATAATCCCTCTTAGTAACATAGGTCCTTCTTAAGCTGCATGCAATCATCTGGTTTTAGCCAGAATCAAAGGTAAAAAGAGCCGTCCTGGTGCTGAAAGGGTTAAGGTATTTACTTCAATCTAGCGGCAATTTGTTTACATCTATAGTCCATTCATTATAGGTAGGCCAAATTTGACCTCTATCCTCTGTAACTCAAAAGGGCTAGAACAAATGGGCTCAACATTTTCACACCTATTACCTGGTCGACTCTTTCCAAATGGTCGCAATATTTTTTCGATTAGGCTACTCTAGTCCTTTTTGAGTTAGAGGTTAAGGATTAGGATTTTTGGCCTAATGGACTAAAGTGACATGAATTCGATCGATATCCGGCGTGTTAACCCATTTTGAGCTGTCTTATAGATTAAGACATCTTAACAATGTTCGGCATATAATTTAGTATTATTAATATTATTTGTATTATTAGTATTAGTATTAGTATCATTTTAATACACATTATTATTATCATTATCATATGGTTTCCGTTGTGATTACCTGTTCCGTGTCATCAGCCTATACTTGTATTAATATTACGTTTTTGTACCCCACAGGTAAGCCTCTCGTGTACAGACCTAAGCTGGCCTTCATCCTGGGTAATGTACTCTATGGACTGTGTACTCTATTTTTTAATATAGGGTACTATATTATATTTGATACAGAGGGCAATTCTCTAAAGAATATTAAAACCCTTGTAGCTATTTCATATTGTATTCTGGTTATCAATAGGCGATGTTATACAACTTATGGAGTTTCTGTAGGAATCAGAGGGAAAACTATCTATTAACCATTTTAATTCCCACAAGTTCTTCATGACGCTATTTCATATTTTATGCAGTTTATCAAGAGGCAATTTTATGCAGCTTGTGGAGAGGAAGTATATGAACGAAGGCGGTGCTGGTTGGGGGGAGGGGCGTCGACTGACTGGGGACAGAGGTGCATGGGGGCGGTTCGTTCGTGGCCACCCCTTCGGGGATCACAGCGTCAGGCAATAGATAGATAGATAGATGGAGAGGGTGTAGGAATCAGAGGAAAACTATCTATTACCTACCGTATTTGAATTCCCACCAGTTCTTCCTAAGCTTAAGGGGAGGTCTCCACTTGGGGGGATTTTTTTATTGACCCCTTTCTCCCTCATGGTTAGCCCCATTGCTTTTGAGATTTTAAGACGTTTGCCCCATTAGTTTGGTGATTTTAAGAATTTCCGCCCCATTCTGTCAATTTTAAGACCTTTCGTGCAATTTAGGTATCGATTTTATCCTGGCGAGCGATAGCGAGCCTGTAATTTAAGAGTAACCGGCCTTCGGCCGGGACATTTTTCTACAGAAAAATGTACAAATTTATCTTGAAAGGGGGTCAAGATGGTGACATTTTAAGATTTCTGGAGGAGTAGGACACAAACTAGAAACCTGCCCTTAATAGATGATAGGAAAGCCTTCGTATACCGCAAGAGTCCTGGAGTCCGTGATACAGCAACATTGTATACACCAGGCCTTCTATCTGTGTGGTTATGTGTGGTGGTGTTATATGTGTGTTCTTGGTGATGACGGACGACTGGGCTCCCTCCCTTCCTTCCTGGCTGGCTGTCTGTCTCTTGTACGTGATTATATATTAGGTATTTACATCAGGCCTTCTATCTGTGTGTCCGTGCGGTTATGTGTGGTGGTGTTATATGTGTGTTCTTGGTGATGACGGACGACTGGGCTCCCTCCCTTCCTTCCTGGCTGGCTGTCTGTCTCTTGTACGTGATTATATATTAGGTATTTACATCAGGCCTTCTATCTGTGTGTCCGTGCGGTTATGTGTGGTGGTGTTATATGTGTGTTCTTGGTGATGACGGACGACTGGGCTCCCTCCCTTCCTTCCTGGCTGGCTGTCTGTCTCTTGTACGTGATTATATATTAGGTATTTACATCAGGCCTTCTATCTGTGTGTCCGTGCGGTTATGTGTGGTGGTGTTATATGTGTGTTCTTGGTGATGACGGACGACTGGGCTCCCTCCCTTCCTTCCTGGCTGGCTGTCTGTCTCTTGTACGTGATTATATATTAGGTATTTACATCAGGCCTTCTATCTGTGTGTCCGTGTGGTTATGTGTGGTGGTGTTATGTGTGTGTTCTTGGTGATGACGGACGACTGGGCTCCCTCCCTTCCTTCCTTCCTTCCTGGCTGTCTGGCTGTCTGTTGTACGTGATTATATATTGGGTATTTATTACTTATTATTTATCTTGCTCTCCTTTTCTCTCTTTCCCTGGCTTGTATCCATTCGGCCCCATTCAGCCAACTGTTTTAAGATGTTTATCCCCATCCAGGTGTTGATTTCTTTCTGGCGAGCGCTAGCGAGCCAGCATTGTATGGAGATATCCGGCTTCGCCGGAGACCTTTTTCTATCGAAAAATGTACAAATTTAGCTTGCTGTCAAAACAAAAAAATATATATGCTGGCTCGCTACCGCTCGCCAGAAAAATATTGACACCTGGATGGGGGTAAACGTCTTAAAACAGTAGGCTGAATGAGGCCGAATGAATACAAGCCAAAGAGAGAGGGAGAGAAAGAGAAAAAAACGCGAGGTGGGCTCCCTAAATGACTCCTATCTGTGTGTCCGTGCGGTTATGTGGACGTGATTGTTCTTGGTGGCTTCTTGGCTGTTTTGTCTTGTCCGTGAGATAGTTTCTCTTCTCACTTGTGTAGTATGGAGTATATTACAGAAAATACAGGAATCCAGAATAGCTTTTTCGTATTATTATTTCTTTATTTTTGAGACAATGAATAGAGGAAGGAGAACACAAAGAAACAAATGGTTCTATTATTTTACTAACTACCATTTCTTGGATCTTTAGGCTCGGTGTAATCTAATCGTTTCAACACAACCGAGTTAAAAAAACATCTGGTATTAATCCCTTCTTTACCGGCGACACCCCATTGACTTTATTCAGGCTACTATTAGACCATTGTATTCAGTTCAAAAGGGCTTCGAGCTATCTCACTCAACCATTAATAGGCTTCGAGCTATCTCACTCAACCATTCTAACGGCCCTTTCTAAGCTGCATAAAATCGTCTAAATATAGCTAGAAGACAATTGAAAAGACGTCGCCGGTACAGAAGGGGTTAAGTAATACACACTGCGTTGCTCTGGCCCAGTTATATAAATGGAGATCTGGTTGTAAGTATAAGGGGAGTGCCAGAGTGAGGGAGTGTGTGTGTGTGTGTGTGTGTCAGAGGTGGCGTGTGGCCTTAACCCTTCCTCCCCGGGTGTCATTTTAATATGACACCACGGCAGATGGGCAGGTACCCGGGTGTCATTTTAATACAGTAAGCTTGAAAGCCTATTCAGCTTGGTCTGAACGCCGTGCGTCCGACGCATGTAAACAAAGCCGATCATTGCGTCACCGCACCTCCGAAAACAAGAAGACTCGTTTGTTATTGTATGTCTGTATGTCGTTGTTTCAGTAGTGAAAAGATCGTCGTATTGCTAACATTGCCTGAAAATGCTCTCCACTAAAATCGTCATCACAACTGAACCAGTTGACTTAGAGAGCTCTACTCAATGCCAGTCTACAGATTGGAAACCGCACTACATTTAT